>VDFB02075321.1:430674425-431210273 GCA_007258455.2 Sequoia sempervirens | reverse complement strand
AGAGAGTTGGAGAGTGGGAGAGAGGGTGGGAGAGAGTTGGAGAGTAGGATAGAGGGCAGGAGAGGGTAGGAGAGGGTAGGAGAGAGTGGGAGAGAGGGTGGAAGAGGGTGGGAGAGTGTGGGAGAGAGATAGAGGGTATAAGGGTTAAGGGTAGAGGGTAGAGGGGAGAGATAGAATTAGGGTATAAGGGTAGAGGGAAGAGAGATAGAATGAGGTTATATAGGGTATAGACAAAGAGATAAAAAAAAGTTGTTAAAAATTCAACTTTCACATAACTCGAGCACATTTTGAAGAAGAGAGATGGCCATTTTAGGAAGAAATAATGCACTCGCGTTATAAGGCGAATGTGTTTTTTGTTACACTAAAAATGGTAAAAATATGTCAATATACCCATTATCTCAAGGCCCACATTCTACATATTCTCCTAGTTCTATGCATGCTCCAATAAAAAGTAGCTTTTTGATGATGTTGTGAAGTGTGCATGCAAGTTTTTCACATTCCACCACCATTTTCATGATCTTTCTACCACCTTTGGATGAAATAGAAGAGTTTTCACACTAAAAGACATATAATATCAATTCAAGTTTGAATTCCATTGAAAACTAATACACAATTGAAGTTTGGAGGGGAAAAAGCTTTTGAAAAAGTCAAATTGTTGAAAAATATTTTGTAACACATGGAAGGTAAGATTCCAACACACACTTGTAGAAGATATGCTAATAAGGTTTGGAAATTCTACTTTGAAAGGCTAAATGAGACCACAAGATGCCAACTATTTGTTGAAATGATGCGGGGTATAAAATATAGAGACATCATGAAGACTCTTGGTTTGAGAACATTGAATGCATCAAGTGAAAACATTGTGAGAATTAGTAGAAAAACTTTATCAAAAGTTGTTAAAAGGTGGAAAACAATTGAGGGAACCGATTCAAATGAATTATGGGCATTCTCAGGGAGACTGCCACAAAAAGATAAAAAATTTGTTGAGGCATTGAGAACACTAATTGAAGAGTATTGGAAGAATAACATAAGGTCATCTCTGAATCAAAGGGATGTGGTAAGAAATATAATCGGTAGTTGGAATCGTGAGCCACATAGAAATCATTTTTGGGATATGACTCAAAAACAATTTTTTCATAAATTTCAAATGGATTATCCTCAAATTAGTATTTGTCAAATATTTTTTGAAATTCTTAAACCTTTTTATGTCAAGATAAATCACACGCACTACTTGTTGTTGTATACTACATATTGAATTCTCTAACCATTATGATGTTTATCATTCTATATGTTGTGATTTGCATACTAACAATGTTTTGCAGAATTGTGGCATAGAAGCCCCACAAAAATCTTCAAGATAGTTCTTATCAAAAAAATTATGTGAAATAGAGGATGGCCAAATATTCTACAAGACAACATTCAAGCGAGCGTAGCAGTGGCTTGCAACGTATGCCACTATGTCAACATATGGAAAGCACAAATGAGGTGGGACAAAAACTAGTAGAGTTCGGGAAGTATAAAATGGTGGCATACACTACAAAAGATGGGTCTCAAGCTAAAAGGTGTGATTTGGTTGTTCAGAAGATTCTAGTGTATCATTTTATGTCCATGTTTCATGACAATATAGTGTATGAGTACATGCAAGGCATACCCATAGAGATTGATGGCTAGACACACAATTCAAGCTATGCAAGGACACCTTTCCAGTTGGCAACATAGTATCAGTGGTTGAATTTGTAGAGAACTACACTTACAGCCACTGCGTGAGGTGCAATCAAAATATTACAACTCCACACAGGTTTTGATATTTGTGCAAATAGCATTCATTCATGTAGCTGATAGTACAAAGGACCAAAGGAAGATATTGAGGGAGTATCACTTTTATATTAGTGATGATCGCACACATTCTCTAGAGTTCATGCAAGGTTGCTTCTAAATGTTCGATAGTGATTTGGCTCAGAGAGGTATAGCATATGGTCAACATATAATATGGTTGGATATCTATGAAAAATAGTTCAAGAACTCGTGCATGTTCTACTGGTTGAGCAGGATGCATGTCATTATAGGTGTACAAGATATGTGGAACTTTTTCGAGGCTAGACATGGAAAGGGGGAGCATGATGGTGCAGGAGCATGCATGAAAAGAGAATTAGAGCAAGAAGAGTTAAAGTGTAAAGATAGTGTAAAGTTGAAAAATGCAAGATTAATTGTCGAGTGGTGTAATACTTCGATGGGTCCAGGTAATGAAGGTACGTATTCAGTTCGTAGGTATTTTTGGTTAATGGATGGTACTAAAATTGCACCATATGAGGATTGTTCTACACTAACAGGATCGAGTGAGCTACACTCTTTCCTTAGCTCAAGTGCAAGTTCATATTCATACATGAAAGATGGCATGCTTTTGTTCTTCATGTACAATACAAGCCTAGAATGATTGTGAGTCAGGGGAGTGGGTTGACAAATGGTTGACAAGCTATCTCAACCCACTTCACACATATCACCCTCTAACAACATTGGAACTAACACAGATGAAATCATCAATCAACTTTGACCACGTATCAGATTTAGTTCAACTAGGTAATATATTTTCTTAGTTTTTGAAATTCCATATTGTTATATTACTTTGTAGTGTATTTGTAATGTTGACTAATTTTGAGAGATTTGTTGGATATCAATGAAAGGAAATTTTATGCAGTTATTGCAGATGAAAACAATGAAGAGGGAATGAACTATTACTTGTGTCATTGTGTTGAGGCCAAAAAGAAATTAGAGGCCCCAATTATAGATGGGGAAAATATCAAACACCCTACAGGCTCGGTTGTTGTTACTGAAATGTAGCTTAGAAAGTACCCACATAAGAGTGTTAAACATTGGTTGTTTTAGGAATTTTACATGCATTGTAAGATTCTTCATTACTCAAACCTTGTCGTGGCATCCAATGTTCATTTGACCAAATATAGGGGTAGACTTTTGAACAAGGTCTTGTGGAAGGTCTATGAGTCTGACCACAAAGCAATACTAGACACAATAAAGATCAAAGCAGACTCGGATGGTTCGTTGGATTTATTTGTAAGTATGCACATCAGTACTTATTAATTTATACTTGTATGCACATTAATTTGTTTGATGGAAATGCTATCATCTTTTTTTACTTTTCCTATTTGTATGTAACCTACTACAAATTGATTGGTGTCCCCTTGTAGAAAATTCATATTTATGAGACATCCAAGAGAATGTCAGCCATAAAAGCAATGGAACATCCTTATTTTTATGATCTTGAAAAATCTCAATCATGATTTTAAGCCATTACAAAAGTGTGTGAAAAGCTTGGTGAGGGAATTTCAAGTTATTCATTTGAAGTTAACCTTATCATGAGCAGCTATGATGTAGACATTATAAGAGCATCTCAAATTTCAACTTACTCTATTCATGAGAGGTGTTGTGTGCAATAGGTATCTTGGAACTCGCAGTGAAGATGTATGACTAGGAGTGACTAAGTTGAGAGACTGGCATGCCTATCTGTAAGTGTCTTCCATCTATTTTCATTTCAATTCCATTTTGGACGCTCTTTCTTTTTCTCTTTTACTTTGCGTATTTGTAAGTGAACTACTAAAAATTGATTGGTCTGTCATTGCAGAAAATGCTGATTTATAAGCCATCAAAGAGAATCTTAGCCAAAAAAGCAATGCAACATGTTTATTTTGATGATCTTGAGAAATCTCAATTCTAATTTCAAGCCATTATAAAAGATCGTGTGAAGCTTAGCGAGGGAATCTCAAGTTACTCTATTGAAATTAACCTCATAATGAGCGCCTATGATGTAGAAATTTAAAGAGAATATTGAATGTATTAGTGACATTGTAAAAGATCTGTGAGAATGAAATTTGTAAGGCATTGTAGTGAGATTTACTCAAATATTGTAATTTTGGAGTTCATGTTTGGTGCAGTAGAACCTTGTTCTGTAAATGCCTTCAATAGGAAAATTTGCAAAATTTGAATTTTGAAATGTAAATAATGTGAAAAAAGTCATGTGAAGGTCATATGTAATGTATTCAAAGTCTCAAAGAGGTAATTAGGTGATTTGAGAAGTGATATTACACAAAAAGATGACATTTGGTGTAAAAATGCAAAACTTGCATTAGTTGCACAATTGCAAAATTAGTAAATAAAGGATAATGTTTTCTTTATTTGCAACACTTTTCCTTTTTTGTTTCAAGCTTGGAAAAAAATTATATTTATGTGACTTTGAACACCCCAAAAATAGGGTTAACAGGGAAGATTAAAAAAATCTAAGATAAAACTCCACAAATTTAAAATAGGACTCTCAAAACTTATGAAAATGAAAGTTAACACATGCTATAAGAGATTTCCATAGTTTGCAAGTCAAAACACCCCTATACGAGATCGTACAAGTCTACCAAGAATGGAAAAATATAGAAAATCTGATAAAAAACAATGTTAATCAACTTTTATTGCTTCAAATCTTCAAAACTCCCCTCTCATCAAGTCTGTACAATATATTTATAATGTTTCTACTTCAAACTAAACTTTTCCAACGGAACTAACTGTCTTTTGAACTCCATAATTGTTTGATCACTTAAGAGTCCAAAGTGTGAAATGGCTGCAAACTTCAGCATGTTGTTACTTAGATACCATGACACTTAGAAACTTTTAATCTAATCCTATGGTATTGCGTTGGGCCCCTCTACAAAACCCTCTCTCAGTTTTGGCTATTTCAGAGTGGTTTTTCCATGATGGTGGATTTTCACTTGCTGGAAAAAGTGTCAAATGCAAGCAATGCAAAGTTGTAAAGTGGTACAACTTTTGTTCTGCAACTCGTGTGACCAAACGGACTGTTCCAATGCATCCGAATAGGTATTATTACGCTAGGTATGGTCCTCTTTTGCACCCAAACACGTGGAATCACTCTGAGCTATGTTCAACCAGATCGATTCCTTAAGAGCCCAAATTACGAAATGGCTGCAAACTTCAACATGTTGATACTCAGATACTATGATGCTTAGATAATTCTTGTATGATCCAATAGGATCATGTTGGGTGCCTCTACAAAAAACTCTCTCGGTTTTGGCTATCTCAGAGTGGTTTTCCTATGGCAGCAGATTTTCACTTGATGGAAAAAGTGTCAAATGCAAAGTAGTGCAACTTTCATTCCACTACTCATGTAACAAAAAAGACTATTCCAATGTGTTTGAATAGTTATGTTTACACTAGGTATGGTCCTATTTTGCACCCAAATACGCGGAATCTCTCTGAGCTACATTCAACCAGATCAATTCCTTAAGAGTCCAAAGTGCAAAATGGCTGCAAACTTCAACATGTTGTTACTCAGGTACAGTGATGCTTAGAAACTTCTCATCTGATCCTACAGGATTATGTTAGGCCCCTCTACAAAAACCTCTCTCATTTTTTGCTATCTCAAAGTGGTTTTCCCATAGTGGCAGATTTTCACTTTATGGAAAAAGTGTCAAATGCAAATAGTACAAAGTTGCAAAGTAGTGCAACTTTCGTTCTACAACTCGTGTGAGCAAACAGACTATTCCAACACATCTAAATAGGTATGTTTATGTTAGGCATGGTCCTCTTTTTCACCCAAACACACGGAATGGCTCTAAGCTATGTTCAACCGGATCAATCCCTTAAGAGTCCACAATGCAAAATGGCTGCCAACTTCAGTATATTGTTACTCGGATACCGTGATGCTTAAAATATTCTCATCTGATCCTATAGATTATGTTGGACCCCTCTACAAAAACCTCTCTCAGTTTTGGCTATCTCGGAGTGGTTTTCCCATGGCGTAAAATTTTCACTTGATGGAAAAAGTATCAAATGCAAGCAGTGCAAAGTTGCAAAGTGGTGCAACTTTTATTCTACAACTCGTGTGACCAAATGAACTATTCCAACATATTCAAATAGGTATTTTTATGCTATATGGTCCTCCTTAGCACCCAAACACGCGGAATCACTATGAGCTATGTTCAATCGGATTGATTCCTTAAGAGTCCAAAGTGCAAAATGGCTACAAATTTCAGTATGTTGTTACTCGGATACTGTGAAGCTTAGAAACTTCTTGTCTGATCCTATAGGATCACATTGGGCCCCTCTACAAAATATCTTTCAGTTTTGGCTATCTCAGAGTGGTTTTCCCATGGTGGCAGATTTTCATTTGATAGAAAAAGTGTCAAATGCAAGCAGTGCAAAGTTGCAAAGTGGTGCAACTTTCATTTTGCAACTTGTGTGATCAAAAAAACTATTCCAACACATATGAATAGGTATTTTTACACTAGGAATGGTTTTCTTTTGCACCCAAACATGCAAAATCACTCTGAGCTACGTTCAACCTGATCGATCCCGTAAGAGTCCAAAGTGCAAAATGGTTGCAAACTTTAGTATGTTGTTACTCGGATATCATGATGCTTAAAAAATTCTCATGTAATCTAACAAGATCACATTGGGATCTTCTAAAAAATCCTATCTCAGTTTTGGCTATCTCATAGTGGTTTTCCTGTGGTGGTGGATTTTCACTTGATGGAAAAAGTGTCAAATACAAGTAGTGCAAAGTTACAAAGTGGTGCGACTTTTGTTCCACAATTCGTGTAACCAAACAGAATGTTTCAATGCATCTGAATAGGTATGTTTACACTAGGCATGGTCCTCTTTCACACCCAAGTACACGAAATTTCTCTGAGCTATGTTTAATTAGATCGATTCCTTAAGAGTCCATAGTGCAAAATGGTTGCAAACTTCAACATGTTGTTACTCGGATACCGTGATGCTTAGAAACTTCTCGTATGATTCTATAGGATCACGTTGGGTGCATGTACAAAATATTCTCTTGATTTTTGCTATCTCGAAGTGTTTTCTCGTGGTGACAGATTTTCACATGATGGAAAAAGTGTCAAATGCAAGTAGTGCAAAGTTGCAAAGTGGTGCAACTTTCATTTTGCAACTTGTATGACCAAACAAACTATTTCAACGCATTCAAATAGGTATGTTTACACTAGGAATGGTCCTCTTTCACATCCAAACACATGGAATCACTTTGACCTACATTCAACTAGATTGATCCCTTAAGAGTCTAAAGTGCAAAATAGCTCCAAACTTAATTATGTTGTTACTCATATACCACTATTCTTAAAAACTTCTCATTTGATCCTATAGGATTGCGTTGAGCCCCTCTACAAAAATTTCTCTCATTTTTGGCTATCTCAGAGTGGTTTTCCCATGGCGACAGATTTTCACTTGATGGAAAAAGTGTTAAATGCAAGGAGTGCAAAGTTACAAAGCGGTACAAATTTCATTCTGCAACTTGTGTGACCAAACAAACTATTCCAACACATCTGAATGGGTATTTTTACACTAGGCATGGTCCTCTTTCACACCCAAACATGCGGAATCACTCTGAGATACGTTGAACCAAATTGATTTGTTAAGAGTCCAAAGTGCAAAATGGCTGCAAACTTCAGCATGTTGTTACTAGGATATCGTGATGCTTAGAAACTTCTCATCTGATCCTATAGGATCGCAATGGGCCCCTCTACAGAAACATCTCTTGGTTTTGGCTATCTTAGAGTGGTTTTCCCATGGCGGTGGATTTTTACTTGATCAAAAAAGTGTCAAATGCAAATAATACAAAGTTGCAAAGTGGTGCAATTTTCGTTCTGCAACTCATGTGACTAAACAAATTATTCCAACACATCTAAATAGATATGTTTAAGCTAGGAATGGTCATCTTGAACACCCAAACATGAGGAATCGCTCTGAGCTAATTCAACTAGATCGATCTCTTTAGAGTCCAAAGTGCAAAATGGCTGCAAATTTTAGCATGTTGTTACTCTGATATTGTGATGCTTAAAAAATTCTTGTCTAATCCTATAGGATTTCATTGGTCCCCTCTACGAAAACCTCTCTTGGTTTTGGCTATCTTGAAGTAGTTTTCCCATGGTGGCAGATTTTCAGTTGATAGAAAAAGTGTCAAATGCAAGCATTGTAAAGTGGTGCAACTTTCATTCTACAACTCATGTAATCAAACAAACTGTTCCAACATGTTCGAATAGGTATACTTACACTAGGCATAGTCCTCTTTCACACCCAAACACATAGAATTGTACCGAGCTACGTTCAACCAGATCGATTCCTTAAGAGTCCAAAGTGCAAAAGCTGCAAATTTTAGAATGTTGTTACTCAGATACCATGACACTTAGAAACTTTTCATCTAATCCTAGAGGATTGCGTTGGGCCCCTATACAAAAAATTATCTCGGTTTTGGCTATCTTGGAGTGGTTTTCCCGTGGCGGCAGATTTTTACTTGATGGAAAAAGTGTCAAATGCAAGTAGTGCAAAGTTGCAAAGTGGTCCAACTTTCATTTTGCAACTTGTGTGACCAAAAAAAATATTCCAACGTATCTGAATAGGTATGTTTATGCTAGGAATAGTCCTATTTTATACCCAAACATGTAGACTCGCTTCGAGCTACATTCAACCGGATCGATCCCTTAAAAGTCCAAAGTGCAAAATGGTTGCAAACTTCAACATGTTGTTACTTAGATACCGTGATGCTTAAAAAATTATCTTATAATCCTACAAGATTGTGTTGGGCCCCTCTACAAAAACCTCTCGGTTTTGGCTATCTCAGAGTGGTTATCTTGTGGCAACAGATTTTCACTTGATGGAAAAAGTGTCGAATGTAAGTAGTGAAAAGTTGTAAAGTGGTGCAAATTTAATTTTGCAACTCGTGTGACCAAACAGACCATTCCAACGTGTCTGAATAGGTATTTTTACACTAAGCATGGTCCTCTTTCATGCCCAAATACATAGAATCACTCTGAGCTACATTCAACCAAATTGATTCCTTAAGAGTCCAACGTACAAAATGGCTACAAACTATAGCAGATTGTTACTTGAATACCGTGATTCTTAGAAACTTCTCATCTAATTGTATAGGATCACATTAAGCCCCTCTGAAAAAACCTCTCTCAATTTTAGCTATCTCATAATGGTTTTCCTATGGCGGAAAAATTTTACTTGATGGAAAAAGTGTCAAATGCAAGTAGTGCAAAGTTACAAAGTGGTACAACTTTCATTCTGCAACTCATGTGACCAAAAAAACTATTCCAACGTGTCCAAATAGGTATGTTTATGCTAAGCATGGCCCTCTTTTGCACCCAAACACGTGGAATCGCTCTGAGCTATGTTCAACCGAACCGATCCCTTAAGGGTCCAAAGTGCAAAAGGGAAGCAAACTTTCACGAGTTATTAATCGGAAACCATGAGGCTTATCTGAGCCTAAGGGTTCACATTGGTCCCCTCTACAATAATCTCTCTCAGTTTTTTTATCCCAAAGTCATTTTCCTATGGTGTCCATTTTTGATTTGATGTAAAATGTATCAAATTGAAGCAACGTAAAGTTGCAAAGTGGTGCAACTTTCGTTTTGCAATTCGTGTGACCAAACTAACTACTCCAACACATCCTAATAGGTAGGTTAATGCTAGGCATGGTCCTCTTTCACACCTAAATATGTAGAATATATCTAAGCTACATTCAACACACTTGATCCCTTATGATGGCATGCAAAACAATGGAAAAGAGAAACATACACAAGACAGTTGAAAAGTCTGAGTATTCCACACAAAAAGTGTTTGATCATTGGTGTAGAGCACCTTGTTCCTCCATTTGATGAAGAAGGTCTAGTTTAGTGGTTTTAGTTATTATAATGTCAAATAAGGCCATGATAGGCCATTTTGCAATCTTGTTTTTAGTTTTGAGTTAGTGTGGGGTCATTTGAGTCAATTATGTAAGTACAAATAAGAAAATAGCATTGGTAAAGGCATTGGAAGAGATTACTAACGTTGTCCCTATTCAAAATTCAGAATTTAGGGCTTAAAATCAAGGCTAGATGGGGTGAAAAGAAAAAATTGCTTGAGAATAAGTTAGAATAGGTTGGAAATAGGGTGAGGTTATGGATTTTGATGTGTTCAAACGGTCTGCAAGGACAACGGAGGTCAAAAGTATGTTATGGAATGATGCCTTAATTGGGAATAGAGGGGTTTTGAATGAAAAAGAGAGGTTTGAGGGAGTAGAAGTGGGTAAATTCAAGGGGCAGCATAATTTGGTAAATGCTACCCAATGTTGTTTTCCAATTGGAGGAGTGATTGAGAGTGTGGTTCTTTGTTAAATAGACCTATTTGGGGGTCTAGAATAGAGTTGAGTCCATTTATTATTTGTATTATAAATTATAACTTGTTTTCTCCTGAGTCCATTTTGTATACAAGAAATAATATTGCAAAAAGTTGACATATAAATATTTTGACGTGTTTATATGGTGACACATCAAGAACATAACAATTCATTTTGCACTATCAGGATTATGTTGTGAAAATGATTAAAGACTATTGAAGATAAATGTTTGTATGATAATGTGTCAAGAAGTTAACTACTTCATCTACTCTAAATATTATGCTTTGCAAGTGTTGTGAAGATTATGTATCATTTGCTTAATTGAGTTGTTCCAATCAAATGATTAAATATATTAGAATCTTTTTATGAATCATTTCATGGAATACCAATTGAAAATGTGATTTTTGCTTTTAGATAAAGTTGTTTAGCATCAATCAATTAATATGAAAGACAAACCATGAAGGACAACAATGATCAACGCTAGGGCTAACTAATTAATAAGTATACACATAAATAAGTCAAGCATGTACAAGTGAATAAGGGAAGCAAAAGTACTCAAAAACACGTAAGGCTTGAAGTATACACACAAATACATAGTATACACAAATTAATACAAATTATGTGCATGAATACAAGGTATACGCATGAAACCATGTAAGTCAAAAAGTATACATTGGAACACACGTAAGTTGTAAAGTATACACTTGAATACACATAACTCATATCTATTGAACCATCAATTTAGAATGCAAATATCCATGGACACCATCAATAAAAAAGATTTATATTAACCAAATAGCCATGTAGTCATACATCAATATATGTCGATATAAGTATGAAATATAGGTACAAAATAGCCATATAGGATTACGAGAATGCTATATAGGCATACAATGTCAAATATATCCAATAGAAAATATGTACAAAATTGCCATGTAGGCTTACAACAAAGGGCTCTAGAATCAAAATTCATTGCTCTCCATGCTCTAGAAATAAATTATTTCCCTTTGCTTGTCAATGAGATGGTGATAAGTCTATCACTCATTTGTGTTGCGCTCGAGGAGTGCTCCTATTGCTCCTCCTAGTGTTTAGTTCATGGTGAAATTTTAACTGTTACAATAAGAAGTAAAGACATTAATATATAGAAATTGCATTATAAAAAATAATATATTTAACAAAATAATCACTTACTGCCATCTCATGATCTCTCTCCATGAGGTAAATATTCACACGATCATGCTTATGCATGCTCAAGCCCTGCATAAAGCATCCAAATAGAAATTAAACTACAAATCAATAATGGTTTTATTTTTCAGTAACTAACATCTATAACAACAAATGTAAATTGAAATTTACTAATTTGCCTCATACATCCCCTGTCAGAGCCATCAAGGATTATATAATAGATGAAACACCGATCTCCATTTCCCTCGTCACATTCGGAGGTGTTTCGGCTTGCAACAACTAAAAATAAAACAACAAATTATTCAATCACAAAAAACTACAATACTCATCCACGTCGTGACTTATAATGTATGAGATAATGAGCAAAATTTGGAGTACTTATTAAACTATATATTTTTTATTCTCGTGCTTATTATTTTCCTTATCCATATCTTGTTCAAAAGGACGAGTGTTTAGGATTTTACCCATAGTATCAAGTCGGTGAACCATTTGATCAAATGCTTTCATAGACATGTATGATAACTATGGTGGCATAGAGAAGGAAGTAAATTGTTTGAAAAAATTCCTCAGAGAAATGGGGTCTCGTGGTGATGGCATGTCATTACAAACAAATGCACGTCATGGCATTCCATCACCATAAGACCACATTTCATTTAGGAATTTTTTGAAAAGGTTCATTTCCTTCTCTATGGTATTATTGCTTACTATTATGCTTTGATAGATATTTTTCCAAGCATCCATAGTTTGTTGGAAAGCACCTATTTCAGGATTTTAGCCATAACTGCAAGGAAGTGAGTAGTTTGATAAAATGCTTTGGTACACATGTATGGATAATGTGGTATCATAGAAAAGGTGGTGAGTTGTTTGAAGAAATTCCTTGAAGAAATGTGGTCTCATGGTGAAGTAATTGCATCACTGCTTATGCTAACTTTCTAAACAATTATATTGTAGTTGAAATTTTGTCATCTATCAACATCTAGTTATTAGTTATGGAATGTGAAGTAATGCTTTGAGTTTGAATGATGTGCAATGTAATGTAATCAACGATATGAATATAAAATACACAAATCTATTAAGTACAATTCATTAATTAAACTCTTTATTCTATTACCTACGTGTAGGCTTGAGTAAATCCACTGGCACTGAGAGGTGTTGCATGGAAACCTCCAATATTAGCCTGTTCAACATCCAAAATCACATATTAAAATACCATTCATTAAACAATGCTATTAACATGTAATAAATTTATAATTGTACTAGTTACATACCCCACTGATAGGTTTACTACAAAAATAAGTAGGTGGAGGATCCATGTATCTAGTCTCAACACTGTGACCCTATAATTTTATTAAAATCATAAAACTAAACTAGTTAATCTTGAATTTCAAAATCAAAATTTAATAAATTAAATTCAATGAACATGCTAACTTTTACCTGACTATCAGTGCCATAGGCCTCATGCAAAATGTCAGCTACCCTCTCCATCTCCATAACTACAGATGGATCATGTGCAGTAGCCTCCTGAGTGTCAATGGGGTCATATGAACAAGTTGCCCCGCAAGATTGATACACATGGGTTTGAAGGCCACCACTCTAAGACTCCCCTGGATGGCATTGTAGAATAGGGCTAGTATGATGGATTTCACTCTAGGTCAAACTGTTGATCACCTGCAATGTCTCTACATCGACACTCTCCTTCATGACGGAAGGCATAACAAAATGCTCATGAGGTGGCCTAGTGAGAGCTCATCTCCCTTGCCGCATAGGATCTAGCTATGCACCGGGTCTATCCTAAGCCGACCCCTCACCTCTCCCCTAGAAGCCCTCATATCAAAATAATTTGGGATTTTGTTAAATATGAACTCACTATATAGTTTCTTGAGGAAATACTACGAGACTTCACAATTGTTACATGGTGGGTAATTAAAGACCATGTACCACCTATCATAAAAATAGTTCTTAATTTGTTGGTGGTGGCACCAATGAATAGGAAACCTCTTCGCATTGAGGGAAAGATTTTGATTTACGTGTGGGTCAATGAATAATGAGCACAAATCACCTTTTATAATTTTCAAATCCTTCAAATCTTTATATGATAGTTTATCCGCTTATGAAGCCCTAGCCTCCTGCCTCCTATCTTGCCATCCAGATATTCGTTTGCTAATTTAATCTACATTTTTTAACATATCTTTCAATGAACTTGCGAGGGTCATTCTTTCTACAGTTGAACCATTTGGATCACTCAACCTACTAATTAAATCCTTGATTTGTTTTTTGTTGTTTGTAATTTCACTCATCAAATTTTGTTGAGTGTCGGGAGGGTGTTGAGTGATTGGTGGAGGAGGTGGTTTTTGTGGTTGATTTTTTCCTTGAGGATTTGGTTGATCTTCTTGTTGAGGATTTTGAGGGTTTTTAGGTTGATTTACATCTCCTAAAAATTCAAAAAAATATATATCAAATACAACCTAAAACTAACAAATTGAAAACAAAAAGAAAACAATTCATACCTCTCACACCTCCTCCTCGTTGTGGCACCATCCTTGCGAAAAAATAACAACCCTTGGTGAATATTTTTGCACAATGCCTCCTCCTAGAACACGAGCACAAAAAAGGGGGTTTTTGGCCGTGGGCACAACAACAAAAAAGTTGAAGTGCAGAATGAACGAGTTTCATTTTTTTTTTCTTTAAACATGTCATAACGCGAGGGCGTTATGACTTTTCAAAACTTTTTTTGAAAGTGGCCACAAATTGGCTACCCATCTCCATGCACCTACCCAGAATACAAACACATCACACTGTCGATATCATAGGATTATTGGACATAGTACTGATGAGTGTTGTACTTTACAACACATATTTTCAAAGTTTGGTATTAGAGAAATAGTCCCTTAAAGCATGTCCCTCTGCTCCTTGCCATGTAATAGTTGTAGAATCATCACATTCTCAATATTACATGCTTTACAATTATTTCAAATCATCTCAAAATGCAAGGATCTCTTTCCCATCACCTACCTCGGCTCATTCTTGTCTTGAGCACATTGGGTGCAAGAATTAGATAGCCTTGTCCTAGTAACACATTTGTCATTGTCCCTTTAGCTAGTTGTCCACCTTCTATATACAATGAACATGATTGGGATTTAGATGACCTAGGACTAGAGGTCCACATGCATGTGCTTTACTAGTCTTTTGCATCATTTTCTTTTTCATGTTTCTTTATTTGATTGCATGTTTGTAATGTGATTCCCTATACTTTTATTTTGGTGTATCTCTCCTTTTTTGTGCATTCCTTTATATGTACGTACCTTCTTATCTATGACATAACCATTTATCTTTTCCTTAGTCTTGTGTTTTCCTTTTGGGGATGATGCAAGGTGTCAAGACATTTAAGTCTTTCATGTTGACCTAAAAGGTTTTTCTTTGTTTTCACTCTCTTTGTGTCATTCTTCTTGTTTATGAGTATTTGGATAATACTGACAGTTCTGAGCTCTAAAAACAATATTGTAGCAAAGACTTACTGACCCCAAATCCATGGATCCCTCATTGGTTTGGAGTTTCATTTTTGGGGAAACCCCTTCTCCTTTACATGATGTAACATTACACTAGTACAAAAGCAACAATATATTCAACTAAACAAACTACTAAAAATTGCATATAAATGACTAATTTTGGTCACGTGACCATTAGTAATTTTTTGTTGGTCATTTATAACGCGACCAAATTTATGACTAAACTATTTTAGTCATTTATCTAATCATTTATCTAGTCATTGATTTGGTCATTAATTTAGTCATGGTACTAGTGATTTATTTAGTCATATATTTAGTCATTAATTTAGTCCTTGATTGTTGTTAACTGGCGATTTATTTAATCATATATTTAGTGATTACTTTAGTCATATATTTAGTCATTAATTTAGTCATTTAGTCATTGATTTAGTAGTATATTTAGTGCATTTTTAATTGTCATCATTTGGTAGTTTATTTTATTAATCAAAAAGATCACTTATCAACTATCTAAAAGATTTGCACAATAAAACAACAAAGAGAAGGTAAAAATAGCTTATTTTATTAATCAAAAAGATGTTACATACAGTTGTGTAAGCTTGAAAATGGAGTTACAATTTGTTGTACCAACATGAAAAAACTTGAAAGATTACAATACATTGTTGAGAGAGAAAAAAATAGCTAAAATATACTCCAAAAACCTTTCCTTTATGTTGTTCAACAACTTACAAAAGAATAGGGATATGTCTATTCTTTTATATCATAACCTGCAGTCCCTTACCCTTGTAATGCTTGATGATCCTCTAGCTATCATTTTTACATTATTTTTATTTTATATCACAACCTACAGTCCCTTACCCTTGTAATGCATATGTACATGATACATATTTGCAAAGGAACTTCCATTCTATAAAGCTCCAATCATCTGTAGGCTGCCCTCATTCTGATTACTATCATCTTATGACCATGTTAATTGTTACTTCATTATTTCTCTTACCATTGAACTATCCCTTAAAAAAAATTATCATTTACCTCTTCATCTTCATATCTTGTTGGTTTCTCTATCACCAATCACAAATCCTACCAACTAAAGTAAATTTGAGTCATTTTCCACAACTTTCCTGCCTATGAACAATGCATTGGTTAAAATCATGATGAAGATATGATAATCCTTTTGTAGCACCATAGGCTATCTTTAGATGAGTATCTCGGTATAATTTAATCTTCTTTGATGTTCCTACGCAAAAATTTAAAATGTTTGTTAGGTTCTCCCCAATCTATTTTGATCAAATGGTAGAAATATTGATTGGACTCATATTTCATAAATCTATCATGTTTCTGCATAAAATCATTTGCTCACCATGTAGGATATCCTAGAGACTTTTATTTAAAATGTAGTCATAAAATAAAAACAAGAAAAATATAGAATTGCATTGTACTAAAAAAAATTAAAAAAGAACCCATAAGAAAGGATGTTGAAGACATTCAGCTATAGTTGGCACCTGCATTTTCTGTATAGCCTCGGCTCTATCCACCTGGTCCAAAACAAAAAGCATGTGAACCAAGTTAGAATCCCCACAAAATCATAAAGGACAAAAAACTTTATATGCTGACAACAACAAAAGTAAATACTAAACAAGAACACTTCCCAAACTGCATTCACAAGCATAAATTTAGAAATATACTATTACTAGATTAGAATGAGAGTACTTTGATAGAAAGAAAATAAGAGACAAAAAGTGAGGAATAGTTAATTTAAAAAATAGATGGGATCTCTAACATCATATATTATATTTAAAAATTGGATTGTGAGGTTTATGATCCAAAGATCCCACAATAGTAACAGTCATTGTGACATATTTTGTGCCCATCTAGATACGTGTCCTCACATAATAAGGTGCAATATATTTCATTCACAAACATCTATTTTCATTAAGGAAGAAAACATCAGGAAAAACCATTCATGATGGCTTAGCACAAGAAACACGTAGAATTTTTGGAATCCCACATGTTTGTTAATTTCAGCAAGCTACTCATTTATATCACTAAAATATATTCTCTTAATAATAGAATCCAGTTAAAATCTTGTTATATAGAGTACACAAAAATACTTTTGTTTATATTCATGTTCCCAAACTATCAAATCAACTTACAGAAACACTGTGTACTACTCGAATTCAATTTATTGCAAATGTGGCTGCTGAAAATGCAAATTGCAAGAGGTAGGTTCAATAACTAAGTTAATGAATATATTTGTGATTTGATCATTACCTATTCATTCACATTCTACTAGATTCTTACCATTCAAAAAGAAAAATGAAGGATTAAGAATATGTATAAGAAATTAAAAAGTTGAGAATGACAAAATAAAAACTAAGTATTAATTATAGAACTTGTATTGTCAAATTAAAAACATGTACATAAGATCATTTAGAGCCTTCTATATACTAAGGTTATCATAGTTCTTGTATCATTTTTTTATAGGTTGGTGAGTTGTTATATGCTTAACTAAAGATCATTAAAATCCCCCTCGATAAAACAAAAATGCCACTTCCCTCAAGGTAACTTTCTCCCTATAAAATTTGGAAAGGAAATTTTTTTTAGGGCATCTAAAAACTAATAACTAAAAGAGATGACCTGGATTGTGAATCATATATGCCATTATGCACACAAGTGGATCAAACTTGTTCTTTTTAGAATTCTTTGGGTTTAGATGTGTTGCAAGAAACTAAGTTTGAAAGTCTCATATAAAACCCTCTAAGTGAATGGAAAAAGACAGACTACACTTCACGTACAAAGATTCCTATCATATAGAACTTCCATGTATCTAGCTCGTAAAAGACTCTTAAACCCACATATATACTTTATTTCTCATTCCAAAGGTAACTTGATATAGAAGAAAATATACCCATACGATAACCTAGAAAATAATAGCCAATAATCTGTGATGCATGAGTTTATGTTTAACCAAAAGACTCAAAGTTAATATTTTCAATTAGACTCAATGTTAGTCTTTTCAATTAGAACAACTCAATTGTTTTTCTCAGGTAACAATTTTTTTTCTTTGCAAACTTATCTCTATTTTTATTTTCCCACTTTCACCCTCTCATAATCCTTTCTTAAGACTTTCAAACCTTTATTGAGATTCTTGAAGGTCATTCTTCATCCTAAAATAAAGATGGTAAAAGACTGTGGCTAAGGTACCCTGCACTGTTTTGTGCCCATTTCAGACTTCACATAAATGTCACAACCAGACATTTCAATATCAACATGCCTAACTCCAAATACATATAAAAATCAACCTAGAGTATCATGGACGTAGGACCTTATTGACCCCCATATTTGGTCTTAAATCACCTACAAAACTCTAAAAATTCCATAAATGCACTAAGTAGAATATTATTGTCTGTTTTTAGATATGAATCATTAATAATCACTCAAAACTCTAAGCTTGCAATATCTTTATGCCTTAAAATTCAAATTATTTGCATCAGTCCAAGGGGTTAAGCTTAATTGGTTAAAGCATCGAGTTCTTATTGTGGAGGCCCAAGTTCAAATCCAAAAGGAAAATTTAATATGGAATTCTAAGTTGTGACTCTTGTTCTTCCATAGTTGGCTTCTAGCATGGAGGTGGTTTCTAAATAAGAAGATTTCTAAGTTGTGAATCTTGGTCTTCCATAGGTAGTTTCTATTGTGGTTGTTCAAAAGGAGCTGATATTAGACTCATTATTGTACTCACAAGACCTTTTATTGGTCTCATGTTGACGCTCATATGAGTAGAACATTTGTAAATGACTAGCAATATAAAATATATATATATATTCTTTGGATATGTCCTTGTTCTTGCATTCATATCAAGATAGCACATGACATGGCTTAAGTAATATTAATATTCACTTTATTTACTATATCATCTTGGATTTCTATTATATTTTCACAAATTGCAAGAGCCCAAGAAATATTCTTATCTAGGCAAGATTACTACTTACCCTGCAAAAGAGGCTACATAGCGAACACGGGGTGCCTCCTCAGGTGGCTTGGAACTGCTCTTCCAGCTTACTACTTGAGTAATATCAAGTGCTATTCTTTTACCAAGAATTATCTACATTGCAGAAGTAATAGGATCCTGAGCACCAGTAGTGCTATCATGACCACCCAAAAAAAATTATTAGGAAAGAGAACAAATAAAAGATGGTCAACAAGATTATATTTTGATGAATTGCTAAATATGTAACAAAGGTGCCTTCCTATCACATTTCAATTACCATATACAAGGAAGTTTCTTATAGGAAGAGAAAAAAAAAAGTGCAGAAGGGCCAATCCATGGATTGATGAAATCCATAGAACCAAAAAAATAACAATCTTGGCTCATAAACCAAAATAGATTGTGTACACAAGTTCATAATCAATTAAGGGACCAAACAAACATTGATAGTGATGTTTTATCTAAATGCATAGTACATCATTTCTATCAAAGGCTCCTAACAAAAGGACTGAATGGTTGCAAATACCAATAAGACCTTCTACTGAATTCATATCATCTTCACAAATGCATGCTTCATCCTTTCTATCAAAGGCTCCTGACAAATGGCATGAAATGGCTGTAAGAGCAAAAGGTGACTAGAAATGGTTGATGTTCAATTGTCAATAGATGAATATGTAGCCCATGTGTAAAAGATAAATGGGTAATGCACACCAGATTACATTTCTTAAATGGTTCTATTTGATAAGATAATTCAATCGATGTCACATGATTCCAATTTTACAAGTAAAAGGGTCAAATATCAAATCACAAATTGGTAATAACTTCATAAAACATGTAAAAACCAAAATTATATACTATATCCAAAACTTAATAAATTGATGCAACTCATGTACATCATTGAGACATCAACATAGATAGAGACCATGCTCATCTAAACGGTAAAATTGTGAATAGGTAAATATAATTACTAATCATATGATATATCAATCAATGGTAAATTTATCAATCATCATAGTCTAAAATTTATTATCAAAGATGAAAATTCCACTTCCCAAATTGAAAAGATTCCTGAGATGATTAAAAAATTAAAGAATTTAAATATTAGCAAGCAATTAGTTATCGGAAGCATGAAATCGGTCTCAAGGAAAGAAACAACAGTTAAAATAATTGAAATGGTGCCAAAAAGGGAAATAGTGCAAATCAATGAAGTCAATCACGTCAACATTCACTCCTGAGAATTTGTCTCAACTTGGTAGGGAACCAACTCAGCATTGACTTGCAAGTATTTCTAACCCAAAAAAAATTGTCTATGAATTCAATAAATGAAAAAGACAAATTGGTGTCTGCTTCTGAAACAAAATATATAAATGGAACACAAACACTGACTATTTTGACCCAACTATTTTGCACACTAGCAATTCAAACACTGTAGCCCCATAGTAACATTCAACCAAAAACCCTATATGTTTATAACATACTTCCGTCTTAGTTTATAGCAATTAAATATGGTTTATTATAAATACATAATGTGAAGACAAATATAGGTTGAGATACTTGAATGGAATATCTAAAGAGGGTGGATAAGTTAGATTATACCTTATCACTATGGCATCAGTTGAACCTGTAGGAATAATTCCAATTCAGAATGATGGATTTGGGGGAGGAAACAAGGTAGTTGCCTCTTCTTTCACACAAGACCCTGTACTATTAGATATTGAACTTTTCAATATTGTTGCAACAAGAATCTATAGTAAATTGATTACATCTAAGAAAAATATTTGAGCTAGAACCGCACATCCCTCAAAGGGCAGAGAACCATCACCTTGACTTCTATCCTATGATGCACCCAGATGGATCATTTTGTATTGTGTTCTAAAATTTGTATCCAAATTTTCAAAAACCTAATTTATAAAGCCCTCCCCCTTAGCCATTGTATCAGAAAAGGCATTGTACTCAAATTGTAAGATACAACTTGAATAAGAAGATTCCATTCTAGAGGCAACAGATTCCTGAAGAAGAGGATGTGAGGGTGGAAGAGAATCAAGTTCAATATCATTTTCCACATATTGAACTTGTTGGACACCATGTTCTTTAAGTTTGAGATCATTAGAGTGTCCATATATAGACCTATTGGCATCTTCTTGAATGTACTATTGGAATTCAAAGGGATTTGGTGGATAAGGAGCTTTATGTCTCCCCACAAGAAGACCATTCAAAATTTCATTAAAGAAACCATCCCCACCCTGGAAATAAGTGACCATGCATTAGTTCCAATCTTATCCATTTTGGTAGTAAATACATTTACAATCACTAAACTTCAATTTGATTGTTGCATTACATTTGAAAAAATTCAAGTAACTTCTATGCCATACTATCATCAGTAATTCCTATTACCAATAAGTATAATGATAAAACATTAATCAAGTATTTGTTCTTTATGAATGTATAGATAAATCTATTGTTACAAAGAAATCAGTTATGAAATTTCTTATACTAATACACAAGAAAGCTACTTTTGCTTGGTAAACTAATAATCAAAACTATAAACTCAATACAAAAAGAGCACATTTGAGGTTATACAGAAAGATAACATATAACGGAAACCCTACCTACTACCATGTCATAAAATGCATTGTCAAATGCTTTCATCATATGGTACAACCATAACATATTAAGGAAAACAAGAGGTAGCAGGAAAATGTTATTACAACCCTCTCAGTACACTTTGTTTTAAACTTGTAAAGGCTGTTTTGATCCAAAAAACATCTCAGATTTCCTAAGTGGTAGTTTCAGACATCATTCTGAAGATTTTTGAAACTATTTTACTTTTTAATTACTTTATATTTTTGTATTATATATTTCTAAGGAATTTTAAAGCAGAATTTGGCAATAAGACCACTAAACCATGCTTATGTTATGGTTCAACCCAAATGGATTAGTTAATGACCCAAGCTTTCCAATGCATGTACTTAGCTATCTAATAATTTTGTCATTATTTGACTTTCCACTTCAACTTTCAATGAGGACACAGGTCACTATGTAGTATGGTGACTCTTCAGTTCTCACCTAGAACCCTAGCTTACTATTTTTAGTAAGTTTTATATTTCTTACTTTGGAAAGCTATATAATAGCTAGATTTGAGGCATGTAGTTGGAATAGAATGCAAACAACTCTCAAACGCAGTTTTTGCATTTTGTATAAACTCTTAGTTGAAACAAAAATCTATCTTGTTCAGTTATTTAGTAATCTATGGTAAATTTTGTCTATTAATTTTAGACAACTTTATATTTTCAAGTGTTGCAGATGTGACAGGTTGCCAATAGAATTAGGGGGGTTATTTAAACTTTTACACATTTCTATGTTCAAGTGCTACAACTGTGACAGGTTGCCAATGGAATGAGGGAGGTTATTTAAATCTATAGACCCTACCATGCTCAAGTATTGTAGTTGTGATAGGTTTCCAATGGAATCAGGAAGGTTATTTAAATGTTCACACCCTTCTATGTTCAAGGTTGCTGCTATGACAAGTTGCCAATGGAATCAAGGAGGTTATTTAAACCATGAAAATATTTTAGTTTTGAATGTTGTAGCTGCAATAGATTGTCAATAGAATCAAGGAGGTTATTTAAACCTTTGAAACTTCCTATTATGTTCAAGTGCTACATTTATAGGTTGACAATGGAATCAGGGAGGTTATTTAAACCTCTACAACTTACTATTTTCAAGTATTGTAGACGTGACAGGTTGCCAGTGGAATAAGGAAGGTTATTTAAACCTCTACAATATTCTATGATCAAGTGTTGCAGTTGTGATAGGTTGCCAATAGAATCAAGGAGGTCATTTAAACTTTTACATCCTTCTATGCTCAAGTGATGCAGCTATGACAGTTTTCCAATGGAATTAGGGAGCTTATTTAAACCTCCACATTCTATTATATTCAAGTGTTGCAGCTATGATAGGTTGCCAATGGAATCAATTTTAGATTGGGTTCTAGGTGCCAAATTGGTTGCCTTGGAACAGGGTATGGACATCCATCAAAGCATAAAGGATGGAAAATTTTTGTTAGATATTGTAGTTGCAACTGCTCTTTTAGACATGTATGCTAAATGTGGGATCATAGACAAGGCACTTGAAGTGTTTGACAAAATGCCTCAAAGAAATGTGGTCTCATGGACTGCAATAATTGTAGGATATACACAAATTAGATCTATTGAAAAGGATTTAGAAACTTTCAAGCAAATGCAATTCACAAGTTTAAAGTCAAACTCCACAACCTTTGCCAGCATATATAATGAAGAAGCATAAACTGAATGTAAAGCTTGTAGGTCTGCAAAATGGTACGTCAGAGCTTTTCTCCCAGGATAAACACATTTACCCAAAACTAACCACACCTTTAGATAGCTTTTTGGCTTAGTTAAAACATATGTGAAAGTGGCGTATAGGTCCTTTGGACCAAATGATTCAAAACTGATTGTCTCTGTTAGAAGTATGCCTCTTTAGGCCTTGGCTACCATAGAGGTCTTTAGTTTCTTCTATCTCCAAATCCAAACTCTCACAACCAATACTTGGATCACTCTTTATTTGGTCTGCACAAGCTTATTATTCCATATAAAGTCCACTTCTAAAGGTATTTTTATAAATCCTAGACTCTAACCTCCATCTTTACTCATAAAACCATGTTTTCAGACTAGGGAAATGATTAATCACCATGCTAAACTCATCCTCTTGATTTGTAACCTCTGAAATATGAGAATAGATACTATAAAGCAAATAAAATTGGTAGGTATAAAGCCAAATTCCACAACCTTTTCCAGCATCTTTCATGCCTGTGCCAAAATGGGGGCTTTGGAACAAGGTATGAACATCCATCAAACCATAAAGAATAGAGGAATTATGTCAGATATTGTAGTTGTAACTTCCCTAGTAGACATGTATGCAAAATGTGGAAGCATATACAAGGCATGTGAACTGTTTGACAGAATGCCTGAAAGAGATACCATCTCATGGAATACGATGACTGCGGGATATGCACAAAATGGATTTGCTGAAAAGGCTTTAGAAACTTTCAAGAAAATGCAATTAGCAGGTTTGAAGCTAAATTCCACAACCTATTCCAACATCCTCCCTTCCTGTGCCAAAATGGGAGCTTTGGAGCAGGGTATGAACATGATGTAAGGGAGAATGGTCTTCACCTTAATAGCACAATCCAAGTTAGATAAATCATCAATTAAGGTCACAAAAACTTGACTCAACAACTTTCCACTATAACCCTAACTTCAATCTAGTAGGTCTGCAGATCTATTTTTGCCAAATTTTCTCACAATTTTTCTTAACAACTATAGGGACTCTTGACAGTTTTGAATACCCCTTTGGGCCAACTTTAACATGTGCCAAACTCAACTAGGGTTTCTTTGGATCAAAATACCCTAAAGCTTGATTCCATGTTGTCCCTAAAGACCTTCGTGCCCGTGCTGGTTCTATTGAGGACACCCTAAATATTATTACTAAGATGCTAGTTAAACTTGTGGTACATGTGGATCATATATGAATATAGGCTGAGTATTTCTAGCAACACTGCTTTTTTAGTTGGCCAACACAACACAATAGATAATTAAATTGTGGCCATATTCATACTCCTTTAAATTCCAATCTAGCTCACTATTGGATCTTATATCTCATAAAAAATTCAAAAGCATCAATTTCCTTTCTTGAATTAGAATAATAATACATGGAAAATATTTATCATACCTCACTAAGATTAAGTTTCTCATGTAGATGTTGTATTAAAACCTACAACAAAGTGAACTTAACAACATAAATTTTAAAAACCATATAAAAATTGGAATAATGACAAAGTAGGATGCTACCAAAAGAAATCTTCAATGCAAAACAAATTTCAATTACATCTTAGGTACAAAAAACACAGAGTAAAAAGGAGTTTGCAACATTGTACACAAACAAAATTACTATGGCTTTTATGTCAGTGTACATTGTCTGCCTTGAATTTTGGGAACTGCTTTCATGAGAAAGAATCCAAAAGAAGTTTTCAGACCTTTTTTATTGTAGAGTTGCTTATTCTTTGATGCAACCCAACTTTGTGAGCCTTTTATATTCCACATGAAATAATATTCACAATTGGAACACATAATTAAGGTGTAAGGAATTATCATTGTTAATTGCACAATTATGAGAGATGCAAACATGGTCACTATGTTCCATAAATTTGGTAGGTTCATTAAACTTTAGGATTTCAGAAGTATTTGAAAAAGATTTGAAAATGTGGATTATTTAAACTTGTGCATGTCATTAAAAATAATCATAAAATCAAACATCCATAATAGGAAAACTACTAAAAAATACATAAAGATTAAAATATTCATTCTTCCTGACATTTCAAGCTTTGACATTAAACGTTAACAGTTAAAATTGTTCACTCCATACCATTGACACATAATAAGATGAAAATAGAAATGGAATTGCTGATCTCTTTACATCTCATGTATCATTAGATTCTTAGAATTCCACTAATAATATTTCCATTTCTGACAAATGGGAGGAGCAACCATAGAGGAGTTCTAGGATACAATATTACAAAATAGTTGTGTGATGCAGTGAACTACTCCACAGAGAGACATAAAGACAAGTGTTTAGACATACACTTTCTTGAATATTTTACATCTTCCAAGTTTCAATATTTCACCACATTTTGTAATTTCAATTATTTTACCAAGTCTAGTCTAAATTAATTTGATTCACCCAAAATATTTGGGGCTCAACACATCTATGCCAGATAAACCTGGTATGGTCATAATCTCATAGAGAACTCTCTTAGCAATAATCAAATATAAACTAGAATAAGCTCCATAAGAATAGTAGAATAAAGACTGGGATCTTTAGATATTATAGCCAGGCCATTCTCATAAGAAAATAAAAAATGGTGAAGATGAAGACAATGAATAAAGGCTAAGAAACTTTTACTTAATGCCAACTGCTCTTTAATGTAAATTTTTCATAGAAAGATAGTCTACTACACTTGGGATTATATGATGCACTATCATTTGCTACTATTTTACTTATAAAATTGATACCTATTCTTCAAAATCTCCATATATACAATGAAATTTCAACCGCTTTAACCTATTCATAAAGTGAAAGTGAACACAATAAAAATAGTTTGGTACACCTATTTGGTTTTATGATCATTGTCTTACTAAAATATTATGTAAGTTACTACTAAGCCAATTCTTTCTCAAATAGAAAGCTTGGAACCCAGATCATCTCCACATTGGTGCTCCCATATTATCCCTAAGGCAATTCTTTACCTAGTAAAATGCTTTAGGCTTTTACTATTTAGCATAGATTGACTGTCAAGTTTCAGTTCTACATGCCTAGCTACTTAACCTAAATGCATCATTCTTCCTCACTTCCATATTTTTAAATTATATTTTGTTAACTAGGGAAGTTCATAGGCAACTGTGGGGAATTTGAAATCCCCACATTCAAGGTTTAAGACATAATTTAAAAACCCTGTAAGCATTTTGAGGGAAAGTTTTGATTAGCCAACAAGGCTACATTTAGTAGCACCTTTTACCCAAAAATTTGTCTCACAACAAACAAAACAACTTCTAGATAGTTGAAACATTCCTTGCCTCACATTTGAAAACAAATTTCAACTTGCAACCAATATTTTTATTTAAAAGGCTGCAAAAATTCTATCCCAAGCTCAAGAATTTAGTAGCTCTAAACCCCGATATTTTTAGATCTACTTTTCATTTATTATGAATAGATTGAAGCGACAACTGTATGGAGACTCATTTTGGTTCATCTCATTTTTTCTTAAATTCTACTTTGGTAGTGTTTTGTAATATTTTTCTTGCAAACTCTAACTATTTTTCTCATCGGCATCATTAACAACACAACAGAACTTGTGCAAAATATTGAGGTAAGTCACTTGCCATGATTTCAACGAATTATTTTTGGAACTCTGTAAATGGCCAGATCACTTTTAGTTTTTTTTTTGTTTTATTTCATTCTAAAATAGATCTGTTGTTATCTAGTAAATGAAGGCATTGGTTCTGTGGTTTTATCTATGGATGTTTTCATATATAAAATTATTGTAATACAAAATGTTAGACCCTTGTTTATTTCTCCCTGTGGAGATATTTTGAACTATGAAATGATCATTTGATGGTTTAAATTTTTTGTTTATTTTATTTTTCTTTCCCTTGAGGTTATTTTTGTGACAATTCTCCTAACATAATTATTTAGTATTGAATGTATAGTAGCTACTCCTGAAGCTGTAAATGCAATGGTTGTCAGAGCTATTTTCATATAGAGTGAATAGTAGAGATCAGATACATTCTTTATTTACTATTAGCAAATGAAGTTCAAAATGATTTGATATTTATTAAAATTTGAGGCTATCTTCAAGACAATTCTTCCTAATATTTATGAGATGCTAGACCTTGAAATGTCTAAGAAAATTAGTAATAAATTTTATCTGCACCTTGAATGACGTAAAATATTTGGACAAGTGTAAACCTATTTAATAGGTCTTTGTGTTTGAAATTTTGTTGATGGTAGTGGAATTTTCTTTAGGAGTATTTGAAAAATAATCAAATTCTGATGTATCAATACTAGTAGTTCTACATTATGTTGGTATCTCTCCAAGGTCTAAGTTGCTCATTATATTGTAGTTGTTTTGATTCTAACAACAACATTTGATCCTAATTTTAGTCTTTTAGGTGACAATGGGAGTATTGATGTGTCCTTAAATTAGTATAACAATAATTTCCTTTAAGAGCCTTATAAGGGTTTGATGATTTCTTGTTTCACCTAGAAAGCACTTATGTAATATGTATGGCTATTTGCCACTATTTGCCACTATTGTAAAATGAATGAGTGAAGACAATGTACTTTTAAGGACTATTCTAAATTAATCAATGAATCTATAAACTGATACTATTGTATTCTTCCTTTTTATCCTAGTGATACATGAGTTGGTTATGTATATCTATAACCATGGACCAACCCAAGTAAACTTGCATCTTATAATTTGCATACTGATATCTTCATGCTTTGTACTCAACTAACTCTTAAGCCTTAAATTATGAACAAACATCCCTCAACAGTAAGATTATATATTGACCTAACTATTGTTGGGAATGTGTATGCATTGCATAACAATGTTGTTCATTTATCTAGTTTACCTATGGATGGGGGACATTATGGCTGGTTAGGAAAATTATAATTTATGAAAAAATGACCCTCTTAGAGAATAGAACACCTAAATTGAATAGGAAAATTTTGAAGGACACATGGCATGTTGTATCCCACATTGAGAATTACATTCAAGGTTGCAAAAGGACCAAAAAACTTGCAATTGTGAAAAATGCCTCCTTATCAATCAAATTGTAGGCATACAGGCTGTAGGAATACAAGTTACAGTATTGTAAATCCAATGGTATCCCAACTAGAAAAGAATTGCATAAAAAGTAGTAACCCTATGAGTCAAGTAAGGGTTGCGGAACTGTCACCAACCCTCACTGCATAATCTAAAAGAATAAGAAGTTACATACTTTAAGGATAGTGGAATTAATGACTAATGAAGTAGCGAAGAAGTAACCAAGGGGAAGCCTAGGATGCCTAAATTTACAAGGGTATTATACTTTAAATTAACTAAATTTTAGAATTTCTGCTAGCTACAAGAAAAAATATTTACTTAGGCATTGATGTGCTTTAACTTATTTTGAAATCAAATGCATACATAGAATGCAATCCTCATTTCAACGATGAGATGTATTGACAATATATATAATGATACATGCACAACATGAATGATGAGTGGAATAGTAGATGAATTTATTTAAACACTGACAAGCTTCATATCCTAAGCAAGGATCCATAAAAATCCTTACCTATAATTTATGCATGTTGTGCCAATCATGCTTTATCAGAGTTTTTTCCCTTTACAGTCTCACCATAGCATTATCAACACCAAATTTTTTTGCAATTGTGGCCCTTTCTATGATGGGTTCTGTTAAAATTTTAAAAATAAAATAAAATAAAGATTATACACAAATTTAGTTTTCGTTTTAAGGAGAAAATTTAACAAAATTCAAAAAATAAAATGATGGTAAGACAAAATAATTTAATGTCTCTGTGATATACATTTTACTTCAAAAACAAAATTACAATAGTGGGCCTACAAAAAAAAACCTTGGAAAGCAACATTTACTTCAACTACAAAATTTCTCCAACACCAGCAGTAAAAGGAATGGACGATTAACATCCATTGCCTTAATATGAAAAGGTTTGCATTGCAATAGGCATATTGTGGTGATGTAGCTTAAAATTGGTAGAACTAATTGGTTGAAGGTTCGCACTTCTTGGTTAGAAGAAATAATCGAACGCCATTGGTGAAAGCAATAAAGGGTTAGTGTTGTGACCTTTTCACACATCACCCCATTCAAAATGGGGACCCCCTAATTTTTTGTCCATTCTGGTCTTTTGGCTTTGGTTCTCTCTCTCTCTCTCTCTCTCTCTCTCTCTCTCTCTCTCTCTCTCTCTCTCTCTCTCTCTCTCTCTCTCTCTCTCTCTCTTTCTGTTGTCTTCCTTTCTGGGGACGTGCCCTCCTTTGAGCTTAAACGTGAAATTTTGGCTAAGTCTGAGAATTAGGGTTTTGAATCTTCTAGCCAGTTTGAAGTCAAATGGAGTGAATAAGTTGAAATCTGAGTTTGGCAATACAATTAGAATGCTTCCAACAAGTTACTAGCAAAATTTCATTGAATTTCGACAACTTAGTATTTTTAGTAAGTGCCTAATTTGGGACATTTTCTTAGCACTTTTGAAATTTTGATCATTACACTGCATCTAGAGCATTTCAAGCTATTTGTCTGCAAGTTTTGAGCTGAAACAGACAACTTTATACTTTTAGCGAGTATCACCTTTAGGAGTTGATTTTAGGGTTTACATGTGAAGTTTTTTAGTGCATGTATGGAGAATATTATTGGGTTTTCTGAGACCTATGCGATGATATAATAGGAAAGATGAGATGATGACTTTTAAAACTTAGCCTTCAGAGGCTATTTTTAGGGTTTGCATGTTGGAATTTTCTATGCATGTTTGGACATTCTTTGTGGGTTTTTTGAAAGCTTCGCAGTGGTATAACATGCAAACCAGGATTAGAACCTTTTTCAAGAGCTATCTTTAGAGGCTATTTTCAGGGTTTGCATGCAAGAATTTTTAGTGCATGTCAAGTTATTCTTTATGGGTTTTTCAAGAGCTACGCAGTGATGTGACATGCAAGCAGAGTTGATCACTTTTTCAGAGACTTACTATTTTTAGCAGGTTCACTCTGGCAACTACCCAGCACCTCAGTATCACGAACAAAGCAAAGCACAATAGAAACAGGGTCAAGTAGAGATCATTTAAGCAACATGCAAGTCAAATTAGGGTTTCCAGCTTTAGGACCTAAAATGAGGGGTCAAATGCCAGAATCTCCAAAAATTGGTGTATACCACTACGATCAGTATCTTCCAAGCTTTCCACTGGTGAAATTTGAAGGCAATCTAAGCAATTACTATAAATAGTGAGGCACTCCAGAAATAGGCTATAAATAGTAAGTCAATAGCAGGTGCTAGTGTGAATAGGCAAGTCATCCCATGAGGATCACACTAGTCAGGTTTCAAGTTGAACCGAGTTGTAGAAGTCCTGAAAACAAGCAGTTACTATAAATAGTAAAACACCTCTAGAAACATGCTATAAATAGCAAGTCAGCATGAGACGGCAGTGTGAACAGCTTAACTAGGTCATGAGGGTCCTGTGGTTGAAATTTCAGATCAATCCAAGCTTTAGAGGTATGAAAATCAGAGGGCTTACTAAATATAGTAAAATAGGAGCGAGCAAGCCATATAAATGTCTAAGTCTAAACAAATTCCTACTCAACCCCCCTAAATGCACACAAGATGAGATTGGCAAGAGGATGGAAAAAAGTTTCAAGTGTTGAAATTCCTACTCACCACCTCAAATATGCCCTCAAGGAGAAGAGGCCATGAAAAAATTGTCTAAGGCATTAGATATTCTTGCCTAGCCCCCTAAATGTGCCCATCTCCAACATGTGATAAGGTAGAAGTTACCAAGGTGCTGGATATTCCTGCTTGATTCATGAAATGTGCCCTCATCTCAAGTTGGTGATAGAAAAGTTCCAAGGCGTTGGTTTATTCTTGCTCCACACCTCAAATGTTCCCAAGTTGGCTGGCTTGGAAAGAAAAAAAGTTGTGTTTGGAAACTTCCTCCTTGACCCTGCAAATGCACCCAAACATGTTGAAGGTGTTAACTCTTTGAAAAATATTCTAAGTGTTAGGAATTCCTCTCCTACCCCCAAAATGTGCCCAACTTCATGAAGACATATAAAAAGTTTCTAAGTCATGTTAATTTCCTTCACCACCCCCTAAATGTGCCATCATCTAGTCAAGGTGAAGAAAAAGGTGTTAAGGTGTTGCTAAATCCTTCTAGAATGTGCCCAAGGAAAGAGGTGATGGTGATAAAGTTTACCAAGGTGTTGGGTTATTCCTCCTTGACATCCCAAATGCGCCCAACTTGCTAGACCATTGGGGATGGATGAGAAAGTTTCTAAGTCAAAATCCCCCCTTGACCCCTTGAATGCACCCATGTTAGAAGTAAGGTTAAGACATATGCTAAGGCGTCAATTCCTCCTTGACAAGCAAAATGCGCCTAAAGTGAAGAGAGATGGTGATGAATAAAATGCTAAGTGTGATGAATGGAAGGAAAATTGTCTAAGGTGCTCAAAAAAAATTCTAGACCCCCTATATGCACCCATGCTCATGGAGATAATAAAAAATTTCTAAGGCACAAAATTCCACCTCTAGAGAAATATGCCTAAGCCTGAAAGGGGATGATAAAATTCACTGAGGCATGTGTAAATTGGCAAGAGGAGTCAGAATGTGCCAGCTTCATGAGATTGAAAAAAAAATTCAAGGCCAAGCAAGAAAATAAGCCCAGAGATGAAGAATGAAGATGAAATTTAATTAAAAATATTTTTCTAAGGTTAAAATTCAAAAATTAAATGTACCCCTTCATTTGTAGACACATGAATTTGACGCTTTCTGAAGGGAATTTTCTTCTAGGTATCGGACATCTTTGACGAGGAATGGATTTTAAAATTTTCTTCACCTCGCTAAGGATTTTGAGATGAGGATTTTTTATGGGCACTTGATTGATGAATTTCCTAAGGAAAATTTTAAAAAATTCTAAGGAAAGGAATAAAAAATGTTGTTGAAGATAAAATGCCTTGAATGATGAATTTGAAGTTATTTTCCTAGATGAATTTGATCAAATTCTTCATGAGAATAATTTTCTCGAGCTAGAGAAGGGTGAAATCAAAATGTCAGTACTTCTACTAGTGGAATAAATTTCTTAAAATGGGTGCAGTTGAAGTTAATATTTTCAAAAGATGATTTAAAAATACTAGTGAAGTATGACCAGTGGAGATGAATCTTTTGAAATTCTAGAAGGTCAAAATATTCCAAACGCCAGATGCCAAGTGTTACAGCTGCCAGAGGAGGGGAATTTGAATTCTTGCTAAAATTGGCCTCTTTGAGAAATCGAATTGGCTATAAGAATTGAGATGACTGTCATTTTCTTTATCACTTGTTGAAGTGCAAGCTAAAACTTGGTAAAGAAGTTCAACTTGAAGAAGAAGAGGATTGTAGTGTGAAGAAGAGTGTGAGTTTGAAGAAGTCTAAAGTGTCTAAAGTGAAGTTGGTCGATTTTCTTCTAAGTGTTGAAGTTTTATTGCTGCAGTAAAGAGTTGAGGTTTGAAGTTGAAATACAGTACATTGCAACTTCTCATTTTCAAAAATATGTTGGCAGCCCTGATGAGATTTTATTTTTTTTAAGTTAAATGGTTGATAACTATCTTTTTTTTTTGTAGAATGGCTGAAGTAAGAGTGACTCACAAGGAGAACAATGTTGAATCTAGCAAGGAAAATGCATCCAGACAAGCTATGATCAAGAAGTTGAGCAAGTCTTTCCTACCAAAGTTGAAGTTTTCTTCAAAGTTGGGAAAGTTAGCTAATACAAATTTGGGCTCATTCAATATGGAGGCTTTCAAATGTCGAATGATGGGAATTGGAGGCCATTGTCCTTCGATCACCTCTCACAATATTGTCAGGAGTGGACTATATGCAGCTGTTGGTTTTCCACCAGCAATTCAGTGTCCGGAGTTGATTATGGAGTGTACTAATTGTTACAATCCATACCAAAGGAGTACCGCTTCACCGGATGGAAATGTTTTCACCAACCTCATGCTTGTAGCTATTAGCGAAGCATTTGGAATTCCTTCACATGAGAAGATGATTTACAAGATGAGAGAACGTGTTCAGTAGATGTATGATTCAACATTTGAAAGATGTGTTGATATGATTAACTCTCACTGGATGAACAAGCCCAAGCCCACTCGCACAAAGTTTCTGAGGAAAATAATCTCAGATGACTTAAAGCAGGAATATTGTGACCTGTTTATGATGCTTAGCAAAGTTGGAGGATGTCCCCAGGCATTCATTTTTTAGCCTTGGATGTTTTATTATATCAACCTTGTGCTGGAAGGAAAGGAGCATATTAACTGGGCAGTGATGATTAGTGATAATTTACACAAGTAGCTTCGGAGTTTAAGAAGAATGAAAACATTCTATATGGGCTCATACATCATCTACATGTTGGCTCATATGACGAAGTACAAGGGAATACCATACAAGGAACCTATTGGGTGTGTCTCTCAATAGTTCAAGATTCATGACGCTTGTCCATAGCTGCACTTGACAAGCACATCTCATTATAAGAGAGTCAATGACACCTTCACCATGCACATAACAAGATCACTTCAGCAAAGAACTCATCACAGGATCTCCAAGGAAGCTCAGGAATTGATAGAAAGGAAAGGTTGTTGGTTCATCCAATTTTCAAAATTTACTTACATTAGGCTGCAAGGGTTTTCTTCATACCCGTATAGATTTCCCAAATACCCTACAAATAGGATCTTGATGTTAGAAATATCTAGGCAACTCGTTGCCTATGATAAAATTCAGAAAAGAAAGAAGGGAGGACTTGACTTCCCAATCATCATGGGGAATTCAGATAAAGTGTGTCCTTCACTATAGGAAACCAAGGAAGCTAAGAATGAGCTTTAGTTTTTCCACCTTTCTTATCACACTAGTAGGCAACATTATGACCCCCACAAAAATATCAGATGGATACTGTCAGAAGATTTCAGGCATAAGAAAAATATTGAAGATTACTGGGCTGGCACGTTGGATGAGACTGAAGTAAGAAGGAGGATGTTTTCAAGACTACCTTTAAGCATTATTAGGGAGTGTGAGATTATTCCAGTACCAAACTAGGTGGACAAGGACATGAATGTTCTTCATCTAGATTATGAGGCAGTGAGGGATACACCACTCCCACTTCCAGATTGGTTGGAGCTGGAGATTGTGGATTTGGATACACTATGCATACCAGTCTTGACATTCACTAGAGGATGGGTTGAGAAGCATGTGAATAGGCTTAAGAGTAGGTCAATTCCTTTTACTTACAATTTTATGGGATATCATAGGACACCAACTGCTACAAAGAAGAAACAAGTTGCTCGAGCTCCAAAGTCATGAAGAAAAGAGCCAGTTCAACCAGAGCCTCCAAGAATTGAAATAGCATCACCTACGCCATTGGAGACATGTTCTCCAAGTAGATAAGAGGTTTCATTATTTGTTGATCAGAGAAATATATTGAATAAGGAATAGGAAGGGTGATCCCACAATAGTGGTTTACAAGTTTTGGCCAAACTAGACACTGAAATTATTATTTTTTAACTAAATCTTCACATTCGGGCACCTATAGCAGCTAAACCATGAGGAATTTGAAGATGATGCAAACTAGAGTCTCATCACCTATTTTTTGTAGATTCTAAAAATATTTTTTTCAAAATATTTGGAATTAGATTGCATTTATTTTTCCATCTCCCACGAAAACTAGTTTTTTTCTAGAAAACAACATTTTCAAAAAGTGACACACATCGTATAATGCATAACTTTTTTCCATGAAGGATTAAATTCTAATTCTTTCAAATTTAGATTTGTAACTCTGATATCTAGTGCTTCCACTTGGTTAGATAGTTTTTTATTGAATATTTTTTCTTTAATCAAGTTTCGATGTCAAACCAATTACAATTTAGACATAGCGCAACCGTATAACGCGTAACCTTTTTTGTATATATCAAAATTCAATTTTATTTTTTTTGTTGGATCAAGGACTTCAATATCTGGTGCACTCATATTTTTCAATTTTTTTTTTTAATAATCTGCTATTTTTTCACATGTGCAAAACAAAGACCTTCATTTTCAGTGAAGAACCAATGTTTAATAAAACTAAAAAAATAAATACATAATAAAATCAAAAGATATTAAAATTATATTTGTTGGATAGCTCGTTCTGAGGACTACCTGATTCTAGATGGGTTTCTGAAGACTCCTCCATTTTCATCCTCAACCCGAGCTTCGAAGCGTAAAAAAATAGAATTTTTTTGTATCTTGGGAGGGGGATGAGGGGCAAGGGGGGTTCGAACGAACCCCTAAGGGTTCAGCCGAACCCAAAGGGGTTCGCTCAAACCATGGTTTGGCTAAACCTTGGTTCGAGCGAACCCCTTCAAGGGGTTCGGCTGAACCCCTTTGCTATGCATTTGGGTTTTTTTTTGCAGCCAAAATTCAAAGGGGTTCACTCAAACCCTGGTTCGGGCGAACCCCTAATGGGTTTGATCGAACCAGTAGGTTCATACAAACCCCCAAAATCACTTTTTTTGCTTTGGGGTCATTTTTGTGATTTTTCCTTCCTCACTTGAATTGTAAACCACTATTGTGGCTTCACCCTAAATCATCCACCTCAAAGAGAATATGTTGGCCAGAGTGTCAATGCACCCACTAGAGATGGCCAGTAAGAAGAAGATGAAGAAACTGCTACAGATACATGCTTCTAGCATGAGCTTGAGGCAGCATTGGAGGATGATTTAATATAGTTACAAGATAGGAGGCCCAAATTTCAAGAGATACTCATCCCATAGAAGCCAATGAGCCTCATCAAGATGAAGTTAGAGAAGAAGCTCGTGAGGAAGAAGCAAAGGATGAGCAACCATTTGTTATTTCTGACAATGGTACCAGATTGGCTCAAATATAGGATGAGGAGGAGCCTCAGTGAAGAGGTTGATCCAGCAGTTGAGATGGAGGAATTACTGAGTAGGATTAGCACACCTCCAAAAAAGAAGAGAGCTTGGAAGTTTTCAAAGATTTCAACAGATGAGGATTGCTCTCGCACCCTTGATGTGGTTGTGCCAAGGGTTGAGTGTGATCGAGATGAGGTTGTGCCAAAAAATTATGTGATCACCACCATTGAGTTAGGTCACCCCATAGGAGCACAAATAATTGAAGAGTGTGATAACTCCTACTAGGCACTCAAGGATAGATTGCTCCGGACAAAAGGAAAATACAAGATATTGAAGAAGAAACACAAGACATTGATAGGTTACATACAACATTTGTCTCATCCTTATGGACAGGAGAATTTGACAATTGGGCTTCCAACCAAGTTTCCTAGAGAATTAGTTAGTGGCTTGGAAGATTTGAGAAAGATGGAACAAGAAGAAGATAAGTGGGTTGCCAGCATTCGTGCTGAGATAGAAAATTTTATGGTGGATCTTGCCCATGCTTACCAGCAAGCTTCTAGCATTATGGCACAGATGGAGGTAGTTGATCAGGCCTAGGGTGATGCTCATATCTATCAAAGCAAGGTTATTCAACATTTAGAGGCTTTGATGCATACTCCCTTACAGATGTTGATTGAGGGAGGGGTGATTCAGGAAGGTGATGGATACAATTTTTCTAGCTGGTACTCTTTAGTTTTCACAGGCTGAGGATTCTTTGATGTAGCACAGGCTGATTCAGCTAGAGTCAAAAAGGCCCCATGACAAACATTCTTGATGGGTTCCTAAACACATTGGAGGCTATATTTGCTAGGAGGATGACTTCTAAGTAGGTGACTGCTAATGGTTTGAGAAGCAGGCTACCACCTTTCTTTTCAGAGGTAAAGACGTTTGTCCAGAAAGACTTTGAGAACACCTCAACTTTCTCAAGCATTATTCAGAACACTCAGGATGCTTTAGTTGCTTGGAGAAAGTCTTGTACGTGGCATGGGTAGGAAGTTACAGTGTTGGAATTCTAGCTCGATCACATTTCGCCAATCTCAATTCAAGAGGTTGAGGCCATGATGACTAGATTCATTGATTTTGCAACCAAAGAGAAGGAGAATAGAAATTCCTTTATGGATGATGACCTTCTAGATGATTGATAGTGGGAATTAATTTCCTTTGCTATTTTTGGAGTGAGTGGTAATCTTTTGATTCATTTATTGTACCACTCCTTATTCTGGCAGTTTTTAGGGTTAGGGTTGATGTGGCTTGATCTGAGCCATTCATTTGATTGTAATCTAAGTCGTCCATTGGACTGGGCCAGCTATAAAAGGGGCATCCCTCCTTCATTTGTACATCACTAGATTAGTAGAGATTAGACATTTTGTTAGAGCAGAGAGATAGTTTAGCATAGTTTGTTAGCATAGCATAGTTTGGAGGAGAAGGAAAGTTTTCCTTTGAGAGCTTTGTAAGAAGTTGTGAAAAATATCATAATAAAAACAGCTTTCATTGATGGTGAATTTGTCTTTTGTTATGAGCAGCTAGCAATATTTCTTCACCCCTTCTACTTCAAGTAGCTTAAAGATTAGAATAATTTTCATTTTCATGCAAGTAGATGTTAATTGTGGATTATGGTGTTTGATCAAGGCAGCTTTGTTTTAATCCATACCACTAGCAGCTTGTTGACGGAAAGTTTTCCTTGTGTGGTCAACTAGAAAACTTTACAAGCTTAACTTTGGTTATAATTCACGTCTTGGCATGCATCATCTTGATGGTGTCTTTATGTTGAACTATGACTTGAAAACCTCATGTCACTTCCTTGAAGATTGCACTAACTTTGTATAAGCTATCCAATGCAAGGTGAAACAAAGTTTGGTTGAAGTCTGTTGAAATTGATCCCACGTCCTGATTTAGTATAGAATTTAGATCTTCTAAAACCCTGCACTTATTTCAATTCAATACATTTCTGGTTAGTATAGGAAACATGTACCTCATTGCCAAATCATCCGCCTCACACACAAAAATCCCCTTCTATCATTAGTTTGTTGTCGGCTGCCAAGTTCTTGTGAACAATTGTGTAAGTCCCTCATGAAAACAACAAATCACAATGAACCAACTGAGGGTATTCCATTGCATTATCGGAACCTTGGAGTTGAACGTACAATCTCTCTCGCAATCTTAGCGTATAGAATACTTTAATCAAGAGAGAATGGATTAGCCTTTGGATACTTTGTTCTGCTGATTTGTGCGGTCACAAAAATCACATCAATAGTTAGCAGCCATTGAATAATAATTATAGGGTTTAAATTAAAATAGCGCATGAAGCATAAAAATAGAAATTACCTTCACCCTTCTAGTGTTTCCTTACTCTCCTACTATTGTAACCAGCCATTGCCATTTCATTCTAAAGAAGGCCATTTGAAAAAGCAATGGAAATAGACAAATAGGGAATACACATAGACACAAGCTACTTTAACTTGCTTGTGGTTGATTGTCTTCAGGAGTTTGGCATTGGAGAGGGAGGAGAGACCAAGGCCTTTGGCCATGAGCAGGTTTGCCAACACCCTGTTCAACCATATCTCCTTGTGCCGCTCCTCTTGTTTTGTTTTCTTTAGGAGGGAAAAAGGAAAATGCATGAATAAGGAGAGGGAAATAAAAAAATTATTTTAGAAAAAGTATTTTTTTATTGTCTTAATTTAGGATAATTAAAAAATTAGAAATATAATGTAAACATAAACTAGCAATTGCACCTTAGTGTGCAATGGGTAGGTCAAAGAAGTGTGGAAGTCAATTGAGATAAATGTTGATCTATTTTTGTACTACGTAAAATTATAATAATTATTAATTATAAGTTTTAATCATTTTATGTAATTAATAGTTTTATTTAAAATATAATATATAATATTAAGTATAATTAATATATTTAACTTATATCTAATATATTTAAAATATCATAGATAAAAACTTTCTTTAGTTAGAAAATTTGATTATATTTTGATTATATATTAAATATAAGTTAAATTTTTAAAAGATAATTATTTTTATTTTGCAAAATTCAAAATATTAAAAGATATTTATTTTGCAAAAATTGTTATCTAAAAAATGAACCAAACCTTACCACTTGTTCATTATAGCCGTGGAAAATTTAAAACTCAATAAATAGTATAATCAAATAATATAACTCACTTATACCAATTAAAGTTTAATCCATATATATATGACAAAATATTTGTTTTCATTCACGGAGTTAGGACACGCTTATGCGATAAATATTAATAATGGCAACTCATTTCAGTCTCTTTCCATTTAAGAGGAATCAATCTTAAAGGACCATACCTATAACATTCCTTTTAAATTATGGTGGAGAGAGTATTCACGGTGATGGATAGGAATAAATAAATTAAAAAAAACAAAAGCGAACCCTAATCGTTATGAAGTGAAGGCGTATATTGTGGCGACGACAAAAAGTTTTATTTTGATAAATATACTCAAAAACCCTCATTGAAACCGTATTTTCAGACTATAGCTCACCAAATTGGAGAAGTGAATGGTCAATACCAGTGAGGAAGAGTTTGGAGGAGGGGTAGGGAAAGCAGTGAAAAAATGGCAAAAAACAATTGAAAAGAATCGCAAAAAATGATGAACGACTGAGATTCATTTAATGGCCAACAGATTGATACCAACCATTGATTGACAAAATTAGTTGTCTTCTTCAAATAGGATATGCCTTTAGCGTAAATATATTTAAGACAAATTTATATTTTTCTTAAATTAATGTTTGTCATTTATTTAGTCATTTAGTTGTGATTTTACCCGATGACCAAATTAGTCAGTTATAAATGACCAAATTAGTCATTTATTTTCCAAATACTACTAGTGTTAGTCACGTGACTAAAAGTTTTAGTCATGTGACTAAAAATTTTAGTCACATAGTCATTTATTTGCCAAATTCTACTAGTGTTATTTGAAAACATGTGACTTGGCATAGGGCTTTCGAAATAAGCTTGCATGTCCGCTTTATTGTTAGCATTTATCATTTGCTACTTTAAATTAGTTTCTCGTAACATGGTGTTTAGCAATTTCTTTAAAGTGGGGGCATACATTGGCATTATTATTTTGTATTTCATGTTTCATTGTGTAGTCTTTTTACTTAATGTGATACATCTTTCACTTTGTGGTGACATTGGGTGTGATGTCCTTCAAGAGTGTGATCTCTCTTACCATATTATATTCCTCTTAGTGGCTTGATGTGACACACTACATCCCCTAACTTATGAATCTTTTATTCTTCAATTGGTCCTCTCTTGGAGACATTAGGAATGATGTTCCCTAAGCTAAGACCTTACATGAACTAATAAAAACTTGTTTGAATGTTTCTCAAACACTATTTTGCATTGGAAATTTCGTTTATATGGCCGCCTTACATAATACACTTTGCTTTCTTGTGGAGCCATCTTGTTTTTTCATGAGTTTCAAGCATACGAAGCTTTGCTTGCCTCATGAAGCTCAAAGTTCAGTATTATGTGGAACCTTATCAAATTTATCAGGAGGTATAGCTTTGGTCTGCTTGTACGTATGGGAGCCGAACTTAGGTGTGATTTTCCCATAGCCACTTGGTTCTCTATGTGAGAGAATATTGGTCACATGTGTATGTGTCTCACCTTTTTGGATACTCACCTAGCAGACAATTTGAAGTTTCATTTTCTTAGAGTGAGCGTGCATTTTTGGACAAACAACTTAGATCTGACCCACATCATGATGGATAAATGGTCGAAGTTTGATCCACCCCTTTTATTTTTTATTTTTTATTTTTTTATTTTTTTATTTTTTTATTTTCTTTATGTCTTTGGTAGTGTATGTTGTTCCTTGTTGCTCCTTATATTATTTTCATTTGTGTTCTTTTCTTCCTATGGTGGTTTTCTATAAGATCATGATCCTTGGGGCTTGATCATCCCTCTTGATCATTGTCATCCTATCTTACTAGCATTGGTACATTTGAACCTCTCTTGGTGCGATTTTTTCTACTTTAGTGTGAGTTTGATGCAAGTTCGTCCTCTCACTAAAGTGGGGGATAAATGTAGTGATGAAAAATGTATCCCTCTACATTTTCACACTTGTTTGGTCCCTCCCTGTTAAATTGAGCTTAATGCTACCTTGATTTAGTGTTGTAATGTGTTTAACACATTTACATTAGGTCTTGAGCCCATGTAAACTAAGTGGACCTAGTTGTGCCTTATTTAGGGCATTGTAAAGTGTTGTACTACACTTTCACACTAATCTAGTGTTTCATTAAATAATTGGGTTTATTTATGCTTTAATTGGCCTTATTTTGCATCCACAAGCCTTAACTAATGTATATTTTCAAGATTAATCTTGACATAAACCAACATCCATTCATAATTCATGTGTTTTTGGATTGTATGGTCTAGATTTAGTGATCTGGGACTCATACACCACCTTGGACATATGGGTCCCTCCTAAGTTTTGGAGCCTTGATCTAATTTCATATTAATCTAAGCATTTCTTTAAATATTTGTCCCAAGTTTAGCCTAATGGGACTCATACGCCACAAATGGTGTATGAGTCTTGCTTAGCTTAGACCTAATTTAAATTCAAATTCTTGATGGGATTTTATTCTCCTAGATTTGATGTTGAATTGTAGTGTTTTAATTTTAGGAAATATGGCATAAACAAGTATAAATACAAGGTTATAATTTCACCTAACAAGAGCTTACAAGTCATCAAGTTATCATAAGAGCACTTACAAGAGTTTACAAGAGCATTCAAGAGTGATTATCAAGCATTTTGGAGCATCATTCAAGTATGAAGCATCATGTCATTGAAGTCATCATGCATCATGTTTGTTTTTGAGCTAACATTTTTTACGTAGGATTTCATGATTCAAGCAAGTATTCAAGTCAAAATCCATATCATTCAAGCAAGAGTCAAGATCTACATTCATGCTAGCCATTTCATACATGTTTGCAGCCTCTTATTCAAGGGTTTGGTGAGTTGTAATATTGCATTTTTTTCATTCATCATTCCTCCATTTCATTTGATTTTATTACAAGATTTGATTACCAAAATGGGGTTTGACCAAGGAAAACCCCTATCCACTAACAAAACAACATTTTCCCTCTCTTTTGTGTGTGATTTGTAGATTTAGGTTGAATATACATTGAAAAGAAAGATTGGAAGAAGTTTTCAAGGTTGCAAAGTTGTCAAAGTTGTAACCTTGTTTACAAGATCACTAAAAGACACCTACAAAGCAAAATTTAGCAGTTCAAATCCAAAAATCAGGATTGGAAGAAAGAGCAAAGATTGAAGAGCAGATTCAAATCTTGACCCTCTAAAAAATCTAAGCAGGAATGATATGCCACTTTTGGCGTATGATTCCCAGTACAATGATTTTCCAGATTTCAGGAGTTCTAGACTTGTCACTTCCAAATTTTTGTTCCTTCCTTGAAACCCTATTCTAGGACTAAATTTCCTAGCCTAGCGTATGAGTCCTGGTGTGTATTAAATTCAATATTTCTAGCATTTTAGGTCTTCATTCAAGCTTCTACAGGTTTCCAAGTGCACCTCTCAAATTTCTTAGTTTACTATTATATTTTGCATTCATTTCTAGGTCATTCATTTAAGCTTTGCATATCATTAGGTTTTGTCACTAGGTTTTGCATGTTACTTGTCTTTCCAAGCCCTAGCTTGGTGGTGAACCCCTATTTAGTGATTAATCATACCTTAGGACAACCCTTAGCATATCTCCTTCTGTCATTCCATCATTGGATTGAGATCTCTAGGGTAACCTTGAGTGAAACAAGAGTGAAATAAGAGGTTCTCCCCTTGTTCCATCTTCCAAAAAGGTGGAATCATATTTTTGTTGTTTCAGAGAATATTAAGATTTAGTAAGGGTAAAATTCCATGCAAATATTTTGGGTTTCCTTTAGCATGTAGGGTACAACTTGGGAAGCTTTGGGACTTTTTGGTGACAAAAATAGAGAATAGGTTGTCCTCTTTGAAAGGTAAATGGCTCTCTTGGGCTGGGAGACTCACAATGATCAAGGCAATAATTGTGGACCTCCCAATCTACATGATTTCATGTTTACCTTTGTCTGTTGGGGCTAGCAGTAGGATCAATCAAAGAATGAAAAACTTTTTTTGGCAAGGAAACTTAGATCAAATAAAGTTTCCTTTAATAAGTTGGGATAAGATATGCAAATCAAGGGAGGTGGATGGTGCAAGTTTGAAAAGGTTGATTTTACAAAATAAGGCTCTAGGGGAAAAGCTAGTTTGGAGGATGTATGAAAGGAAATACCTTAAGTGGGTGAAAATAATGAAAGAAAAGTATTTGGAGGAAGGAAAAACAAGGTATCAAATACTTGGACTTGATTTAGGGATGCTCAACCAAAAGCTAGGCATAAGGGGGATGCCTTAAGGTATCAATTTGATAAATGCCTTACACAAACTAGAGGACTTCTAAAATGATAAAAGATGCTTGCAAGGATATTAATTTCTCTATTGAGTGTAAGAAAATCACACTCAATTCAGAGATTTTAAATGGCATTGTTCCACTTCTCTTGCAAATATCAAACCCAAAATAATTTATTAGTCATTGACTAACTTTGATTCTATCTTTGATCATGTTAACAAGTGCTAGAATACTAACCTTCCTAGAAAAACATGACAAAATATTTTCAAGTTAAATTGGTTAAATACTTCTAAGCCTAAAAAGGCTTATTTCAAATGGATTCTTTTACTTAATAGATTACGTAATACAAAGTTTATTTTGTTGATATTGAAATTTGTAACATTTGTATAGTTCCTAAAACAATTAAGCATATTTTTTTACTATATTTTTATAAGATAAATTGTGAAGAATTGTTTTGTGAAAAGCAAAAAATCTAGAATGAATATGATGTATAATAGGAATTGATATCAAATTAGTTGGAATTTTCTATCAAAAAAATCCTATGGACAATTTGGAGGGAAAGAAATGAGGAGAAATTTGATGAGATTAGGAGGGTACATACTAAGTCAACAAAAAGACTCATTCTTCACAATGTGGTCTTACAGGTTACTATCACATTGGGAATCTCAAAGTGCAAGTTCCTAAAATTACTGCAAGATGGGACAATAAGTGTCAACATGAAAGAGGTTAGCTATGGAAACACATTACAAATTGGTCAACCTAGCATAGCCATCATTTTGTAAGTACTTAAGTAGTTCTAGAAAGAATTTAACAACAAAGTTGAAGGGAAAAGGAAGCTAACAAAGTTAGAGGACATAATGTTTTTCAAAATGAAGGTTAATGTTCAGTGGATGAAGTTGTTCTAGATTCAATAGTGACCTCTTAGACACTCTTGTGCAATGGGTACATTGGGAGAAATTCAGTGAAAGAGGAATCTCTTATTAAGAAGACTTGCAAAAAAAATTGATATATAAATCTTTGTGTATTTGTTGCCAAATATAATCTTTGTAATACATACAAATAATAATAGGCATGTCTATAGATAGTTTTGTGTTAAATCTTACCAATCAAGCACCCTAGTTGTGACTAGAAGTCTATTAAAAATGTATTATTTATAAATGTTCCTACTATATCTAATACAAATTTAATTACATAATATTAAATAGTAATAAATATATCATATAATAATATAATATTATATTATAACTATACTATAATAATATTATTAATATATTTATAATGCAATATAATATAATATATTAATAGAAAATTTATTTAATCTTTACATTTGAAAGAAGAAAGAAAAAATTGGAGACAAAATTAAATAATGGTGTTGTGTTGTTCTGTCACTTTCGCTTCCTATATTGTTAGGTCCCTCTATGTGATATTTATGTATGTTATGTATGTATGATGGATTTGACATGCATTTTTGTAGGGAGAATAATTGCATCCCAAATGAATAAGATGTCAATGTTTCTTTACTTGGAAAAAAAAACATGTATGCTATTTATAATTTAAAACTTGATGAATACTAAAATAAAACTATAGTCTAAAATTTCAATTGACCCTCCTATCAACTTTTTTAAATGTGAAAGACACAAATTTAAATTGATAATATTTGAACTTATGTTTTCCATCTATGTTGACTATTAGGCAGGTTGCCAATGGACAATATGTAACTTATTGATTCATTAATGAGCTTATCTCTTAAAATAGTTTTACATTTAGTAAAAGTGTGTTTAGTTGGATGAAGATAGAGGGGTGAATATGATTGATTAAATCAATTTAAATTCTAAATTTTAAATTGAAAAGGAACAAGTTTGTGACCTTAATGTCACCCCACACCTGCATACTTGTTCTAAAATAAAGTTGCAGTCAGATACCTTCCCCTTAATTGGAATGGAATACCTATACTAGCCATCTAATCTATGATGTTACTCATGTTGCTCTCACTATGACATCATGCTTGAGTTATTTTTCTTAAAGTTTATCCAAGAATGGCATGGGGCTTGTTTCACTGTCCATGTTGCCTTTTGTTGTAGTTTATTTTAGATTTTTGAGGTGTTTATAATAGTTATTTCAAAATCCAGGTGTTGTTATCTGTTCTTTTTTGATGAATGCCTCATTATCCTTTACATGTTTGTAATAACTACATTGGTGTTTGTAACAAATGCGTTTTTATTTTGATGCTTTGGTTATCTCAACAACAACAATATATTTTATTAATGAATATATGCCTTTGTAATGTGTTGTTTCTTGCTTCCCTTTGTTTAATAAAAAATAGTGATCAAATTAAAGTAGCAAACAATTAAATGAAGGTAAGTTTATGAAAAGTTTGAGAAATAGATGAATAAGGTGAATTTATAGAAGTGTTTGTATGAATAGATGAGATAGTACTAAGTATATTAGAATATGTGTGGAAATGAATTAAAAAATAAAAAACAAACTCAACATTGAACATAATATTATATTGTTTATTATATTTAAATATTACCTCAAAATACACTCAAATCTAAAATTAAAAAATGATGTGGATATGTGCAAATTTCTCTATTATAATAATTATAAACACCTTTTTGAAGAAAAAACATAAACATAAGGTAGATGTGTGCATCTCAACATGATAATGATTCCCCATAAGCTAAATTTTCTCCTTAGATAGGTGCAATTATTTTATAGTGGTACTAGATTTTTGTTTATAAAATATAGTGTATTATGTGGAAATATAGTTGAGAATACAAGAAAAATAGAGTAACAAGGGATGAAAAACAAATGGATACAAAGAAAACCCCTCTACAAAATAGAATGTAAAGCTACAAAGGACATCCCTCTACTAGATAGAAAGAAAAGTTAGAGAGGACATCCCTCTAATCAACAAAAAAGTGAAGCTACAGAGGACATCCCCCTATTTGATAGCAAGCAAAGCTACATCAATCCAAGATTTTATGTGATATTATTAATATGTGATATTATTAATTGAATACTTGATTGTGGAGTGATTAGAATGAATGTATTATATATCTTTAAATATTTTCTTTGACCTAATCATCTTGGTATTTAAAGACATTCAATACTTTAATTTAAAGTGTATTTGGCTAGCTCAAGATAGAGGGATAAAAATGATTAATTGATCATATTTAAATTTTAAATTTTAAATTCAAAAGATATAATTTTATGACCTTAAGGTCACCTAAGATCTATGCATACTTGTTCTACAATAAAACATTGGTCAAATTAAAGTAGCAAACAACTAAATGAAGGTAAGTGCTTGAAAAGTGTGATAAATAGATAAATAAGGTGAGTTTACAAGAGTGTTTGTGTGAATTAATAAAATATGACTAAATATATTAAAAACTATGTATAACTAAATAAAAAAATTAAAACTAATTCATCTATCATAGAAAATTATATCATTTATTATATTTAAATACTACTTCGCAATACACTCAAATCTAAAATTAAACAAGTGCCACATAGTAGCCAATACTTTCCTTTGTAGTATTGTAATTAGAGGTTTGTAGAGTCCAAATAAAATATATGTAAATTTAAAGAAGGTGAATAAAATTGATTTTTTTTTTTTTTGTTAATTATTGTATTTTAGTTTTATTTTTTGTTTTATTTTTTATTGTTTGTGCAATAGTTATGGTTGTTTTTATTTTTTTTGGTTATGTAATGTAAATATCTTGTTTAATGTTAAATATGTAAAATAAAAATAAACTAGTGTATATATGTTTGTTGTTTGATGTTATTTTTTTAATAAAATAAAGTAGAATAAATTTTAATTTTATAAATTAAACATGAATGTAGAATAAATTTGAATATTTATATATAATTTATATTATTATATAATATATTATAGTATAATAATTTTATCACTTTTACCATAATTATTTTCTTTTTAATAATCACTTATATATGAAACTATTATACTTGTCATTATGTTTGGTTGATCTCATATTGGTAAATTAAATAAAAGATAGAAAGAAATTTTCTAATATAATTAGAAAGATAACAATAATAAAAAATGCATATGATATAATTATGAATGTTATCTTCACAAAAATCTATCTCAAATATTTATAACATTTATTTTTTAAAATATCAAAATATCTTATATATTTTGAATAGCTTTTTTTACAAATAAATATACTAATAATATAATTCTAATGTAATGTAGTATAAATATAAATATAAAATAATTTAAATATAATATAATATTACATTAACAAAACTTAAAGTAATATAATATCATATTAATAAAAATATTATATAATCTAAATTTTATTTAATAAAAATATAATATTAATAAAAATCAATTATATTATATAAAAATATTATATGTTAAAATTTTAAATATTATAAAGATATAAATATCAAACTAAATAAAAAATAATCAAATGATTGTACAAAAATGATAATAATTCTATAAATATAAAATTTATGCAGCTCTAATATATCAAAAATACTTTATATTAATGTTTGAATTTTTTATTTAAAATCTATCATAGCGCCCTTGAAGTATTGGTCAATAGATTAGAAATGCAAAAATAATGACATGCATTAAATACATTTGGATGAGCACCCAAAATGTAAGTGGAGTTTAATCCATCGGATCAAAAATAACAAAAATAAAAATACATATTGCCAATATGTCTTATCAAAAATGTGCCAACTTAACCATACTCAACATATCTTGTTAAAGGTTGTTCGAATGTTTAAAACATATTTGTGCTAACTAAGGAATGAATTTTTCATCAATTTAAAGCTCGTAATATTCCTCCGAGATGGTTATGAAGGAAAAGAAAATATCATACTTTTACCTTAGAGAATTGTAAAGCTTCCACTATTTCAGTAAAATAAAAAGAAGTAAAATAATAGTTCAAATTTCTGAAAAATAGACAAAATAATAGTTAACACACAAAATCTTTTAGCCAATCATTTTTATAATTTATAAAATTAAATATTTTACAAATTCACTTTATAAAATTGAAATTTATTTTTTGTTTAAAAAAAATATTGTTTTTGATTGGTTGAAAGTTAACTTATTAATAAATAATTAACTAAAAAAAAAGAAAACTCGCACTAGTATTGCCTAACGAAGTGCAAAAAAAGACTCAATATGCAAATTTCTCAAACATAGAGATAAGGTAGATACCGTCCATCTCAATGTAATAATCGTGCCTGGTAAGCTAGATTTGCTCATTAGACACGTGCACTTATTTTATAGCGGTATTACTGATGTCTTTTCCACAGTATTATATGGAAATATAGTTGAGAATACAAAGAAAAACATAGCGAAGAGGAAAGGGCGAACCAGCCGTCTACTCGACAGAAAGAAAAGCTACAGCAGACCAAAAGCATAAGTGGTATTACTAGTTGAATGGTCTAGCGAAAGGATGGAACTTCAAAATTCTACGACAACTGGACTTCGAACAATGTGTTTCCCTCCATTGATAGAATTCCACGCTATCTCTCCAAATCCGATTGTGCCAGCTTTGGCTGTCCCTTCATTTTCAAATTTCACACTATACTTGGCTTGCTCGTTCAGTGATGTGAAGTTCAATTGCTGCGGCCCCACGCTTATTTTCACGCCACTCGGGCTTATCACACTCACATTGTACACAACATTAAGAGTGCTGCTCACGTACGTCAGTGTTCTGTTTTTCACCTGAACAGGTTGACTGCCTGATTTAAAATCCACGGTAAATGAGGGATAATTGAGATCTTGGGCTCCCAAACTGGAGTTGCAGGACATATTGGGGAGTAGAGCAATTTGTTGTGTGGTGTAGTTGAGAGAGCACAGAAAATTGACGTAGTCTTGAGGTCCCACATCGTAGACAAGTCCAGGATCCACCGCAGCTTCGGGGTTTAAGTGACCTGCACCCATAGCGAATGGGTCAGCTGCCTGCATGGTATATGAATCACTGATGGGCTGCTTTGCATTGTCAAGAATGTAAGAAGACGTCATGAGAGCAGATTTTATGGCCGCGGGGCTCCACAACGGATGGATGGCTTTTATCAGCGCTGCGACGCCGCTCACGTGGGGGCAGGCCATTGAAGTCCCTGAGTTGAAGTCGTAACCATCTCGCACAGCTGCCAAAATGTTGACGCCCGGAGCAATCATATCAGGCTTCAGAATAAGTGGATACGCTTCACTCGTTCCCCGAGAAGAAAACGCAGCGACTATGGGAGCACGTATTTCTTCTCCAACAACAGTCAAGCCTGTAATGTTCATCACGGCCGTGGCATTGTTCAACGTACTGTTTATGTAGGATTTTATTTCTTCACCATCTCTAAAACTGACGCTGATAGCGGACAGATTATTAGAGAGCGGTCTATTAAGGTGGGTAATCCGCTGTTGTGCTCCAAGATACACCTCGTTTGCAACAACCATTCCTACACCGCCTGCTCTGGCCACTTCGTTCCCCTTCGCCCAAGCAGTGTTCTCATCTGAATTATTGGAAGGTAATAACTGATCACACAGCACTATCTTACCCTTCACAACGTTGGGATCGAGGCTTCCCTGAAGACAATGCTTTGACTTGCTGGTGGCGGAAGCATACACCAGAGAGAAGGGGCCATACAATTTTCCATCTCCTCCTTTGTAGGTGGAGGTGCCTCTGTATGTCGCTCCATTGCCCAGTCGTACAAAAGCAGGGAAATCTCTGTCGATGCTGCTGGCGCCTACAGTCATAATCCATGGCACTGGGTTACTCAGAGTCGATGGAAATGGTCCTCTGTTTCCTCCCGATGCAGAAACAAGAACACCATTTTTTATGGCCCCGAATGTTGCAATGGCTCTTGGGCTCCGGTAAAAAGGCACGTCCCCTGAACCGATTGAGATTGAAATGATGTCGACACCATCATCAATTGCTTGATCTATCGCAGCAGTTATGTGTTAATTTATGTAGCTTGGACAAGTGTCTCCATTCCCAAGAAGTGCTTATTTAATTATTTAATTATTTTCTAGAGACTTTCAGAAAGGGCTGAGTTGTCTAGATAATTATGTAATTAAATAAATTGATTCCCCTAGAGACTTCTAGAATCCAGTTAGTTAGGGTTTTTAGAGTCTATTTAATCTTAGCCATTGATTGAGATTAAATCATGGCCATTGGTTTTCCAATGAGAGTATAAAAGGGGATCAATGGGCATTTATAAAAGGGGATCAATGGGCATTTGGAGAAAACACAAGTATAGAGTTGAGAAAGACTTGCAGTGATAGCAAGTAAATTTGCAGTGAGAGCAAATAGTCTTGCAGTGTTAGCAAGGGCGCAGTGTTAGCGTTGGGGATAGCAGCTGTGGAATTTCAGCAGGAGAAATTGAGGGAAGAATTTCCGGAGAAGGATATTGTCGGAGCTGCCAGTAAGAGGCAAGCAGTTTTGTATTCCTTAATTTTGCTGAAGTTTAATATAATTCCTCATCTGCAGTAGTGGTTTTCCCTTCGGGGTTTTTCCACGGACAATTTGTCCAAAAATATTGTGTTCTTTATTGTGAATGTTTTCTCCTCTATTCCTGTGAGTTTTTATTGGTGAAGTTGCAGTTGTGTTATTTTTCGATATTTGCTGAGAATTAATTTTTCAGAGTCAAATAATCTATGTATTAGATAGGAGATTAATAATCAGTAACTGCAATAGAATTTTCACATGGTATCAGAGCTGATCTGAGGGCAGATACGGCTTAACACAGGAAGGAAAGATCCTGCCTCTTCAGAATTATTATTATTTGTTTTCTTTTATCTTTTGAGATGGCCTCAGCAGGTTTAAGAGATCAGGACAGATTGGATGGAGCCTCAAATTTTGGTGTCTGGAAAGCCAGAATTTCTTTGTTGCTGGAAGAGAATGGGATCAAGGAATATGTGACCAGTGTTGTACCTGTACCTACAGATCCAGCACAGCTCTTAGCATATAAGAAGGAAGATGCCAAGGCGAGGAGGATGATTCTTGATGGTGTCAAGGATCATATTGTTCCACATGTCGCAGAGTTAGATACAGCGAAGAAGATGTGGGATGCCATTCTGAATCTGTACCAGAATGCTACCACTAACCGGAAGCTGATTCTCAGAGAAAAGTTGAGGACTACTCGGATGAACAAGGGAGAGGACGTGACAAGTTACCTCACCAGACTCAAACTTGTCAAGGATGAGTTGGCTGCTGTTGGAGATAATCTAGGTGATGACGAGCTAGTGCGGATAGCCCTAAATGGGTTTACTAAGCAGTGGGATGTCTTTGTTCAAATTATTAATGGACGAGACACCTTGCCGAGTTGGGATCGACTTTGGAGTGACTTCACTCAGGAGGAGCTTAGACTAAGTCTTGTCAGTAAGACCAGTAGCAAGAGTCTGTAAAGTGAGGTGGAACAGGAGAACGTTTCCCTTGCAGGAAAAGGGAAAGCAAAGAAGGGGTCAAGCAAAGGATCAAATTCACAAGGTGAGAAGAAGAAGAAGGATTTATCCAAAGTGAAGTGCTATGGCTGTCACGAGTTTGGCCACTATGTCAGTGATTGCCCACAAAGGAAGAAAGGCAAGAAGCAAATAGCAGCTTCAACAAGTGCAGATGAGCTCTCTAGTAGAATGGAGGATGAGTTCGCTCTCATAGCTTGTATGGCTAGTTCAACCTCACAGGGTGTTTGGTATATAGATAGTGGGGCGTCATTTCATATGACAGGAGTCAGAGAGTACTTCTCCAGCTATAAGGAGGAGGACATCAGAATGCAGATTTCTATGGGGAACATGTCCAAACTCAATCCAGTTGGGAAAGGGACTGTTCTATTTCAGAGGGAGAATGGTAAGAGGATTCCCATTCATGATGTGTTGCATGTGCCAGGCTTGGGTATGAATTTGATTTCCATATCTGTCCTTCAGGATAAAGGTTACAATGTACTCTTTAGAGGGGAAAGTGTGTTAATCAAGCACAAGGATTGGAAATCACCCATAGCTATTGGAGTTAGGAGCGGCCGGCTTTATAGGTTGCAGTTTGATACTCATAAGGCACTGATGAGTAGCAGCAATTCTAGAGATCAAGGAGAGCTATGGCATAGGAGGATGGGCCATATACATCATGGAGCACTTAAAATGCTTCGTGAGGCTGTGACAGGTGTTCCTAAGGTGAGCACAGAGCATGATGATGCGCGTAGTGATGTGTTGGGGAAGTTTGGCGAAAGCAACTTCTTCCAAGGAGTGACACTAGACCAAGGGTGTTCTTGATCTGAAGTACTATCTGCATATGTGTGGACCAATGTCGACGGGTCTCGAGGATGCGAAAGTACTGTTACTTTTATTGATGATTTCTAGGGAAGACCGGATATAATTTCTGAAGACCAAGGATGAGGTTTTCGCCGCCCCAAGAGTTCAAAGCTCAGGAGAATCTCGGCTGTGCAAGAAGATAAAGGTTCTTCGGTCGACAATGGTGGCGAAAAGGGAAAGAGTTCCAGGAGTTCTGTACCAGGGAAGGAATCAAGAGAGAGTGGATTGTTCCTTACAACCCACAACAGAATGGGGTTGCTGAGAGGAAGAATCGGTCTATATCAGAGGCGGCAAGGGCTATGCTGTATGACCAGGATATGCCACGTTACTTATGGGCAGAGGCATGCAGTACAACAGTGTACATACAAAATAGGGTTCCACATAAGGTATTGGGCAAGATGACACCAGAGGAGGCGTTCTCAGGGAAGAAGCCAGATGTCAGCCACTTCAGGATATTTGGAAGTTTGCCATATTGTCACATTCCAGGTGCGACACGTTCCAAGTTAGATCAGACTGCAGAGAGAGGGTACTTTGTGGGGTACAGTGAAACCTCAAAGGCATATCAGATATTTATTCCAGGGACCAGGAGGACTATAGTTAGGCATGATGTCAAGTTCATGGAGGACAAGGCATTCAGGAGGTCTAGAGATTTGCCAGCAGATGATCAGAGTGAGCAGTTAGTGGAAGCTCCAAGGATCGTTCAACCAGAGCAAGGACAATGAAGCTCGAGTACAGTTACTAGTATATGCACAAGCTTAGGTGCTGAGAATTCGCAGAGTATGGAGCAACAGATGCAGCAGATCCAAGAGATGCATCAGGGTGATATGGAGGTTGATACTTCATCCTCTACAGTTGGTAGCAAGAACCAACAATCACAAAGTGATACTCAGGAGTTTGTGGGAGCTCCTAGGATGAGTAGTAGACAGCGGAGACAACCAGCCAAGTATGATGACTATATGGCATTAGTTAGTCAGTTGGTAGATAGTGAGCCTTCTAGCTATCAGGAGGTCGCACAGTAGAAACTGTGGCAAGATGCAATGGTTGAGGAGTATACCTCAATAGTGCAGAACGATGTGTGGGAGGTTGTTCCTAGACCAACAGATAGGGCAGTAGTTGGATCACGCTGGATCTATAAGATCAAGCATGGTGTAGATGGTAGCATCGAGAAATACAAGGCAAGGTTTGTGGCCAAGGGGTTCTCTCAGAAGGAGGGAATTGACTATGAGGAGACATTTGCTCCAAGTACGTATACTTATATCGAAGTCGCGGATCTCTTGCGTTGACGATGGGATGGCGATCCATCGATGGATGTCAAGATGGCTTTCTTAATGGTGAATTGGAAAGAGGAGGTATACATAGAACAACCGAGGGCTTTGTAGAAGCACACAGCCAAAGACAACCCACGCAGTGCATTGAAGAAAGCTTTGCACGGACTCGCTGTGCTCCTGTATGCAGGCGAGCATTGATAGATACTTGCAGGGAATGGGCTTCGTGAAGAGTGAAGCAGATGCTAACCTCTACTACTTGGTGGTTGGGGTGAGGTTCTCATTCTTGTTCTATATGTGGATGACTTGTTTTTAACAGGTTCACTGGGGCTCATAGAAGAGTGCAAGGGGGACCTTGCAGTAGAGTTCAAGATGAAGGATTTGGGGCTTATGCACTACTTTCTAGGCATGGAGGTATGGCAGACAGATGGAGAGATTTTCCTTGGACAAGGGAAATATTGCATCGAAATCTTGAGGAGGTTCGAGATGGAGGATTGCAGAGCCATGTCTACTCCTATGATCACTTAATTCAGCAAATACATCCGGTGGAGAAGGATGTAGACCCCACCTTATACAAAGTAAATTTTGATTGGGTCTCTATGTATTTGGTCAACACCAGCCGTGACATATCCTTGCGAAACTCTCTTAGTCGGGCCTCATGGTGTTTCAAAGAGAGTGTATCGATGCTGGCAGCATGTGTTATGTACCAAGGTACAATCGAAAAGGAATCAAATATGTCGAGGTGATGGTATCAGTCAATAAAGCTATATTGACGCAGACAGTAAGCAAAGACAACGGGCATGTGAAAACACTTCGGTGTTGCTTTTAGCTGGGATCGAGTTGTCTCTTGGTACAAAGCAGAAGCGTGTCTCCGGCTTTGAGTTCGCGAGGCAGAATACATAGCAGCTAGCATGGCTACGTGTGAGGCAATATGGCTTCGGAAGTTGTTGGTAGCCTTGTTTGGTTAGAGGGTTGAGACTACCGTGATACACTACAACAATCAGAGTTGCATTAGGTTGTCTGAGAATCCGGTGTTTCATGATAGGTCTAAGCATATAGACATCAGATATCATTTCATCAGAGATTGTGTACAGCGCGGGATTGTTCAGCTACAGTATATACCTACAGATCAGCAGGTAGCAGATATTTTGACTAAGGCATTGGGGAAGGCGAAATTCATCTTCTTCAGAGATAAGTTGGGTGTCATGCAGAACACCTTCCTCGCTAAGAGGGAGTGTTAATTTATGTAGCTTGGACAGGTGTCTCCATTCCCAAGAAGTGCTTATTTAATTATTTAATTATTTCTGTGGAAACTCTGCAGCGGGCTAAGTTGTCTAGATAATTGCAATTAAATAAATTGATTCTCCTAGAGACTTCTAGAATCCAGTTAGTTAGGGTTTTAGAGTCTATTTAATCTTAGCCATTGATTGAGATTAAATCATGGCCATTGGTTTTCCAATGAGAAAAGTATAAAAGGGGATCAATGGGCATTTGGAGAACACACAAGTATAGAGTTGAGAAAAACTTGCAGTGATAGCAAGTAAATTTGCAGTGAGAGCAAATAGTCTTGCAGTGTTAGCAAGGGCGCAGTGATAGCGTTGGGGATAGCAGCTGTGGAATTTCAGCAGGAGAAATTGAGGGAAGAATTTTCGGAGAAGGATATTGCCGGAGCTCTGCCAGTAAGAGGCAAGCAGTTTTGTATTCCTTAATTTTGCTGAAGTTTAATATAATTCCTCATCTGCAGTAGTGGTTTTCCCTTCGGGGTTTTTCCACGGACAATTTGTCCAAAAATATTGTGTTCTTTATTGTGAATGTTTTCTCCTCTATTCCTGTGAGTTTTTATTGGTGAAGTTGCAGTTGTGTTATTTTTTGATATTTGCTGAGAATTAATTTTTCAGAGTCAAATAATCTATGTATTAGATAGGAGATTAATAATCAATAACTGCAATAGAATTTTCACATTATGTCCACGTTATCGCAACTGTTTTTCCAGCACGTTTTGTAGATAGCTAGCCTGGCTTGAGGGGCCATTCCTCTCGCTGTTCCCCTGGCAAACTGGCTGGTAACATTCACCTCAGCTCCGACAATAATAGAAGCTACATGTGTCCCGTGGCCACTACTGTCTCGAGAAGATTTGTATTGCGAGGTCTGATTGATGGTATTATCGGGATTCGCTAAGTAGCCACTGAAGTAGTATCGAGCTCCGATGATCTTCCTATTGCAGTTTGAGGAAGTGAAATTCTACCCAACTTCACAGCTGCCTTTCCATCTAGCGGGAACGGGTCCAAGGCCTGAATCATTGAAGCTTTTGCTTTTAGGCCATATGCCTGAATCAATCATGCCCACGATGATATCTTCGCCGTAAGTAGAATAATTCGACCATACTCCAGAGGGGCCAGCAAGGCCCAGGAACTCAGGAGAGTGTGTGGTGTCTACTTGATGAACAGAGGATGGAATCACAGCTAAGCATCTGTCCATACTCTCCATGGCATCGGCCTCTGCGCTGCTCAGCGTCGCAGCAAAGCCGTGCAAGACAGTATGATATGTATATAACAACTCCCCTGATTGCGAGACCTGGTCAAGCATTGAAGCATACCAGCTCTGGTGTGAAATAAAATGGTTGGGTTTCGCGAACTTGAGAGTGTGAACAATGTATGGCTTTCGTGCACCTTCACCTTTAGCGGTACCCAACGATATGGCAGCGATGGCAGCCAAGATCAATACAAAACTAGCAACATAGGCGTTCACCATATTAGCAAACAAGAAACAGAAGAAATGAGAGTTTATGTTGGAGAATGGATGAAAAATGGGCGTTTTATAGGGACCAATCGAAGCAACTCCTATTGGCCTGCGCAGTGTTGATAACTTCTCACATGCATCACGTTGGATAATTTATGTATCACATGCTTCTCTTGTTCATTCATCGTGATCACCACTTTGGATCTCCTGCCGCCAATGGTCCCCAAGGTCTCATTAGATGAGACGTTTTACGGACACGGCTATTCTCCCTATAGAAACAAACAAAAAGGCATCTATATGGATATGCATAACATCGTATAATAAGGGTCCCAGCAGGATAGGTAGCGGAAGGGACTGAGGGATGACATCATTATAGTTGTGAATATTATCATTTTTTCAAAATAAATAAATTATATTTTCAAAATTTTCATAATTTGGATCAAATTTTGCATTTAATCTTTTATAAGAAACAATCAAATTATCAAGTAGGTTTGCATTTCTTATATTTCTTAGGGTTTGACAAAATCTTAGTTGTTCATTATTTTGTCCATCTTATCTAAAAATAAGATCTAAAGAAACCATTATTTTGAAGTCCTCCTAGAGTAACTCAGCTTGTCTTTTACTTTCATACAATGCTTTGTCATTAAATGAGGATAATTGTGCCGAATCTCCAACTAAAATTATGGATACTCTAGGATAAAAAAAATTATATAAATATATTAAAAATTATGTAATCTATAAATATAATTGTAATAAAAATGAATAAAATGTATTGTAATAAATGGTACATGCAATGTGAGTAATTTTAATAGAAAACTTACCTCCAAAACATTGATTACCATTTTTGAGAAATGCTTGTCGAAGTTGAGAATCTATGTTTTTAACCAACCTCTCCTCAACGAAACTCTCTCTCTCTCTCTCTCTCAAGTCTCTCCCTCCTACCCCCTCTCCCTCTGTTAGGTCTCTCTCTATCTCTCACTCACTCCCTCTATGTGTCTCCCCTCTACCTTTAAACCCTCTACCCTTAACCCTTAAACCCTAAATACTTAAACCCCCTACCCTCTACCCTTAACCCTTTCTCCCTCTATCTATCAACCACTCCCCCCTCTCTCTCTCTCAAGTCTCTCTATCCTAGCACCAATCCCTCTCTCTCTCTCTCTCTCTCTCTCTCTCTCTCTCTCTCTCAGTCTCCTCCACCCCCTCTCCCCTCTCTCAGGTCTCTCTCACTCCTCCTCAGGAGTTCTCTCACTCTGCCCATGGCCCTTTGCCCTTGAAACCCTCTACCCTCTATCTCCTCTCCCACTCCTCCTTCCCTCTCTCCTGAACTCTCCTCTACCTCCTCTCTCCCTCTCTTGGGTTTCTCTCACTCCTCCCTCCTCTATCTCTCTCCTCTACCTTCCTAAACCTAAAACCTTTGTATAAACTCTAAACCCTTAAACCCCATCACCTCTGTCTCCCTCCTTCCCTCCCTCCCCTCTCCCACTCTCAGTTATCTCTCTCTCACTCCTATCTCCCTCCCTCTACCCATGCCTTCCTACCCTCTTATATCTCTCCCACTCCCTCCTCTCTCTCTCTCCCCTCTGCCCATAGCCCCTAAACCCTCTACTCTCTCTCTCTCCTCAGACCACTCCCTGCGCCTCTCAGCCTCAGTTCTCTCCTCCTCTCTTTCTCATAAAACATATATCTCTCCCTCTTATTTAGGCCTAAGCCATAGGCCATGGCGTTGGGCTCTAAACCCATGGAAGTCCTCTATCCTCTGTGGCCAACCCTCTAGCCTCTATCTCTCCTCCACGCCCCTCTCTCTCTCTCTCTCAAGTCTCACCTCCTGCCCCTCTCCCTCTCCTAGGTCTCTCTCACTCACTCCTATCTCCTCCCTCTACCCTTAACCCTCTACCTCTATATCTCTCCCTCCCTCCCTCTCATCTCTCACTCCCTCTATCTCTCCCTTCTACCTAAACCCTTAACCTAAACTCTAAACCCTTAAACCTCTACCTCTGGCCAACCCCTCCCCTTATCCTCTCTCCAACTCCCTCCCTATTTCCCTCTCTCTCAATTCTCACCCTCCTACCCCCTCTCCCTCTCTCAGGTCTCTCTCTCTCTCACTCACTCTTATTTCCCTCCCCTCTAAACCCTTAAACCCTCTACCTTCTACGCTTAACCCTCTACCCCTTATCTCTCCCCAACTCCCTCCCTATTTCCCTCTCTATCTCAAGTCTCACCCTCCTACCCCCTCTCTCTCTCTCAGGTCTCTCTCTCTCTCTCACACTCTTATCTCCCTCCCCTCTACCCTTAACCCTCTACCTTCTACCCTCTACCCTCTATCTCTCTTCCACTCCCTTTGTCTCTCTCCCCTCTACTCATAACCCTTAACCTTTAAACCCTCTACCCTCTACCCTCTACCCTCTACCCTCTCTCTCTCAAGTCTCTCCCTCCTACCCCCTCTCCCTCTTTCAGGTCTCTCTCACTCACTCACTCCCTCTATGCATCTCCCCTCTACCCTTAAACCCTTAACCCTTAACCCTTAAACCCTAAAGCCTTGAACCATCTACCCTTAACCCCACCTCCCTCTATCTCTCTCCTACTCCCTCCCTCTCTACCAACTCTCTTCATCCTTAGCCCTTCTCCTCTCTTAGGTATCTCTCTCACTCCAATCCCTCTATCTCTCCCCTTAACCCATAAACCCTACCCTCTCCCTTAACCCTCCCGCTAGCTGTCTCTCTCTCAGAGTATCTCCCTCCTGGCACCCTCTCCTCTCTAGGATCTCTCTCACTCCTCCTCCTCTATCAGTCTCCTCCCTACCCACTTCTCCCTCTCTTTATCCTTCTCCCTGTATAAACCATAACCATAACCTTAAACCTAAACCCTTGAACCATTTACCCTCTACCCTTAACCCCACCTCCCTCTATATCTCTCCCACTCCCTCCCTCTCTCTCTCTCTCAACTCCCTCCATCATACCCCCTCTCCCTCTCTTAGGTCTCTCTCTCACTCAATCCCTCTATCTCTCTCCCCTTAACCCTTAAACCCTCTACCCTCTCCCCTTGACCCTCCCTTTATTTCTCTCACACACTCACTCCATTTATCTCTCTCCCCTATACCCTTAACCATGAAACCCTACACCCTTATAACCCTCTACCATAAAACCTTAACCCTTAAACCCTCTACCATATACCCTAAACCCTAAACCTTTAACCCTTAAACACTCTACCATCTACCATTAACCCTTAGGTCTATGTGTACAAAAATTGTATATCCAATTCAAATTGGATATCCAATTCAAATCGGATATCCGATTTGTAGAACAAAAATTATACCATTACAAGTATCGTAATTTTTTTTCAAATGAATCGGATATCAGATCATAATGGATATTGAATTTGTGGGCTATAGAAAAGCCCCATGTGGGTCCTTTTGAGCATTCCAACACACCCTACATTCTATTTGCAGGTGACACACATGCGGTTTCAGACAGGAAGAGACAAAGATCAACTTTTTGGAGCATCTTCTATTGAAATTTGTCATAAGCGATGATTTTTAGCATCTTTTATGAGGTATAATGGGGAGCAGTAGTCGTCAAAATAAAAAACGTAAGAGAAAGCTTACAAAAGAATAAATTGAAGCATATAGACAAAGAGATAGAGAAAGTCATAGAAAGAGAAGACAAGGTATGTTAAATATTGGTGAACCTAACCCCTATGGTCTTTCAAGTGAAGAAGAAATTGAAGATGTTCAAGGTGAAAATATTCAAGCTGAAAATGTTGGAATTGAATATGTTGAACATGATATTCAAATTAGGAATGGAATTATTGAAATTGATAATGAAAATTTTCAAGGTGAAAATGTTGGATTTGAAGATGTTGAACATGATATTGAAATTGGGAATGAAAATATTGAAATTGATAATGAAAATGTTCAAGGAGAAGATGTTGGATTGGAAGATGTTGAACATGATATTGAAATTGGGAATGAAATTATTCAAATTGATATTGAAAATGTTCAAGGTGAAAATGTTGGAAATGAAGATTTTGAACATAATATTGAAGAAAGTGTAAATTATGTTTCACCAAATTACATGAGAAATGAAGAACCTTGTATAGAAGAAAGACGTATTCCAATTTCAAGACCTTCAAGAACCCCTAAATGGTTACTTGAATTTGATGAGAACATTATAAACAATTTTGAAGGAAAGAGGTCAACATGAACTGTTTGGTTGTGGGCTAGAAGACTTTTCAACCAATAATTTAGTGATAAGACATTGACCAAGCAATGCCAACTATTTGTACAATTGCTAAAGATGAAAAAGATGAGACCTTTGCTAGCCAAATTGAAGATTCATGTGAACAAGAAGACCGAAAAAAATTCTATTATTGTCAAAAATATTTGTAATGCTCTTAAGTCTATTGTAAAAAGTAACAAGGAAAAGGATAAGAGAGCTGCTCGAAGAGTGATTACAACTACCCTAGCAAGCCATAAATTGAAAAAGGTTCGCTTTATGAGACAAACTTGTATTGATTTTGACATAAATCATAAAACTTTGGATAGAGCACTTGCAAGAAGAGAAAGAATAGATGATCCTCTTCAAAATGATACATGGGATTTTTTCGGGAGGCTTCCACGTGTTGATAAGAAGCTAACCGATAATGTAAAGTAGGTAATTCAACAATTTTGGCATGATAACTCTAGAGTATCACCCAATGCAAAGGATGTTTTAAAGTTAAGAATTGGCATTCGAGACCGTACACCACATCCTAAACATTTCTTGGAATCAAGCCAAACAATGTTGTTCAAAAAATTTATTGAAACACATAAAAATATAGAAATATCGCAAAGGACTTTTGAGGGTTTGAAGCCATTTTATTGTGTGCCTCTTAAGATTCGTAATACTTCTTATTGCAAATACCATGTGGATTTTTCAATGTACCATGAGCTATTATGCTACATCCATTCTACTTTGCATACTAATGAAATGTTGCAGGAGTGTGGTGCAGTGCATCTTCCAAAATCATCAAGGGACTTGCTAGATCTATTTTTATGTTCTAGAGACGATGGTTGCTTTTTCTATAGAAATGATTGTTTAAATGCAAAGTGCTCACAATGTGGTGGCTTGTCAAAGTTTGTTGAATGTTTTCATGAGAGTTCAAAACATGAATTTGGAAAGAAGCTTGTTGATAAAAAGAGATATGAGATAGTCAAATATACTTTGCAAAGTGGAGGTGAAGGTTCTAGATGTGAGTTGGTTACAAAAGAATGCAGTGTTGTTGATTTTATTTCAGATTTTAAGGACAATCTTTTCTACAAGTATGCAAGGCATAGTCATAGGTCTCAGTGGTTGGATCAACAATTTAGGATGTATAAGGACTCTTTTCCGATTGGAACTATTATATCAGTGGTTGATTTTGTAGAAAACTACACATTGTAACCACAAAATGAGGTACAATCTCAGTATTACAATTCCATTCAGATTGCTATTTTTTTCCACATAATGTTTAGACATGCATGTGATAGTACAGAGGAGGATCGAAAGATAATCATAGAGTATCATTTTTATATGAGTGATGATAGATCTCACTCGTCTGAGTATGTCCAACATTGTTTCAAAAAAAATTTAAGTTCTTGCAGGAGCATGATATAGCATTGGGCCGATATCTAATTTGGTCAGATAATTGCACATGTCAATTCAAGAATGCTCATATGTTTTATTGGTTGAGTAGAATGCGTGTAGACAAGGGTCTACCTCATATTTCAAGTTTTTTGAAGCTGGAAATTGGAAAGGGGAGCATGATGGAGCAGGTGCATGCATAAAGAGAGCTCTAGTTAAGGAGAAATTAAAGATTTCAGGAGCAAAATTCGGCGATGCATGTTCTATAGTTGATTGGTGTAGTTTAGCATTGTCACAGGGATGGACACTTGATTCAACAGTGTGCAGATTCTTTTGGTTTGTTGAGGAGGGTACAGTGGGAGGCAGATTGGATTGTCATACAATTAAAGATTCTTCAAAGATGCATTCATTTTGAAGCTTAGATGCAGGCACATGGACCATTTCGACATGAGAGTTGGCTTGTTTTTGTCAGAGTTGTATTCAATGCGAGTGGGATCAATGCGAGTCAAGTGAGTGGGTGGATACATGGGTACCACAGTATCTAACTCCTTTATCTCAAACAATATCCATGACAAATTACATAATAGAAAGTTCAGTTGATTACGACTTGCTTTCAGATCTACTACAGCTAGGACATATTTTTGTAGTTGTTGCACTGTAGGGGAATGAAGAGAGATCAGACTCTTGGTTGGCTCGATGTGTGCAGGTAAAGCATAAGCTAACACAACCGATGGAAGATGATGATGGTTTCATGTATCTTATAGGTTTAGTTGTGGTTGCAGGAACTTGATTGCGAACATACATGATTAGAAAGATTGGCATACCTGCATTTGAACACTACGAGAAACACAAAACCATTCTCATGTATTCGCACCTTATTATAGCAATAAATGTTAAGTTGTTGAAGGATCATGCCAAACCAAAAACAAAACAACTATGGACACTTAGTAATGTTGATCATGAAGCAATATTGGATACTCTTAAGCAAAGAGATGACCCTTTAGGCACACTTGAATAACATTTTCAAGAATGGAAGGTAGAATGCTTATGTTCATTATGATTAAGTTCATTAGTGTTCTTTATTTAATACTGATATTTTATATACTATTGCAATGCAAGTGTCTTTAATAATGATATTTTGTATGCACTTTTGCAATATTTTTGGAAAGATTGATCATGGACCTACTGCAACAATAGCCAGCTCTAATCCTTTCAAAGAGGTATGCATCTTTTATAGTTTGCATCACTATCTCATCATCATTCAGGTTGTTTAGATTAATATAGATACGTTAGTCTAAGCATCTTTTCTATTGTGACAATATAGATTTCTCATTTTCTCACTTTTGCGATATTTCTGGCATAATTGATCATGGACCTGCTACAACAATAGCCAGCTCTGATCCTTTCGAAGAGGTATGCATCTCCGAGAAATAGACCTTCAAAGATTGCTACCTTTTAGCACTTTGGACTCTTAAAGGAAATCATCAGTCCAATGTAGCTCAGAGTGATTTGGCATATTTGGGTGCAAGAGAGGACCATCCCTAGCATAAACATACCCATCTGGACATGTTGGAATAGTCTGTTTGGTTGTACGAGTTGCGGAATGAAAGTTGCACCACTTTGCAACTTTACACTGCTTGCATCTGGCAACTTTTCCCTCCATTGAAAAGTCATCACCACAGGAAAATTATTTCGAGATAGAAAAATTGAGAGAGGTTTTTGTAGATGGCCCCAACATGATCCCATAGCCTTGGATGGATAGTCTGTAAGCATCACAGTCTCTGATAAACAGACCTTCAAAGATTGTTGCCTTTTAGCACTTTAGACTCTTAAGGGAAATTGTTGGTCCAATGTAGCTCAGAGTGATTCGGCGTATTTGGGTGCAAGAGAGGACCATCCCTAACGTAAACGTACCCATCATGACGTTTTGGAACAGTCCGTTTGGTCGTACGAGTTGCGGAATGAAAGTTGCACCACTTTGCAACTTTACACTGCTTGCATTTGGCAACTTTTCCCTCCACTGAAAAGTCATCACCACAGGAAAACGCCTTTGAGATAGAAAAAACTGAGAGAGGTTTTTTTAGATGGTCCCAACACGATCCCATAGCCTCAGACAGAGAGTCTGTAAGCATCATGGTCTCCAAGAAATAGATCTTCAAAGATTGCTGCTTTTTACCACTTTGGACTCTTAAGGGAAATCATCGATCCAATGTAGCTCAGAGTGATTCAACGTATTTGGGTGCAAGAGAGGACCATCCCTATCATAAACGTACCCATCCTGATGTGTTGGAATAGTCTATTTTGTCGTACGAGTTGCGGAATGAAAGTTGCACCACTTTGCAACTTTACACTACTTGCATTTGGCAACTTTTCCCTACACTGAAAAGTCATCACCACAGGAAAATTCCTTCGAGATAGCGAAAACTGAGAGAGGTTTTTGTAGATGGTCCCAACACAATCCCATAGCCTCAGACAGAGATTCTATAAGCATCATGGTCTCCGAGAAATAAACCTTCAAAGATTGCTTCCTTTTAGCACTTTGGACTCTTAAGGGAAATCGTCAGTCCAATGTAGCTCGGAGTGATTTGTTGTATTTGGGTGCAAGAGAGGACTATACCTAGCGTAAACATTCCCATATTGATATGTTGGAACAGTCCATTTGGTCGTACAAGTTGCGGAATGAAAGTTGCACCACTTTGCAACTTTACACTGCTTGCATCTGGTAACTTTTCCCTCCACTGAAAAGTCATCACCACAAGAAAATGCCTTCAAGATAGCAAAAACCGAGAGAGGTTTTTGTAGATGGTCCCAACACGATCTCATAGCCTTAGACGGAGAGTCTATAAGCATCACGGTCTTCGAGAAATAGACCTTCAAAGATTGCTGCCTTTTAGCACTTTGGACTCTTGAGGGAAATCACTGGTCCAATGTAGCTCAGAGTGATTTGAAATATTTGGGTGCAAAAGAGGACCTTCCCTAGCTTATACATACCATCCAGATGTGTTGGAATAGTCTGTTTGGTCGTATGAGTTGCAGAATGAAAGTTGTACCACTTTGCAACTTTACACTACTTGCATCTGGCAACTTTTCCCTCCACTGAATATTCATCACCACAGTAAAACGCCTTCGAGATAGCAAAAACTGAGAGAGGTTTTTGTAGATGGTCCCAATAAGATCCCATAGCCTTGGATGGAGAGTCTGTAAGCATCGTGGTCTCCGAGAAATAGACCTTGAAAGATTGTTTCCTTTTAGCACTTTGGACTCTTAAGGGAAATTGTCGGTCCAATGTAGCTCAGAGTGATTTGGCGTATTTGGGTGTAAGAGAGGACCATCCCTAGCATAAACGTACCCATTCGGACATGTTGGACAATCTATTTGGTTGTATGAGTTGTGAAATGAAAGTTGCACCACTTTGCAACTTTACACTGCTTGCATCTCGCAACTTTTCCCTCCACTGAAATGTCATCACCACAGAAAAATGACTTCGAGATAGAAAAAACTGATAGAGGTTTTTGTAGATGGTCCCAACACAATCCCATGGCCTTGGACAAAGAGTCTATAAGCATCACGGTCTTCGAGAAATAGACCTTCAAAGATTGCTGCCTTTCAGCACTTTGGACTCTTAAGGGAAATCGTCGGTCCAATGTAGCTCAGAGTGATTCAGTGTATTTGGGTGCAGGAGAGGACCATCCCTAGCATAAATGTACCCATCCTGACATTTTGGAAGAGTTTGTTTGGTTGTACGAGTTGCGGAATGAAAGTTGCACCACTTTGCAACTTTACATTACTTGCATCTGGCAACTTTTCCCTCCACTGAAAAGTCATCACCATAGGAAAATGCCTCTGAGATAGCAAAAACCGAGAGAGGTTTTTGTAGACGGTCCCAACACGATGCCATAGCCTTAGATGGAGATTCTGTAAGCATCATGGTCTCTGAGAAATATCTCTTCAAAGATTGCTGCCATTTAGCACTTTGGGCTCTTAAAGGAAACTAGTGGGCAACATAGTTAACTTCTTCACAAACTTGGTTTGAAATAATTTAATTCTCTTTTGTGCATTTAAAATGGAGTTTTAAGCCTTCCACCCTAAAAGTGACCTCTAAATAACTTCAAACACCTTAACTACCTCATTCTTATTCATTTGTTTTGCAAACAAGCATTTTCATTCCAAGAGGCCGAGCTTTGATTTTTTCTTGTTGGATTGAATGCGGACTGTGACACAACTTTCTTTTTTATAAAATTGTTCAACATCATTGAACTAAGAATTTTTCACACATCTGTAGAGAAACAAAGGAGTACCACAAACTAAAACACATTACACTTATGTTCTCACTGACTTGATGTACTCTTCAACATCTCTCTTCTCTAAAAGCAACCTCTAAATCACTTCAAACACCTTAACTACCCTAAAATCAACCTCTAAATCACTTCAAACACCTTAAATACCTCATTCTTATTCATTTGTTTTGCAAACAAGAATTTTCATTCCAAGAGGCTGAGCTTTCATTTTTGCTTTCAAAGAAAAATCTTCCTATGCCACTATTACACTGCACAAGTAAACCAGGCTTTGTATTGTCCAGACCTATATTAAGCTACCACTCTCAAGACCAATGTAACAATGATACAAAATAATGCTTTGAGTTTGAAAGATGGGTCACTTTCCTACTTTGGGTGGGATTTCAGACTCTCTAATACTATCATGCATTTCTTTCATTCCTTATGCCTCCACCTCCCACTTCCTTCTCTTCTGGGCCTTTGGATTTTTTCCTTTCTATTCGCATAACACCCAAATACCCTGACCACCACTTCTCAAATCATGCATTCCTCTTTGGATCTTTGGGCCTTTTGATGATGTCTTACATTTGAAAAAGAGCTAATGGGGTATCCTAATCCTCAAATCCCTAAATCCCCATTGTCTTATGTCTTAACACCCAAGAATCCCATCGCCCTGAACCCTTGATGTTGGACCTTGGGATAATTATTTGCTTGAACTTAAATCAATCATTTCCCTAGATCTCCACACTCAAGCATGCACTTTCACAAAACCACACCATTTGAATGGACTCCACCCATGACCACGACTAACCAAGAATGCAATTAATGAGTCCAAATTTGAATGTGAGAAAATGGAAAGAAACTTTGTACCCATGTTAGGCCTTCAACCTCTATATAAGGAATACAACTTCATTAGTTTGGATAATCTTTGGACATCATCTCAACAAATCCAAAATTGCAAAGTCGGACACTTGTGTTCACTTGTTGAATCTAAGGACAAAAACCCTTAGGTTATGGAGATTTTTCGACGAAACCCCATTGGTTTCCTAGAGTTTGGAGGATGAAACTTGTTTGGATTTGTGAGGGAAATTTCACACAAAGGTTGCATCTATACACCAAGCATTGTGGATTTAAGCATTTAGGCATTTCAACATCCCAAAATTTTTCTAAAAAAAAATTGATCATTGTAATCTTGGTTATGAGCAAACAATTGAAGAAAAAAAATTGTAATCATGAAGTGAGTTATTTGAATTAAATACTCTATTCCAACCAACTTATATGTGTAGATCTATTTATCATATGTGAATGTTTTAGATCTAAATATCTTGTTTAAATGTTTTGGCTGATTTTCATTGAATTATTCCAAATCTAAGAAATTTGTATGAATAATTTAGTTAAGGATCGTTGCATTTATCATTGAGTGTATGGTCAAATGTTCTCATCCTATGACATAAGTCTTGAATTGCTTTAATCGGTTCTAACAAGTCAGACTTAAAATCAGTGACCAATGACAGACTGATAAACTTTATCTTCACATTCTACAAATACTTGTAAAGTGTTTCCTAGTTTATGAACTTCTTGTTGTTCTATATAAAGTCAAAAAATTAATGTGATTGCATTATATTAGGGTATGTGCAGGATCATCATGGAAAAAATAGGCCCTTAAGTGGCAAAAAATTCAGAAAAATCAGAGTTAGGAAATTTGACATAAAAATTTGAATAAGTTACCTATATTATTTCAAAAATATGTAAGAATAGAATATGTAGCAAATTAAATGTAGTTTCTAAACTACTAGGTTTATTTTTATTTTTTAAAATCTATTTGGTAAAAATTTGAAATTTCAATATAGTAGTACTTAAATTTCAAGGAAAAAATAAGAAGTAGGTGTCTGTCAAACCACCCCAACCACAATAAAATGATAATATTTTTTAATAAGATTTTAGATATAAGTAGAGGACTCATGTCCGGATGTGATGCATATTTTTTTGTAATTTTTTCCAAGTAAATAATTAATTATGAATTTTTTTTATTACAACTTTTAAAAAATATAAAAAAATTGTGTGTCTGACCACCTTAACTTGGTCAAAACTTCATGAAATTCAATTCTTTTTCTTTTAATCCTATAGTATACGAAGCATAGAATGTGACAAATGTTTCAGATTCAAAAAATGTGACACCATTTGAAATCTATAGATGTTTTTCAATTAGCCTATCAATTAGGACTTTAGTCATAATTCAAATAGAAAATAAATAATAATTATTTATTAAATTCAAAGTAAAGAATAATTTATATTGGTGGAAAGTTGAGAATCTCCTTTAAAAACCCTTTTCGTTTCACCATTTTTGGGTAAAAAAAAAGTCTTCAACCACATACCCTACACATACCCATCATATCGCCACTTTTTGGCCTTTTATAATCCTGCACATATCCATTAACAAATAAGAATAGATTCTTTTATTTAAACAATTCCTTCCAGACTCTCTTCACAAAGATAACCAATCCAAATGTTAAAGTCCTTGATAAATCCTCACTTTTTCATGCACTAAGAACATAAGTTGTTGAAATCAAGCAAAAGCTAAAATCCATCTATGAAATAAATTACTCACTATCAAAACTAACCTTCAAATTAAAGACGAATTTAAGAAGCTATATTTTCATATAACTTCTTCAAATGTATTTAAATTATTGTACAAGGAACATAAAATATTAGAGATGCACTTTCCAAGCAATGTTGTTTTCCTATCGGTTTATGTAAAACATAATTATTGTGGGGATTCTACTTAAGATTCAATTAATCAAGGAAATCAGAAATGTTTTGGAGTTTTGTTCTACCAATGCAATTATTTTCTATACTAGCCATTATGGAGAAGCGGTTTATACAAATTTTCTTTGTGAAAAATACATTGTGATTAAATTATTTGTTTAAAAGTTATGTCTTGCTTTTTATTTTCTAAAAGAATCCATATTTAGATGGTGTTGCAGTCAGATAAACATCTATTTTTCACAGAGCTCACAACTTTTAATAGTATTCTTTTCCTAAATTTCTAGGTCAAAGTGCATGATGATGTCATTTCATGCCTGCAAATAATTGAATCTTCTAGTCAACAAATGGTCACAACATCTTGGGATGGAATGATTAAAATATGGAACATTGATGAAGGCAGAGGTAGTTGGGCAACAACTTTTGGCTCATCTAAGAAGACACAAAGTGCCAGTAAGTATATGAAGAATGGTCATATGATATATTATTTGTATTCATATGGGAGTCTAGCCATATTAATTTTTTGAAAAAGGTGAATTTATGTTATATAAAAAAATTGATGGTTACAAATGGACCACCAAATTTACTAAGGCATGGGAAAGTTGACAAAGAAGAAAATCAGATGGTGTAGGATTAATCATATGAATATCTAGTTGTTACTTATGCAATGTGAAATAATGCTTTGAGTTTGAAAGATGTGCAATGCAATGTAATCAGCAATATTAATTTAAAGTACATAGTATTTAACCATTCTTTTTATGCTATTGTACATTGATATTTAACCATTCCTCACTTGATTAAATTTTCAAAGAGTTTAATCATGCACATGAGGAGGAAATTAAATTTCGACTGTCAACTTCTATATATATCAAATTATCTAATAATCAAGTGTATGTCCATATACAAAAATGGCATCAATGGCAACTCAAACAAAGTTTTACAATATGTGGCATATGTCATCTCGGTATCTATTCAAAATTTACATGCCAAAATGTCTATCTCATCCTAAACTACTGGTGGAACATCAAAATGGAGCCTCTTTGAAGCACTCGTTGGCTCTGAAGGTAGCTGCACAAGAAAAAGTCAAACCACAATTGAGATTAGTTATACTATATAATTTAAAATCGAATAATTAACATAAAAATCAATACACATTGAATTATAATTGAACTATAAAATTGAAATCTTGATTACCTAAAATATACGTCTCTTTGAAGGGTCAGAGTCCTAGAATATACCCCTCTCAAAGAACTAACAAAACCAACTTTTGTAACATCAATCCATATATGTGAACAAAAACATGAAATTGATCCAAGTTAGCATAGAATTGTCAGTAATAAGAACATATTTACCAAGCACAAAATAAAATAAACACATACCTCTTTAGGTTGATCTTTTTTTGTATCTCCTTTAGGTGTCTCAACACCTCCTCCTTGAGGTGTTTCAACACCTCCTCCTTCAGGTGTTCGAATACCTACTCCTTCGGGTGTTGTGGCACTTATCAACAATGATGTATAGCTCACAACCGCCTGTACATAAAAATGACAAGTACATATGAAACTACGAATCTATGTCAATGTATGCATAATCAATAAAAGATCTTATAAATTTTAATTCAATAAAATTTGTGTTCAATTACCTTTCCCTTATCTAACACTGTGCCTCCATAGTCTGGAGAGCATCGCACCTCACTCACACTAGGTGTTTCCTACAAGCAGAGAGTAAGATAAACATATAAGTTAATATATAATTTCATTATTGACAATTCAAATGACAAGCAAATATATAGTAAAAAAATGTAAATGAGTGAGTGCAAAAATACATACTATGTGCATTTTGAGACCAAATGAAATGGCCCTAAGGGTGCTATCAGTCACCTATGTGAGCTCCTCCTCATACAATAACTGTTAAATAGACCATGTAAATAAATATTATTACTTGATACTATCTCTTATTAATATTCATTTTAAAAAAAATGCAAGTTATGAAATTACACCTTAAATGTTACCTATGTAACTACTCCAATGTCCACCTCTCTAGTAGGAGAGGACTCTGTAGGGTGTGCTCCACTCCCCCGCATGTGATCTACTATAATCTCCACATCCTGGATGTCATAATTAGAAGTGTCTAATGGATGCTCAGGGGGCTGTACAATAGGACCCAAGCATATCTGCTTGCATGTATTGCAAATATGTGGCACACAAATATGTGGACCTAAGGAGGATGATGCAGTAGCATTAGATCCATCGCCAAGATCATCAGACTGTGGCTGAGCTACTGAAGAAGCATGGGAAACCAAAAGACCACTCAAAGAGTGAATGGCCTGGATAGTTTGTGTGGCTGCATCCTCCGTAATATCTGGATGTTGTACTGGAGGTGGTAGAGGAAGGGGAGGATGGGGAACATGTGGGCGCCTAACTACTCTAGCTACCCCTGGCCTATCCTGAGGCATACCTCTACCAATGCCTTGGAAGGGTTTAATGTCAAAGTAATTGACATGATGCCCTAACAAAAACTTAGCATATAATTTTTTAATAAAGTAAAAAGGTACATCAAGATTATTGTTGGGTGGTTTATCAAAAACCATACACCAATGATCCCAAAAGTTATCTACTATGCCCCTATGCATGCACCATTTTATAGAAAGTTTTGGTTTGTTAACATTAACTGGCAAACCAGTGCTGGGTTTAATAAATAAAGAGGCTATTTGGGCTTTTGTTATTTGGAGATCTTTCACATCATCATAAGACAATCCACATGCATAATATTCCTTCATGGTTTCTCGCCACAAATGAAAGGCATTATGTTGGGGGGAGAGGGTTTCTACATTTGTAATTATTCCTATCAATGTGTTTGACATATGGGATAATCAAGGGATTTTCTTATAAACATCACAAATTCCCCTCAATTGCTCCATTTTTTCATGAATTAAGTCTTCAATTGATGGTTGCGGAGGTGGTGGAGCATTTGGCATTTTTGCATTTTGATTCTTAGCTGGTGGATTTTCATTCTCAACCGGTGGAATTTGTGCATTCTCATTTTCGGTAGCCATAATTCCTTATTAAAGTTAAAAAATAATTAATCTAAAATTAGACAATATAAATGAAACACTATTTTTAAATCAAAATCCATTAAAAACATTCATTTTTTTTATCAAAATCCATTATGAACTTAATTGTTTCATAAAAATTCAATCAAAAACCCTATTTTGAAAAAAATCTACAAAAAACATTCATTTTTTTATCAAAATCCATTCTAAATTCAAATTTTTCATAAACATTCAATCAAAAACCCTATTGTGAACAAAAATCCACAAAAAACATTCATTTTTTTATCAAAATCTATTCTAAACTCAATTTTTTTACAAAAAATCAATCAAAAACCTTATTTTAAAAAAAAAATCCACAAAAACCCATATGAAATTATTCAAATCTAAATCAAAATTGAATCAAATCAAATAAAAATAAAAAAACTTTCCTTTCCCAATCGAATTTAGCCCAAATAGGATATCCGTTATGCCAAGAATGGATGCACTGTGTGCCTGTGAGTTCTTCACTGCCAAATGACTTCAAAACAGTGATCTGGAAACATTTTTTATATATGCTTTTCACAAATCGGATATCTAATTTGGATCGGATATCCGATTTGAATTGGATATCCGATTTGTAAAACTGGGTTTGGTGTTTGGTATGGTGACACCCGAGCCTAAAAAAAGTCAACACGTTCTTTTTGTGTTTTTCGGTCGATGGAAGACGTGTTTTTTTCATCATTGCCACTTTTTGGCCCACCATTATCCTGCACATACTCGACATGTGAATATACTTTTGAAATCATTGAAATACCACCAAAAATATATTTGAAGTTTAGGCCGGACTAGGTCTAAGTGAGGACCCATTCGCCCTTGGGTGAATAAGTCTTAGGTCACTCACCTAGGACACACATTTTCCAATGTTAAGTTTTATGTCAAGGCATTAATGAATGTCAAGTTTTACCCTTCAGAAATTGCATTTAATTAGGCTTGGATTTGAATTAAAGGGGTCAATTAAGGCATAATTAACCTTAATTAATTAATAAAGCCCTATATAAGTGTGAAAGTGTAAAGGTACAACTTACAACACCAAAAATAAGTCACAATTAAGTCCATTTTAATTAATAAGGCCCTAAACTTAATGTGAATATGTAAAATACATATTACAACACTAAATTAAGGCATAATTTAGTCCTTTTTATTTAATATTTATTCTCAAATTAAGTGTAAAAAAGAGATACTTTTTCCTACACTACAACATGTAGTTGCAATGGTTTAGTTCTAGGTCTGTATATAATATTTTAAATATATTCAAGATCTCCATTTACAAGTCCTAATTCTATCCATAAGTTTGATGTTAATGTTACTCTCACATTATTATTGAGTATTAACTCCATATTGAGTTCATCATTTTCACTTCCATTTGTGGCACTAATACTTCCAACTTTTGTTGCAATGCTTCATGTAACTAGATATGATACGAAATATGAATTTGTCCTATTAGGTTGTGAACATTATCATTTGTTAAAAATAAATGAATATTATAATTTTTAAATTATTCATTCTATGTTGCATCAAATTATGCATTTGATCTTTTCATAAGTAACAATCAAACATCAATTATAGGATTCCCATCCCTTATATTTGTTATGGTTTGACAAAACCCTAGTTGTTATTGTTTCATCCATCCTATCTAAAAATATGACCTAATGAAATCACTATTTTGTAGTCCTCCTAGAGTAGCTTTGCTTGCCTTCTACTTTTATATGATGCTTTGTCATTGAACGAAGATAATTGTGTCAAATCGCCAATTAAAATTATGGATACTCTTGGGTACAAAAATTATAGAAATATATAGAAAATTATGTAATCTGCAAAAATAATTGTAATAAAAAGGAAAAAAATGTATTGTAATAAATGGTACATAATGTGAGTAATTTTTTTAGGAAATGCTTGATGAAGTTGAGAATCTATGTTTTTAAGCAACCTCTCTCTAATGGAGCTCATTTCATCATTGATAAAATTTGACTCAAAATCTGACAAAAGTTCGTTGGAATTTTGACACCATTTCGTTGGTATTTTTTTGTCAATTTTTTGATGAAATTTGAAACGTTGAAATTCTAACCCAGCCAATGATGCTGGGTCAGAATTTCAACATTTCAATTTTGTCAAAAAATTGATGAAATGGCGTCAAAATTCTGATGAAATTTTGTTGGATTTTGAGTCAAAATGTATCAGTGCATTTATAAATGTGTATTTGAAATGTGATATTTTCTCTTTGAAATTTGTAATTCGTTCCATTTCATTGAAATATTTTATTGGTATTCTTAAGTATGAATAAATTTTTGACACTCCAATGTTGAATTTTGCAACTCGAGCTAATGTAAGTAGAAGTAAAGGAGAATATTTTGGGAAATCCAATATTTCTAGTTCTTAAGTAATGGTGACAATTAAATATGACTTAATTTGTTCCAATGGTGCCTTGAATTATCATATATATGGGTAACGTATTTTTGCATTTGTGGTGTGGCATGATAATGCCCACTGCTTTATGTTGTTGAAATTTTCCTAGTTCACATATTGTGGAATATCATCATGAATAAGGAAACCATTAATCTTCATGTATTTAATTAAATTTATTGCTTTGTTCGTGTATTACTAACTTAAAATCTATTGCACCAATTTATTTATTTACTAATATCTCTTCTTCCCAACATATCGATTTTTGTAACTTTCAAAATTTGACCATGATGAAGTCTAGATATAATTTCCCATTTATTTTCTCTAGTGGTTGCTTGTACATTGGCATTTCCTTCAAACTCAGACTCACTAATATTTTCAATGTTTTTAGATGGCGTTTCCCATTCCAAATGCCATTGGTTATATTTGAAAACCTCCCACTTTTCCACTATGGATTCCTTGTTGTGCCCAATATCTATTTCAATGTCTTGAAATAGCTTGATAAGTAGCAATTTAGAAGTACAAAAATCTATCCATTTCTCTAAGTGATGTGTAGGAATGGAATGGAATCTTGGATACACTCTTACAATAGCTACATATTTTATTGCATTCCATTTGTTTTCTCCTTTTCTTGTACAATTATATATCAATGATTTTTTTGTATCAATTAGTGACATAGCTTCTATATATTGAAAGGCCTTTTCCTATATGCATCGATGTTCAAAAGATATTTTTTCTTTATTTTCATCTTCTTAATTTATAGCTAAATGTCTAAAGACCTCATTCAATACATTTAGGTTGCAAAATATTCTACTACTCTTTGCCACTGGAAGTTCTATAAGAACGTGACTTGTTTATTTGGATCCAATATTCCTCTCTATTATTTTTTTGTATGAGCTTTTGTGGATAAATTACTTGGGTTTGCAATATTTACAAGACACATCAATATCTGATGCTATGTTTCATAACTCTTTTATACTTTTATTGCACACTTTACAATACATTTAATTACAACATGTTTTGATAACATAGGTTTCCAATCAATATTTTCTCTCCATAGTTGAAGTATGTATTGATTGTGTTAAGGTAAATAGGATATTTACCATGCTTAAGCTTTACTTAGGAAAATATTATTAGATAGTGATTATTTAGGTGCATAGTTAGGGGCATGTAGTTTTGTTGGATATTTCTTTTATTGACTTGCATCTTGCCTTTATAAGGCACTATTGTACATCATGTAAAATATATCATCTCAATATTTTCATCTCTAGTGAAATAACCTTTTGTTGCTTCTCTTTTCTATGAAATTTTTTTGTAGGTTGTGCTCCTGGGAGGTGGTTGACACCAACAAATTGTGTGAGTTAATTTTTCCATTATTTCTTAATGGTGCAATTTCCCTTCACTATTTAATATACCTTCATATACTAAATTGATCCTTCCAAATTTAGTGGTCATGGAACATTATACCTTGTTGTCATTTGAGTAAAAAATTAGGATATAAATTTAGTATTTTAGTATAATAATATAATTCTATACATAAATTAAAATAACTTAATAAGTATTGATGTATTTAGTTGTTGGCCATTTTTCCTTTTTTTTTTTGTAGATATGCACCTTATTTACATATAATATGTCTCTTCGTGGTATTTAGTATCTCCTCATAATCATTGTCGAATTTTTTTTTATGAGTTTTCTTCTATTTTTAAGAAATGTATGTTGAGGAAAATTATGGAATGCTAGCAATATAAGATTTGATGTGTAAATTGGTTGTAATATTTAAAATAAATAGTTGTATAAAATTTTGCATTTTAAATATTTAATTATTGATGAAATACTTGTATATTTTATTGATGGATTTGTCTAGGATTCCATTCATGAACAATGTAGTGGAAATAAGTTTCAACATTTCCTTTTTGTTCTTCATTATACCAATCAATATTGTCTATATTTGGTACAACATGCATCCATATAAATCCATGAACATATGTTGATCCCCTATGTTTCCACTTGTATTTACACCAATAGAATTTCACATTCATACACTTTGAAATATCTCTTTTCTAAAAAATGAGTGGCATAAATGCATGTATTGTGCAACAATATGAAGGTCTTTGATCACATTTTATTTCTGCCAAATTTTTCTTCTCATGTAGTGCTTGGTGTTGTCCTTGGAATTAATGTGTGCAAATCTACCCAATTATACAAATCAACTACACTCACAGTGAAAAATATTTTAGGGTTAGGGTTAGGGTTAGTGTTAGGGTTGGATTTTATATTGGGGTTAGGATTAGTTTGACTTGAAGTTTTGTTTTAATGAATTACTATTGTTAAACATAAGGGATAAAGTAAAGGATTACTATCAAGTGTTCATGCATACCCTCACCTTTGAGGACTTCCAAGAGGAAGTCTAATCCTAGGGGAAGTGTCAGACCCCACCATTTCGTGATCATGTTGATTTTATATGTCTTTTGTATTTCTTTTTTAATGTGTTATGTGCTTCTATGTTTGGACATTATACATGAGTTTTATGAGTTATGGTTGTTCCTATACATCAATAATGTTCATATGCTTGGTTGTTATTGGATATGATTAACTGCTAATTTTATCTAACTAATGGTCATTGTGATATCTCTATGATAACCAGATGAGTTCCTTTCATTGATTATGTATGTTTTGATCGAAATGTTCATTTACGATGAGTTATTTGTTATATGTTGATTATTGTTATTGATAGTGTTAGTATATTTATCATATGGAATACATTATGCTGATAGGGGTTGTTGAGATGATGTATTTTATTATTATTAGATATATTTTTTATTAGAATATTACATAATGTGGATGTGCAAGTAGGTGTTATTATGGAGATGATATTTGATTTATTAATGGTACTTGTGATGGTTATTGATTTAAAAATCATTTCTATGTGATTTCCTAGATGATTTTAGATAAGGAATTTTAAAAAAATAAAAAATTCAAAGTGTTAATTTAATAGTTCCTTTGGCTATTATTATTATATGGATTATGGATTAACACAGTTTCATGTTGAGTGAATAGGTACATTTTTGTGTCAATAGATGAGGGGGTTATCTAGCCACTTTTGTGTCTTTCCTATGTAACAACAAACCTAGAATTGAATGGAGTACTAAGGTATTTTTGGACCATGTTGACATGAAATATGTGCCATTGATGTTATGTGCTAATGTGAAAATTTATTTATTTATCTTTTGAATTTTTTCTCAAGAGTGAGTTTAAAATTTTGTGATTTTAATGCACTTTTATGAGAACCTTTATGCTTTATTTCTTGTAAAGTTGCTTAGGTGTGGGGTATACATGTTAGGATTTTATTTTTATCATAAAATACTTAAAAAGGGGGTTTATGCCCCACCTTTATGCCCCACTCTAAAAATTGGTGAAAATTGGGAAGTAGTTATTTGGTTGAGTTAGTTTTGGGAAGGTAGTTATCTCTTTCTCTTATAAATAACTCCTCTCTCATAGAGTGTAGGGGAATGTTCCACTTTTTCCTTTGACATCCTATCATTTTCTTGAGTTATTTTGGGAAGAGGAGTGTGAAGAAGGAATGAGGGAGGAAGGAGAAGTCTTATGGATCTGAGATCTTCAACCAAAGTTCTTCCATAATTGGGATTGTACAATTTCAAGGTAAGATCTTTTCCTTTCTTGATGAATAAATGTTAGTGATTGTAATAATTATGTTCATTGAGATTTTGAGTTTTGGTTTACGAAAAATGTTATTTTAATGCTTTATGTGTTCTTCGTTGTGTGGTTTAGTAGGGGAGTTGACCCCCTCTTGAGTGAGGTTGATTTGGTCCTTCATGTGCAAGTAGTTAAGTGGGTGTGGCTCCCTCTAAGGGATATTTATTTTAGGGTATGAGTACCAATGATTATGTGTATGGATATTAGTATCTCATATTTGATTTTATGTTGGAGGGAAAAGGGCTAGGTGTGGTTGTGTTGGTGATGCATTATGATATGTGGAGACTTGATATGGAGATTTTCATTTTTGATATTGTGATACTTGTATTCTCCCTTAATAGGTAGGGCCCCCGCTCCCCCTAAGTGGATTCCATATAGGATATCCAATCTATTAGAAAGTGTTAAAAGGGGTGTTTGAAAATGTCTAATATGTGAGCCCATGTATGTAAATGTGTGAAATATGTATGTGTATTTTTTTTTCAAATCTTGTTGTGGTTGTGAAAATTTTCTACCCAAGTGGCTATATGGCCCCAAGCTCAAGGAAAGGTTGTCTCATAACCCTGTGGTTGGGTGGAGAGCCCATTGGTCTTAACATTTTTCTCTCCTAATATTTTGTTGGTTTCTTTTTAGGTTTTACAAAGTGTGATGAAGGATTAAGGATGATTGTACATTTCTCTTGTGAAAGATTTAAGAAAAAATGTAAATGTACAAGTAAGCTATGTACAAAAGACTTATGTTTATAAGCGTAAAATTGTTTATTTTAGAAAAAGAAAGAAAGACACATTTTGTTTTTAAGATTAATTTTAAAGAAAATTTTAGTGATCTTAGAATACAATAATGCATGTGTTTCTTATAAATTCATTGGAATCTTGATTAATCAATTGCTGAGGTTACAACATTATTGCTCTATGCCAAACAATAAATTATTTCTGAAAGGTTGAATTTTGTTGCTTCTATGCTTGGGAGATAGAATAAAAATCTTCACACACTCTCATTCAAGGATAAACCTAGAGATATCAATCTAAAGTATACAAAGGAGAGATCTTTCAATAGGGATATCCTAGGGTTTGATTATAAACTAAAGAGGGGTTCACCACCAAGCTAGGACTTAGAAAGACTAATGAAAAGCAAGAACTAATGCTTAACCCTAATATGATGCAATACTTCACTAAATGACCTAAAAAATATGTAAAACATAATGGAAAGCTGAGAAATGAAAGGTGTGCACCTAGAAACCTGAAGAAGATTGGATGAAGCTCTGAAAAGCTACAAATTTTGGGATTAGGGAACACTAGGACTCATGCGTCTCTTCTGGCATATCAGTCCCCGGCTAGGGTTTCTGGTTTAGAATAGGTTTTTGGTAGTGTAGATTCAGGATCTACAAAAATATGGGAAAAATATCTGTAGTGTGAATCATACACCACTTATGGTGTATCAGTCCCATTCCTCTTTTTCAAGAATTCAAAGTTCAGAACTATGCTCCAACACTAGCTCTTTTCTTGCAAACTAATTTTTTAGATTTGAACCTGTGAAAAGACTTGCAAAACAGAATATAGACTTGATTTGCTTATGGGGGCCTTGCCTCGGTCAAACACCTAGTTTGGTAATTGAGCCTTGATAAAAACAATGGATCATGAATGTAAATAGGAATGTAAACCCTAACCTTAAGTGTGACTAACATTAGGAAATCTGAAATGTAATGGGACCCTATTCTAATGTGCTAGAATGAGATGCAAGAATGAGACATGGAAATGAACAACTCACTTTGAGAGATCCTTAATCATCGAATATGAACTCTAATAATGTATGTACCTTCCTTAGCCTCAAATTAGAGTGATAATGGAGGATGGAATCACTTAAGAAACATGTCATTAGGCTTGGCTTGATGGCTAGTTGCATTCCCCCAACCTAGAATCTATCATGATTCACCATACACAACCATAATCAACCCCTTGAAAATGCTAGCTATTGAATGGAAGTGAGCTTGAAGACCTACAAAAACACTTTAATTTTTCTCCAAGACTTCAACTTCACTTGCTCTTGAACTTGAATGCTTTTGAATGCTTGGATTTTGAAATTTCTCTTCTAAAAATGCTTGCTTAGATAAAAAACAATGACTTTAGAAGCTTGTTTATGTAGGAAATACTCCTAATTTATCATTATTTAGATCTCAAAAGTTGAAATCAACCAAAAATTTGAATTAAAAAGTTGAATTTCCCACCCAAACCCTAAAATGTCCCACCCTAGATTTTTGGGGTGGGTTAGATTTTTTTATGTTTTTTATTATTTTTTCAAGTTTTAAGTTTAAATAAGCCTCAAGATCCAAAATAAAGGGTCTTAGGGGCCTACTAATGATGATTTAAAGGGGTATTTAATGCAAGGGTGCTAAAATAGGTCTAAATTAAGTTTGAAATTGCACCATTTTCAAGAGCATTCAATTTTCTACACTACATTTAGCCCCTACTTTAGCACCCACATGACTTTACATGCATCTGTAAGCTAAAGGAACCCAAAAAATAAAAGGATACTCATATATGTTCATTCACAACATGGGAGAACGAAGCCCCCACTATAGCTATATGCAAAACCATAATGTTAGGAACCACATACTACAACACGAATTTGTTAGTTGTTCAAAAATCCTCTTATCTAACTTCTAGAAATAAAATTTAAGGGTAGATGTATGCCCCCCCTTGATTATGCTTGCTTTATGGAGGTGGAATCAAGGTATCATTCTAACCACATTTAGTTGGATAAGTCGTGTCATAGGGTATTTCCAAGTACTATACCACATAATGATAGCCATTTGATGAGGAGAGTGGAATCACAATTCCAATCCAAAAAATGGCATTGAAAACAAAGTTTGCTAGCCCCCATTATGCTAGTTTGAATGAAAAGGTACTTTTTAACCCTAATATAGTAAAACACTAATTTTATTATAAATAAGAGTAAAAAGTGAAGTAACTTGAACTAATTTTATCTTTTACCTTATTGTAGCTTGACTTTGTTGGTGAGTGATTGAAGATGCCAAGTCAATGAGAATACGAGCCTCCAAGACTGGATGTCTTGGGGGAGGAGGTAGCCAAGGTGAGCTACAACATCTGGTGAGTTGATTTGTTTTCCTTAGCTTTGTCCTTATGCACTTATTTTATGCTTTTATGCATTTATAGGTTTATTTAGGACCCTAGAAGAAAAATTCGCAAAGCATCTATTTTGTTAACAAAGTGTCCCCTTTTTTCTATAAGTGTCCTTTTTTATCGCAAAGTGTCCCCTTTTGTCGTGAAGTGTCCCACTTTTTTACAAAGTGTCTCATTTCTTCGCAAAGTGTCCCAAAAGGGAACTAAAGTGTCTAGGACCCTTAGAAAAGTACACTAGAACAACTTTAGTACACTTTTTTTTATTATTTATCTATAGACTTAAGGTTTTAGAATGCTTATAGGACATATTTTTGCTTTTTTGTTAGATCTCCCCTTGGTCACGATAGTGTCTCAACAGTAGATAATTTTGTCGCTTACAAGACTTAGCCCCAAAATTATCAGAGGAGGACACATAGATATTACAAAGAACTAGATTGTATTGGGTGTACCTCATGCCACCCATGTGGTACCATGATGCTATGTTGATGGCATTAGCTTAGAGGTGGGATGCAAAAACCTCTACATTTCATCTTCCAATCTAGGAAAGATGATGATCACCTTAGAGGATGTCCATCGCATTCTTTGATTTTCAATTCGACGCAAGAGAGTTTATTTTCTAGGGTATATGTCATTTAATGAGATAAAATAAGATATAGTTTTGGCTTGGAGGTACGCTTTTGGATGACATCGTGGGGCTGCGCATTGAGCTATCATGGCTACATTATTCGCAAGCACCACTTTTGGTATAGATTATGATTTTCACAGTGGCACTAGTACTCATCCTTCATGGTCGGGGAGCACATTTAGATGAAGGACTAGTTCACATGATATGACGAATGGTGGAGTAAAGGATCGTATATGCCTAGGGGTGCAACATCCTTGCACACTTGTACTATGATCTAGGGCAGTTTACATACCACGAGGTCAACAATATGATGCACTATACATTACTGTAGGTGTGGTAATTGGAGCATATCACATGCACTAGGATGATAGGGTTTTCATCTATATCAACCCTAGGATACCCTCGTGCATTCAGTTATCCTTTGAGCTAGTTATGGTAGTACGAAGATTTTCACTTTTAGAGGGTTATATTTGACTGACTGGATCATGATGAGATATTATGGAGACCATACTAGTTGATACCTCAATGATCAGATGAGACCCAACAATTGAGGAGACTATAGATCATGGAAAAATTTCTACTGGGCATACATGATTATGTAGTATGGCCCTTCTACTACGATCATGTCATGAAATAGTTTGGGTAGATATAGGTACCACCAATAGCGTGACCTTTCTTTAGGAAATCAATGCAGAGTAATTGGAGGCTAGGGATATGAGATAACTCACTACCAATAATGTCATCTATAGTGACTCTAACTATGAGGATCATGATATGCCCCAAGTCTCCAACGCTGATGATGTTGGTGCCACATATGCATACAAGGAGTGGTGGGTGGTAGCACATCTAGCTCCTGTATTCTCGATGGATGAGCCAATAGGCTATGCAATACCACTCCCAGATTAGAGAGACAAGGAGGAAGATAGAGATGAGATAGGGCTCAAGGTTTCATACCTATTTGCAAATGTAACAACGAGGCCATAGACCCAGATTATGATGGGCAGGAGGAGGATTAGGACAAGGAACATCTGATGAGTGAGGGTGATGATACAACCAATGAGGATCTAATAGGCCATGAGTGGAGAGAGCCAACTCCCACTTGTGTGACTAGATAATAGTCAGCAGCTACATCACATACTAGCACCTACAGTCATGGAGAGGCTAGCTATGTCAGCTAGCAAGGTATTATGAATGCTTCATTTTGTTTTTGCACTTCCAAAGAGGGAAGTTCACTTTGGTGAAAATATTAGTATTTATTCCTTGAATCATGGCTACTATTTCATTTGGTTGTGCATTGGAAAGGATAGGAATTTGTTGTAAGGTTGTTTGAATCATGTTATGGTATTGAGGGGAGGCTTGAATAAGGTCCCACAATGATATCTTAGTTGGAGTATTCTTAAATAGCTCAACAAGATCATACTCCTTTTGACTTGGTAAGATAGGGTTATGTAGGATGGGATTAGGCAAAGGTAAGGGCATCGGGGTTGGTTGTGATGGTTACAGATTGTTTCTAATATTATATGTATGAGCAACAATATTATGACTCGACTACTATGATACATTATTTTAAGGTGGGAAAAGGAAGTTTGGGTTTGTTTTGAGTTGGAGGTTTTTTAGAAGGTGGATAAAAGATGATTTGAGGTTGGATAATATTAACGTCCCTTAGTGAAGGAGAGTCTAATGTTGTCTCATCATCTTCTAAGGACACTATATCATTATTGTCATTGTTATCCTTTTCTTGCATCATGATATCCTTCCTAGGTGGAGAGTTTTTAGGAGAACTACAAGGTAATTGTTCTTGACATGCAAGGCTTGGTTTTTCCAAAATAAATTCATTGCAAGTAAGGGAGTTATCAATAGTTGGATTATCTTGTTTAGCAAGAATGGGGATGGTAGGAGAAGGATCTATTTTATTGTCCTTTTTCTTGAAATTTTCATTCACTTGTTCCATATTGTCTACCCTAGTAGGAGAGCTTGTAATATGTTCATTCATGGTTAAATGTTGTAAAGTAACTTCATCACAAGTACGGGAGGCATCAAGAGAAGGAAAACTATGATTTGCGTGCTTACCAAATAGATCCTCCCAAATGGTAGGAGAATTAGGGAAGGGAGGGTCAAGGTTCTCATGACTCTTAATAGGTATATCTTCTAACACCGACCTATCCTCTTGGCATTAAGGAGGGATATTAGGAGAAGGACAATTTTGATTGTCATGGTTATGGAGACTAGGCAAGGTGATGTTTAGAAATGTTTCTATAATCTCGTATTCTTGTTGTCTAATATCTTCCAAAGGGGGGAGAGGAGAGGGACAATCAAGACTCTCAATACTTGTAGCTTCTTTCACCAAGATACCTTCATCACTAATAGGAGAGGTTTTGGGAGAAGAACAAGTGTGATTGTTATGATTGTCTACACTAGCACCCTCTTGTGAACTACAACATTCTTACAAATCTAATAGGTACTAGGAGGGTATGCAACATGCTTATCAAAGGTTTTACTTTGTTGTCCTAGATTATGTCCATGAAAAATAGAATCATACAAGCCACTTGATATGCTAGAAACACTAGATGCTTGAAGAGAAAACATGCTAACATGAGAAAGTAAATAGAGTGCAATACAATGACTTAAAGTGAAATGTTTAAATGCAATTTTCAGATGTGAAATAAGGTAATTTGTTGATTACATTATGCAACAACCTGAAAGATGAAATCAGCTAATTTAAGCTAGATCTAATGAAATGCATGTAACAGAAACTAAGCCAACTAATGCAGATAGGTAATGGTAGAAAATAGAAGCTGAAAAATAGGGTTTTCAGTGTTGTGAAAGGTAGTTTCATGGGTGGAAAGGGACTAAGTTGCCCAAGGTGGCGAATGAGTCCTAGTGGGGATTTTTTTCAGAATTTTCAAAAAATTTATTGATTTTGATTTTTTTGTGCTATATGATGTAGACCTAAGATGCAAATGCAGAATTTCATAAAAAAATTTAAGGATTTGAGATGCGAAAATGCAACCTATATGCACTTTCACTAATGCAAAAATTTTAAACCCTAGAATGCAACTTAACTAATGCAAAATGCAATGCAATGTAATTATAGGATGATGATGGACTCCAAATTAGACAAGGTATTTGAAAAGCAAGTTCACCAAAATGAACTGAATATTTTTGGGGATAGGAGGATCCCTTACACTTCTAGGGTTTTGCACCTAAAAGGAGAGAGGAATCCCAAAAGCCTCGATGGCTCACTCAAGAATATTCACTCGAGATTCTAATGCAAAGATGATTGAAATTTGTCTAAGGGGAATGCCCTAGATGCAAATTACTGATAAAAGTAATTAAATAATAATGCAAAACTAAGAAAATGAAATTTGTTTGAAAACACACTATGATATGCAAAATAAACTAAAAATGCAAGTAAACTATAATAGAAATTAATGAGATTGGAGAGGTACACCTGGAAAATTGTGGAGGTTGGAATGGAAACTAGAGATTTTTTTGCTTCTAGAATTTTAACCTACTAGGACTCATATGCCAATCTGGGCAACTTAGCCCCAGATCTAGAAAATCGCACCGAAGCCCGTTTCAACCAATTGGGTATCTGAATCTACAAAAAATTCCAACAAACATGTACAGTGGGACTAAGTCACCATTGATGGTGACTTAGTCCACTTTGGATTTTCTACAAAATCTAAAAGTGGAAAAGGATGCTCTCAGTCTGCTCTTTCTATTCCTCTAGGTGTTTGAATCTGAAACCCTAATTTTCAGCACTGTACATGACTTTTTATGGATATTTTGACCTAGCCAATAATGAGATGTCTTTAACAAGTTTTCAACCTATTCTTCAATGATCTCCTCACTTTAAAGGTACCTAAATCTACAAACACACAAAGGAAGAAAGATAAATTTTGAATGTTAGGGAATAGGGGTTTGCCTTGGTCAAACCCCTTTTAGGTAATTAAATCAAATGAAGAAATAAGATGAAGCATGAACATGAAAAAATGGAATTATTAACTTTCCATGATGATAGATTTTGAATTTTTGCAATAATGGATGAAATTTTTTCCCTTAAATGCCTTAGAAGGCTATCTTGATGATTTAGAATGTTAAAACCCTAGCTTGCTTGACTTGAGATGGAGAATGAGTGATCAATTAATAATGAATGAGTTATGAATTAGGGTTTAGAAGATTTTTTATATAGAAAATCCACCCAAATTTCCCATTAATTTGATCCCCAAGGTCGGCATGGAGGAAAATTAAACTTAAAACCCATTTTTTCCTACTCAATCCTCAAAACTAGCCCAAATGGGACTAATTCGCCAAGTTGGGTGACTTAGTCCCACTTGGATGGGACTCATTCACCCAGATGGGTGAATTATTCCCATAGGGGCTCTTTTGCCAGCTGGATTGTCGAGGAGTGAAGAAATCAAGTTTATATGTCAATTTTGTGAAGTCTTTGATCAAAATAAGCCTTGGGATGTACAATATGGGGTCATCAAGGCCTATTAATGATGATGTAAAGGGTAATTAGGGTTAGGGACACAAATTTCAATGTGAAAGTGTGATCAAATACACTTTGCAACACTAAAATGAGGTCCACATAGCCTAGAAAGGTACCACATCCAATGTGAATGTGTAAAACACATTACAACTCTAGATTAAAATTAGGTTTAATTTACAAGCCTTCTAGATTAATGTGAGAATACATTTTACAATTATTGAATTAAAGGAAAAATAGGTCCATTAGACTTAGATGGTTAATAAAAGTATAGAAAAGTGTGAAAGTAATTTACAACACTTTACAACACCTCTACAAGACATTGTTAAATGCATTCTATTTAGTTTGCAAGGGTTCAAGACCTAACGTGGATGTGTAAAACACATCATAGCACTAAATCAAGGTGACATTAGGTCCAACTTATCATTAATTATTCACAAATCAAGCAAGTTTCCTTTTTTCTATGCTACAGAACCTACTATTCTTGATGAAACAGTGATTGAATTGAAATCCCTTTCGAACATACAAGAACAACCCATAACAAGTCCTACCATTTCCTACAAGAGACCACGAGATAACATATATAATCCCGTTGTTCCTCCTAGATTCAAACAAGTTTACAAAGTTAAAGATAAAGTGGTTGAACAACCTCCTATTGTTTCTTCTATTCCTCCCAAGGATGAGAAGGAACCTATGGTTGACAAACCCACTCTTACATGAACACAAATCGACAATAGATTGAAACAAAATCGAAGTGCTAGAGAGCATAGGCATAGATGACATGCTATTTCTCATAGGTTACAAACTCAAGAAGACAAGAACAACATAGAGAATCAAAATACAAACTTACCTAAAGCAATGCATGATGACTTTATCCCTTCGTTGTAGCATAAACAAGAACATTCCATGGACATTGTCATTCAACCTCCCATTGTGATAAATTTAGATGATGACATTAACATTGCAAAGATTGATGAAGAAGTACATGATGAGTTGAATACATTATTTTCTTCTTCTATGAGCTTAAATGACAAATCTCCTAGAAAGAGTGTTGAACCTGGTGCTTCCCCTAGTTTGACACTTGCTCTTGTCCCTTTGGCTAGTTGTATGCCTTCTGTTTATATCAATCGAGATTGGGATGTGGATGACCTACTTTAGGTTGACTCACATGTGCCTTGCTAGTATTTTGCTTTTTCATGTTTCTTTATGTGATTTCATGTGCATAATGTGATCCCTTGTGATGTTTTCTTTGATGTATCTCTCTCTTTTTGTACATTCCTCTATATGTACCTTCATTCTTCTCTATGTCATAATCATTTCATTTGTCTTGTGTTTTCCTTTTGGGGATGATGCAAGGCATCGAGACATTTAGGTCTCCTCTATGTTGACCCAAAAGGTTTTCATTTTTCTTGTGTTTTCCTTTTGGGGATGATATAATGAATCAAGACATTTAGGTCTCTTCCATGTTGACCCAAAAGGCCTTTTCTTTATTTTCACTATCTTTGTGTCATTCTTCTAGTTCTATGAGTATTTTGGGAATGATGATAGTTCCATGCTCTCTAACAACATTGTAGGAAAGACATATTACTAACCTCGAATCCATAGATCCCTTATGTATTTCTAGGTGAAACCCTTCCTTCCTATTTCATGATGCAACTTATTTTAGAAACATATGACTTGGCATAGGGTTTTCCAAGGAAATCTCTCATGTCTTAGGACAAAACATTGGCTACTTTAAAGCAATTTCTCATAGCAATGGTGTAGCAATCGCTTTAAAGAACAAGCATACATTGATTACATCTTTCAGCATATTTCATGGCATGGTTTTCTTTTTTCTTGTGACATGTCATTTTCTTGGTGGTGTCATTGGATTTGATGTCCTCCAAGAGTGCTATATTTCTAAGCATACGATCTCCCTTCATGGCATGATGCAAACAAGGCATCCCATAAGTTGAAATCTGATATCCTTCACTTTTCCTCTCTTGGAGACATTAGGCACAATGTTCCCTAAGAAGAATACCTTACATGAACAAAGAAAAATCCCCTTTAAAAAAATTTAACATGTGCATTCAAAAGAATTTATAAAAATCATTACATTGTGGTGCCTTATTGAAGTTATTAGGAGGATAGCTTTGGTATGGTTTGTATGATGAGAAGCTGACACATTGGCATGAATTTCTCATTGTACGGTGAGAAGCTAACACACCGACATACCTTTCTCACTAAACCACCTCATTGGGATAACTCACCTAGTGGATAGACTAAGGTTCCACTACACTAGAGTGAGAAACACATATTTTGGGACAACTCACCTAGTGGATAGACTAAGGTTCAACTACCCCAGAGTGCGCAACACTTGTTACAAACAAACAACCCCATTCCACATCACATTGAAATAGTTGGGCTTGATCCTTTTGTTTATTTTTTTGGCCTTTGATAGGGTATGATTATGTATCTTTGTTATTTTTGTGTACTTGAGCGTCTTGAATGTCTACTTTAGTGTGAGTTTTACATGGGGTCATCTTCTCACTAAAGTAGGGCAAAAATGTAATAACGGAAAAAGTATCCCTTTTCCTTACTTGATTTGGAAATAATTCCCATTGAATTATCCTAATAATGCCTAGGTTTAATGTTGTAATATGTTGTACACATTCACATTAATCTTGGGCCCCATTTTTAATAAAATGTACCTTATTTAAGGTTTTGTAAAGTGTTGTAACACACTTTCACACTTATCTAGGTCTTCTTAATTAATTATGGTTAATTAAATTTAATTACTCCCTTTAATTCAAATTTAATCCTTATTTATGACACCTTCTGAAGGATCTATCTCGACACCCAATATTCAAATTGTAAAACATTTAATTTGGAAATTTTGAGGTCCTAGAAAATGGTGCCAGGACCCATTCGCTTTTAGTGGCAAATGGATCCTCCCTCTATAGGACCCCCCTTTCTTTACATATTTGACATGGGTTTTTTATGTTTTTTCACCCTCCCAAAGCAAGGTCCTGGAAACTTGTGTCAGGACCCATTCACCCTAGGTGGTGAATGGGTCCTCCCTTAATAAAGACCCCCTTTTTGAATTTAATTTTGGCAGGATTTTAAAAATATTCATTTCCAAATCTGGTCTCAGCTTGAATTATTTGAATTTTGAGGTTAATCTCCTAGGAAGTTTACAAGAGGCCTAAGCATTCAAGTTTTCAAGAACTAGAGAATTCCAAAAGCATTTCAAAGGCATTCTAAGGCAGTTATCAAGAGTCTATTGTAGCAATTCAAGATCATTTCATCATGTGTAAGGCATAGTGCATTCAAGCATGTTGTTGAGCTAAGATAGTTGATGTAGCATTGAATATCTACTTGCAAGCATTGTTACACATCTTTATTGAGATCAAGATCTACATTCTTCATGGCCACTACATGTTAGTTTGCAAATTTACACTCCAAGAAAACTTCCAAGGTATCAGCATTTCATCATTTTGTGTTCATGCTTCAATTTCATTATTTCATCATTTGGTTTAATTACCTAAAAGGGGTTTGACTTAGGAAAACCCCTATTCACTAACAATCAACAATTTTTTCTTCCCTTGAATGTGTATTTACAGGTTTATAGGTTGAAGATCAAGTGAAGAAGAAGTTTGAATCAAAATTACAAAAGTTGTCAAGTTGCAATATTGTCATTTATAGTGCAAGAACAAAGAAAGGAAGCTACAAAATTTGTTACAGGTTTTTGGGAGCTGACAATTGAGGATCTGAGAGTGCAGACATCAAGGAAAATAACCTAGATCTCAATTTAATAAACCCTAATAAGGGCCCTAAAAACAACCTTCTTGCAACAAGCTACACATCATTTTAAGCTCTCAAAAGGGTAAGTGCACCAAGCTGGTTACCAAAAAGGGGGCTTAAGTGGCCACTTTTTTTCTGAAATCAGGAAATACTAACATTGGACATGAAATTGAGGATAGTTACACTCAAAATTTTGAGATAGAACAAAAACAAGGATCGAAGTGCTCTGAGTCTACTTTCTAAACTACTAATTTATTTTGAAAATGGTTGAGATTAATGGGTTTAAAAGAGGGACGTACACAAATTGGTGTTATTTTTGTCAGAAAACATAACATAGCAACTCTTGTATGACCTGAGCACAATGAAATTTTTTGTAGTATTTTTAAAATCACAATAGTCAAAAGTTAGCTAATAGTATCTAGTTGATGCACGATTTTTCTGATAATTTTTTAATGAATATTTGATTTTTTACTAATTTTCTAAGTGGGCACTTCCTAAAAAGCAGAATTTTGGCCGTGCTCCCCCTAAAATTTTTTGAAGGTAATTGATTTTTTTTTTAATTTTTTTTTAAATGTAGAATAGAGTCTAGTTTCTAAAAATGTAATTTATTTGAAATTTTGATGAACGGTTAATTTATAAAAAAAACCAAACACCTTTTGGCGAAAGAGACATACAAACAAAAGAAATTATGGATGAAAGGCTTAACATTGTTAAAAAGTGAAAAAATTACATCGTTGGATAGCTAAGAGAGAACCTAACATTACCCATGTGTTTGCTTTTGTCGATATTGAACCAGATTCAATCCTGATGGTGAGCACGAAATCGATTATGTGAAAAAATTATAGAATTTGCAAAAACATGTCTTTGGTCATTGGGAATGCCCTCCAAGCCTCTGGGTTGGTATTCCAAGGCAACTACCAATGCTAAGGCTCGAGGATTCCCAAAGAAAAATATAACACACTCATGTTATTTCCTAGTTTTGATCTCGTTATGTTTCATCGATATGCGTCCTTTTGCTTCTTGTATGTCACTGTAGCATTCTATTTGTTATGTCAAAACCAAAGAAAATCCTCTTCTCCCAATGTGTTTCGTTGTGACCTCATGGAGTCAAGGAAACATCATGTAGATAATGCTTCATTATACCAAGAGTCACCCCGAACACCATCTCGCAGTCGCTGAGACATAAGAAATTTTCTTACCGAAACGTGCTTCCTTGCTTCATCTATTTCGCTATAACCTTGAGATATTGGAGAGACATCTCACAGATTAGACTTTGCTTTACTGAAAATCTTCATTCTACTTTCCATTGCACATACAATAGGCTAGCATACATATATTTGTCATTTTACATTCTGTGTCTCTTGTTCATTCAACAATCGATGTATATGTCTATCCTTTGCCTATCCTTTTAAAATGCAAACAATGGTACTGGTTAATCATTTTCTTCTGCATCTTTCACAACCCATGAAGGATTTATTCGATGATTGAAAAATTATTACTGCTTGTTTATGAAATAAATCATTCCTCTTACACTCCTTTTCCCACATTGAATTTATGTATGTATGTATGTGTGTATGTATGTATGCATCTTCATACATATATACATACATACATACATATATACATAGATACATAGATACATAGATACATAGATACATACATATATATATATATATATATATATATGTATGTATGTATGTATGTATGTGCATAGATACATAGATACATAGATACATATATATATATATATATATATATATGTACGTATGCACATACATACATACATACCCTATACTCTAAACCCTAAAAAAAAAATGTGAATTTGGGTTTTTTTTGTGCTTAAATGATTAAATACGACTTGGTAAAGTTGATTGTCTCATGATTTTGTCTCCAGAAATGATCAGGAATTTCGTGGGTTTGAACACATGTCTGCAAAATAATATTTTTTGGTCTGCTTCGACCTTTTTATAAAAAACCCATGTCACTTTGGGCATAAATCGACAAACCCATTAAAAATAAATATGTATTTGTGAAAACCCTTGCATGGTTTTTTCCAAATTCGTGTGCTTAAGGAATTAATCTCATGAAACCCTTGCCTACAATATTCTGCATCTATCTAAAAATGTACTTATGTATTCTTGCGAGTGAGGAATTATTATTATGAAGCCCTTGGTTAATTTCTTGTGCTCTTTTCTGAAAACCCAAGTTTGTACAATGTGCTTTGAACATTGATATATATACATACATATATCTATGTATATATATATATATATGTATATGTATATGTACAAATATATGCATACATGTAACTATGTAATTATATGTATCCACAGATACATGTATACATATATTTATACAAATACATATAAATATATCTATATCTACATATATATATGTAAACCCAAATTAAATGATGCAAAAGAATCTTATACCCAACAAAAAAAACATTAGTCATATGCTTTAATCGGACCCTAATTGGGGTGTAATATGTTTGGTGTCTAGTGCTTTAGTAAGGAGATTAATATGTAGGAGTGATTTTTAATGGGCACCAAAATGATTTTATAAGGTGCTAACCTGAATTAGACCCATTGAATTTTGAGTAGATTTGAATGATAAAATAGATCTGTTTTCTGTTTTGCAATGTTTATACCTATTTTTGGTACTTATATCTGTGTTTTGCAATGTTTATACATTGTTTTTTTGACACTTGATTGCTTACAATGTATAGGATCATTAACAATCATGGCACCAAGGTAGAAGAGGAAAAGATCAGGTGGGAGGTGCTTGAATAGAGTACCTCATGGAGTGACATTCAATGTTCCAAATGTTGATGAAGAGCTAGCAGTGAACATGGACGAGGAAGTTATTTCTGAAAAATGCAGAACAAACTAATGAAAATGATGGTTTTGAACCTGTTGTTCATAATACTGACGTAGAAATGGAACTACCATTTGCTGACCAAGTGACAACCCTAGATCTATGCATGAAAAGTTGGTCTATGCATAACATGGAAAAAGCCATTGCAGATGTTGAGGACCATCAAATGTCAATCAAAGGTTCAACGATCAAATGGGGAATCTCGCCTAGCAGTTTGCAGGCATGGCTCAATGGTGTGACATCCACAAAAAGGAGGGGGCCACGAACAATCCTAATTGACGAAGAAGAAGTTGAAATTGTGCAATGGTGTAAAGATATGGCTAATATTGGCCATGGCCTTCAAGTGTCACAACTTAAGTCAACAGTGGCCCACATGGTTGGAGTGAGGCCTAACCCATTCACAAATGGGGTACCAGGGAGGTCATGGTGGGCTAGATTTCGTCAAAGGCATCCTAATTTGAAAATTCAAACACTCGAAGGAGTGGACACAGATTGAGCTAGAATGCTGCACCTCGAAATAGTTTCTTCATTCTATGATAACTTGGAGGAGTTGTACAACAAACATAATTATGGGCCCAACAACATATGGAACTGTGATGAAACAAGTGTGCAAGCTGGCAGAAATTGTACAATGAGAGTTATTGCAAAAACAGGGATGAAATGTGTTCCACAATTAATTGCTAAAAGCAAAGAATGGATCACTGTTCTAGCTTGTGTTAGTGTAGCAGGTCAAGCTATACCTGTTTACTATTTGTTCAAGTCCAAAAGGAACATTAGAAACTATATTGTTAACTATGAGGCAAGGGCATGCATGGAAATCCAAGAGCATGCTTGGATGACCAAAGAATTATTTGTGGAATGGTTAAAACACTTCGCAAAAAATATCCCAAGAGGTGTGTCACTAACCAACAGACAACTTCTCATCTTTGACGGTCATGGTAGCCATGTGGCATTCAAAACGATCGAAGAAGCAAAGACTATGGGAATAGATTTGCTCACACTTCTAGCACATTGTAGCCACAAATTGCAACCCCTTGATGTTAGTGTGTTCTCACCATTTAAGAACTACTTCAAATAACAAAGGACTATATGGCTCTTTGAAAATCCTCAACTTGACATTGGAAGGGAAGAGTTGGAAACACTTGCTAGCAAAGCTTTGACTCCTAATAACATTGCAAGTGGTTTTAGAAGAACATGAATTTGGCCATTAGATCGACATGCACTTGACTTGGATATGGGGCCAAGCCAAGCTTTCGTGGTTGAAGAGGAAGGAACGACATTGGGAGAAAAAACAAAGGGTGATACAACTAATGAAGAGGCATAGTTCATGGCAGCAGAGACTTGTTTGAGGATAGCAGGTTGGAATGAGGAACATATTGGATAGTTTGTGGAAACCTTTTCTGCAAACATTCCCCCAAATCCAGAAAACATTGAGGCAACATAATTTCAACAAGAAATAGCAGTTCGATTATGTAATCAGGCAGCTGAAAATGAAGAGAGTCTTAATGTGCCATCTAAATTCCAAGATGCAGCTTTGAACCTAGGGGTGCATCTCAATTTCAGTCAAGTGGATGAAGGGTTGTCCATGCCATCACCACCAAATGTTGATCTTGAAGATGTCATCCATTAGTTCACAACTGGGAGAAATTGGGAGGCTGAAAATGATGAAGAGGATGGACTTGATGGTAATGACTCAAGTGATGGAGAGGCTGACTATGTGCCATGCACACAAGTCAATGATCAACAACCAGTAGGTAGCAAAAGCACTTTTTTGCAACTCCCAATGCAACAAGTGCGCCAATCATCTAATAGAGTCGCAATGGGGTCCTACACCTTAGTAGGCAGTCTCAAATTTTGACATCGGATGATTTCTTCAATTTTTTGAATGAACAAGAGGCACACAAGCAAAGAAACCAAGAATTGCAACAAAGGAAAAGGGAGCAAATGGCTGAAAAGAAGGCAAAAAGAGAAGCAATCCTCACATAGAGGGAGGCAAACGGATTGGAGCGTGCTACAAAAAAACAAAAAATGTAGAGGAGAAACTGAGGCAATGACATGAAAAGGAGCTTCAAAGGGAGCAAGCAAAGATTGCTAGACAATTGAAGGAAAACCAAAAGCAGGTGGAAAGAGCAAAAAGAAATAGAAGTAAGAGTACTCCTACAACTCCTCTTCCAAGTCAACATCCAATTTTAAGGGACATGATTAACATTTTGTCTCCAACCTTTGCAGCTCTTAGCAGCCTACAAAATGGGTCTTCTAAAGGCTGCTCTCCACAATTACAGCTCACTCCAGAGGCAAATCATGCATTACTTGCTTGTATAGCAAGTGCCATACAAAACAATTCGCAGTCCTTAACATCTTCTCCAGTTGATGTGGAGTCAGTTGACCCCCAAGGACACACCACTTCTTAATCAGATCTGTGGATGTCTGATTAGGATTTTTTGTTGTCAACTTTTTGACCTCGAAGTGTGCTAGAGTGTTTTTCATAAAACTGAATGCTAGTCTATTGTATTGGACAGCCAAAGGATACTAGTCTGTTGTATTGGATAGCCAAAGGATACTAGTGTCTAATTTTGTAGAACTAAATGGTAGTCTGTTGTCAACTTATCTACTTCGATGTGTGCCAGTGTGTTTTTTGTAAGACTGAAGACTCCTTGTCTTCTTTCCAACTTTGTCTTAATCATGTTTATGCTATAATAAATTTGATTTCATCCTAAGCATGTTTTGGGAGCTGTCCAAGTTAATGATCTATGCTTTTGTGATTCGAAATCAGTTTTGTGTTCGTTGTATTCATCTATCATTTTGTTGGATATGTGTTTGTTGTATTCATCTAACTAACATTGTTGAAAATTTAAATGTACATTAAGAAATGTATGTGATTGAAATTCAGAAAATTATGTACATATATATATATATATATATACACATACAACTATGTATATGCATACATATACATATATATATATGTATACATACATATATATACATATATATATACATAGTTGTGTGTGTGTGTATATATATATATGTATGTATACACAACTAAGTATATGCATACATATATATAACTATACATCTATATGTAGCATATCCATAAATTGTAACTGTAAGTGTAAGTGGAAATCAATCTAATTCTAAATTGTAAGTTTACAATGAATAAGTAAATCCCATCATAAATCAAATCCCATTGTTCAGGTTCATGAATGAACATCATAAGAAAAAAGAACATCATAAATGAACACAATGTCTACTAGGTCACAGCCAAAGTAAACTCTTGAAAGACTTGACTTGAAATGTCATCATGTCATCATGCAAATTGACTTTCTCTTTACAACCTCCCTAGTTGTGTATACATGCATATATATATGTGTGTGTGTGTGTGTGTGTGTGTGTATGTATGTATGTATGTATGTATACATACATACATACATATGTATACACAACTAAGTATATGCATACATATAACTATACATCTATATGCAACATATCCATAAATTAATCTATTTGAAATTATAAATTTTTGAACACATACACTTGGAAATCAATCTAATTGTAAATTGTAAATGTAAGTTTACAATGAATAATAAAAATGAACATTATAAATGAACACAATGTCTATCAGGTCATAGCCAAAGTAAAGTCTTGAAAGACTTTACGTGAAATGTAATCTTACAATTTGACATGCTCTTCACAACCTCCTAGCCATTTGACATACCTGCCACAACAAACAAATATAATACAACAAACAAACATGGAAAATAGTTATTGAAATAAATAAAAAGATATACTAGTTAGTAAAAAATATAGAACAATAATTGAAACTTAGAACAATTTGAACAAAAAATCCTTAATTATTTGGTGTGTTGACAAACACAATTACCAAACTACCCACCATGAACATTGTTGCACCACCTCTCCTTGTTCTCCCATGCCTACAAGAATATATTTACAACCACGGGTAGTCACAACTAAGGCTAGTAACATACAAACATCATATGACCTTTGAAATAATGCATGTGTATAACATCACATAATTAATCAAGTTCAATTGTGAATATAGTAGTAGAGGAGAATAATTGTGAATGTCGTTGGCTGCTGTCCCTCTTATTTAGAAATTTGAATCTGACAATTGAATGCATTCAATTTGATTGTTGTGTTTCAAATATGAATTTTTTATAGCATTTGAATTTGTAGCTGCCACTTACGTAGGTTTTTAGAGATGATATGACTGAATTTTGCACTATATTTGGATTCGATGTTCATTTGGGAAGCCTTATATATCTATGATTTTTTGTAGGTTTGTATGCATGCATACAGTCATACAAACATAAGTATACATGCATGTATTCATATAAACATATACATACATATAAATTGCAGAAAATCAGTAATATACATTGCAAAGCAGAAAAAACACCTAAATGTGTCACTTTTAACATCTAATTAAAACTCTTTTATCATTCAAATCCGCTCAAAATTTAATGGGTCTAATTCACGTTAGCACCTTATAGAATCATTTTGGCACCCATTAAAAATCACTCCTACATATTAATCTCCTTACTAAAGCACCACACACCAAACACATTACACCCCAATTAATCTTCATTTGGGGTCTGATTGATGCATATGACTAATGTTTTTTTGTGGGTATCCCATTTTGTTCACTCATTTTACTACGCACTCTCTTTGGAAGGCACATACATACATACATACATACATATATGTATATATGCACATACATACATACACACATACATATATGTATGTATGTATATATATATGTATGTATGCACATACATACATACACACATACATATATGTATTTATGTATATATATATGTACGTATGTATGTATGTGCATACATACATACATGCATACATACATATATATATGTATATATGCACATACATATATATATATGTATATATGCACACACACACACACATATATATATGCACATACATACATACACACATACATACATACATACATATATACAAATATATATATGTATGTATGTATGTGCATACATACATAGATACATAGATACATATATACAACACATGGCGAAAAGGAGTGTAAGAGGAATGATTTATTTCATAAACAAGCAGTAATAATTTTCAATCATTGAATAAACCCTTAATGGGTCCTGAAAGATGTAGAAGAAAATGATTAATCAACACCATTGTTTGCATTTTGAAAGGATAGGCAAATGATACACACATATACATCGATTTGTTGAATGAACAAGAGACACAAAATATAAAATGACAAATATGTGTATGCTAGCCTGTTGTATGTGCAATGGAAAGTAGAAAAATATAAACAAATGCTAGAATGAATAAAGTAAGAAGACACTGCATAAATGAAAATAACTATAAGTACCTACTTGGGACTTGGGATATTAGAGGAATGTGCAGAGGATGCTTGTCGTTGCTTTCAATACATATATATCTATGTATGTAATATATATGTACACACATTACATACATATATATGTATGTACATTACATACATATATATGTATGTATGTATACATACATGTATGTATGTAATGTACATACATATATATTACATACATACATATATATGTATGTACATTACATACATATATATGTATGCATACATACATACTTGGGTTTTCAGAAAAGTGCACAAGAAATTAACCAAGGGTTTCATAATAATAATTCCTCACTCTCAAGAATATAGAAGTGTGCTTTTAGATGGATGCAGAATATTCCAGGCAAGGGTTTCATGAGATTAATTCCTTAAGCACACAAATTTCAAGAAAAGTACACATGGGATATATGTATGTATGTATGTACATATGTACATACATACATACTTGGGTTTTTAGAAAAGTGCACAAGAAATTAACCAAGGGTTTCATAATAATAATTCCTCACTCGTAGGAATACAAAAGTGCATTTTCAGATAGATGCAGAATATTCATGGCAAGGGTTTCATGAGATTAATTCCTTAAGCACACAAATTTCAAGAAAAATACACATGGGATATATGTATGTATGTATGTGCACATACATACATATATGTATGTATGTATGTATGTATGTGTACATACATACATATATGTATGTATGTATGTATTGGGTTTTAAGAAATGTGCACAAGAAATTAACCAAGGGTTTCATAATAATAATTCCTCACTCGCAGGAATACAGAAGTGCATTTTCAGATAGATGCAGAATATTCCAGGCAAGGGTTTCATCAGATTAATTCCTTAAGCACACGAATTTGGAAAAATCCAAGCAAGGGTTTTCACAAATGCGTTTTCAAATAGATGCAAAATATTCCAGGCAAGGGTTTCATCATGAGATTAATTCCTTAAGCGCACGAAATTGGAAAAAACCAAGCTAGGAATAGAGAAGTGCGTTTTCAGATAGATGCAGAATATTCCAGGCAAGGGTTTCATGAGATTAATTCCTTAAGCACATGAATTTGGAAAAAACCAAGCTAGGAATACAAAAGTGCATTTTCAGATAGATGCAGAATATTCCAGGCAAGGGTTTCATGAGATTAATTCCTTAAGCACACGAATTTGGAAAAATCCAAGCAAGGTTTTTCACAAATGTGTTTTCAGATAGATGCAGAATATTCCAAGCAAGGGATTCATGAGATTAATTTCTTAAGCACACGAATTTGGAAAAAACCAAGCAAGGGTTTTCACAAATAATTTATGCCCAAAGTGACATGGGTTTTTTATAAAAGGTCGAAGCAAACCAAAAAATATTATTTTTCAAACCCACAAAATTCCTAATCATTTCTGGAGACAAAATCATGAGACAATCGACTTTACCAGGTCATATTTAATCATTTAACCATAATAAAACCCGTATTTGGAAAAACAAAGCAAGGGTTTTCACCAACCCACGAAATTTGTCATCATTTCTGTAGACAAAATCATGATACAGTCAACTTTACCATGTTGTGAGCGCGCAGTAAAATGAGGATAGGAAATTATTTAACCCCCAAAAAAACCCGTGTGTATAAGGCTAGTACCATGACATTAGCAAAATAAAACAACACATGACGAGAAGTGTGTAAGAGGAATGATTTATTTCATAGACAAGCAGTAATAAATTTTCAATCATCGAACAAACCCTTCACGGGTCTCAATCATCGAATAAACCCTTCACGGGTCATGAAAGATGCAAAAGAAAATGATTAACCAGTACCATTGTTTGCATATTCAAAGGAGAAAGATGTTAGATGTTACTTGAAGCCGTGCGCATGTGCAGGAGCCGTGGAGAGCCGTCGCCATCCGCATTCTTCTCCATCGCCAGAAGCTTCCAGATAGAGCGTGTGACACATTTAGGTGTTTTTTTTTAAATTGGTGGTTATAGTTAGCGGGTATTGGGATGTTAGGTGACGACAAGCAGACGACACCTCTAAAAGGTGTCTTTTTGACCTCCGCGCATACCAGATGCTACTGCACTCTACCGAATTGCCCAAAAGCCAAAACCTTAGTTATAAGATCTTAACTCATGTGCAAAAAAAACCCATAATTTTTTTTCCCGATTTGACATACGGTTTGAATTCTATGGTTGCGCGAAGTTAGCCCTGGCGGATATTGGGTCTTCTCCCCTAGTATCTCTACTTATCGAGTCTCCTAATCAATATTGAACAATAATTTATAATTTATAATGATAACTCTATTCCCTTCTAAGATGATGGTGATAATTTTAAATGATTGTTCAACAGTTATCAAACAAGTGATAATTTTAAAATATTGTTCAACATTTATTGTATGTTGGTTTTATTTCATTCCAAATATATTTTTTCTGTTATGAAAGGAAATAAATTTGAATGTAAATGTCAACATGAATAACACATATACAAAATGAGAGTCTTTTAAAAATATTTTATGCAACCACTGCTTAGGAAAAATGGGAAGTAATTTTCAATCACAAAAAATAAGAAAGACAATTATATTTTTCAATGGATTTGATCAAATAAAAAAATAAAAATCAAAGAGATTTGATTAAAAAAGAAAATAAATCAATTATATATAAAGATTTTCAATACAAAATCAAAGAGATTTGATAAAAAAAATAAAAAAAATGAAAGACATTTGAATTGACAAAAAAAATTAAAATCAAAGAGATTTGATGAAAAAAAAAATCAAAATCAAAGAGATTTTGATAAAACAAAAAAAATCAAAATAAAAAAGATTCGATGAAACAAAAAAATAAAAATCAACTAGATTTCATGAAATAGAAAAATCAAAACAAAGAGACTTAATGAAACAAAAAAATCAAAAACAAAGAGATTTCATAAACAAAAAAATAAAAACAAAGAGATTTGACCACAAAAAGAAATCAATAAACTAAAAATTCAAATAACTAAATCAAAGATTAAAAAATAAGTTAATTAAAATTTCAAATAATTATTAAAGACAAAAATAAATCAAATAAATAAATCAAAGAGATCACAAAGATGAATCAATGGAAAAAGAAAATTAGAGATTTCATCACAAAGATTTGATTAAAATATAAAAAAAATCAAAGATAAAAATATTAATTTAAAGATCAAAGAGATTTAATCACAAAAAAGAAATTAAAAAAATCACAAAGAGAAATCAAAGATAAATCATAAAGATTTGAGAATCTTTAACCATAGATAAATTAAAAGATGAAGTTTTCACAATGTAAAGTGCATGAGGATGGGGTCTAAAGTATAGCAGTAGAGGATCTGCCTTAACAAGGGGTATCTTTTTGAGTTGGATTAGTTGAAACATGTTGAGTTATTGGTGAAAGTCAAGAATTAAGATTTGGAAGTGTTTGGAAGGCCAAAATCCAAGAAGCCCTAGTTTTGAGGCAATTTATGGAGGGTTTTGTGTTTAAGGGTGTTGAGGGTGTCATAGAAGACTAAAAGCTTGAAAATCCTTGGTTTGGGAACCTTTTAAGATACTGTTGAAAGTTTCATAGTTAGGGGTTGAGTTTAGAGAGGGGTTGCTTTGAAAAAAGGGCTAATTAGGCCTAGATTTTGAGGAAACAACAGGGTTTGGGGAATTTGATCCAAAACAAGTGCAATCAAGGTTTGGATATGTGGTGTAGGATCACAAACCACATCTGAAACAATCATCAGATTGGAGGGTCCTTTGGGAAAGTTGAGTGAAAGTTCAAGAATCCGTTGCTAGAGGCCTAGTTGGGCTAGAAGCCTAGTCAAGGCACAAAAAGTAAGTTGTGCTTAAGATAGAGGGTTGGGGCTTTGTAAATGTTCAAGACAAGTTTGTATGAGTCTATTAAGATCACTCCAAGGGTTTGGGTCCATAAGGGAAGCAAATAAGTCACAAGTGCATTATTGAGGCCTTATCTCCATATTGGTGCCTAGATGAAAGGTTGAGAGTGAATCATTGTTAGCCTTGAAACTTTGTGTTTATTTCAAAGTCCCTTACCCTCTGCATCATTACCCCAACCCTAACTATATCTATTAACCCTAAACTTTACCCTAAACCTAATTGTAACCCTAATCCTCATGCGTCCCAAATCCTAATCCTAAGCTAATATTGATGATAACCCTAACCCTAATTTTGATGCAAACCTTGTATCTCATCCTAATATTAACCCTAAACCCAATCCTAACTAGGTATATTAACTCTAACCCTAACCCTAGGTAACTAAATCTCTAGACCAAACACTAACCTTAACTATATCTCTTAACCTTAACCGTAACCCTAATCCTAACTAATTTTTTTAAAATATCCCTAACTAAATATTGATGATATAATATTTTTTATTATAATATTATAAATGTACTAAAAATATATTTATATATTTTAACTTAACATTTAAATATTAAATTATATATATTATTTTTAAAAATTGAATTACAAATATTATACTATCATATTATTTTATATTAAATTATTATAATAATTTAATATAAAATATATAAATATTTTATTTCAGATATTACATGTTGCACTACGACTAGCATATATATATTACATGTTGCACTACGACTAGCATATATATATTTAATAATATATATAAAATACACCGAGAGATATCCTTCTCCATGTGCCTATTGCACTTTTATGTGAGAAATTGATTTAAAAATTAAATGCCTCCAAAGAATATCTCTCGACATATTTTATATATATTATTAAATATATATGCTAGTTTATAATCATTTAAATTATCACACCCATAGATTATTTAAAACTAACAATTAAAGCTATTATTGAATTGAAATAAATGTAGATCTCTTAACGGATATAAAAGTCAATAACTATATATACCAAACAAATATTCGGTAATAGTAGGTCCGTTGCACACCTAAACAAGCATTTAGGTTTCTTAAAAAGTACGCATTTAAAGAGTAAACGGTTGGAGAGACTGAATACACTTTATCCCACCAAGTGGGTCATATAATCTGCACAGATGACCTTTATTTGGCGGGTGGGATCTCTTCCTCTCAATTTTGCTCTTTTCTTTTTACTTTTTAAAGCTTTTTTCATTTAAAAAAACATAAAATTAAAGCTTCCACGGTGGAATGCACTTTTATAAAAAAATTTAAAAAACTGGGAAAATATTAAAAGCTCAATAAAATCTCTGTAATATGGCCGAAATATCATGACAGAATAATTGCTTTAATCCTCCAGGAGGCGTGAGGCGACAGTGTTTTCGCCACGTGGGTATCTGAAAACCGTTGATCGTGATGAAAGAGATGGACGGCGCAGGGCACGTAGACAGACTGTTGGGATTGTAGTCGTTGGGTTTATGGTAGGACACGTTTCATTCCGGTTCGCCAACTGTCAACGTCCACATGCCAGCCTGGCAAGCACGAATCTTGTATTTCTTGCCGCGTCATCTCGAGCTCTGGAGCGCTCTGCTCTGCTCCGAAATAATTTTATAAACAGCGGGATTGGGGGAATTCGCAAGATGTATATACATTGTGTATATCGTCCGCGTGGAGAACAGCATGGAAATCGCCGCAAACGATTAAACATATACACAATGTGCATCTCAGGGAAAAGACATTGAAATCTTCGGGTACAAGCAAGATCTTGGTCTTTGCTTTGCCTTGTGGATTCACGTTATCGATCGCAGCCTTGCATTTCTGCGCAGAATTCTATCCGGGTTTTGCTGATCTCGACTCCAAAAGCTGAAAAGATAACACTATCCATATGTTTTCAATTTGAAACGAAAACACCCACTGGAGTTTTAGAAAAGAATGGGTTTGCATTGCCAAGAATACCCACAAATACTGCTAGTTTCTATTTGTATGATTGTCGCATTCATTGGTAAGTGCAATGCAGATACAGATCCAGGGAATATGGCCGTTTTGGAGGCTTTTTTGAACAATATTGAGAACAAGGAGCTTCTGAGCAGCTGGAATGGCAGTAGCGCATGCGGTGTGTGGAGGGGCATAAACTGCGATGGTAAGTTTGTTACAGGCATTTCATTACAGAGCATGGGTTTATCAGGTACGCTTCCTTCAAATTTTAACCAGCTGGGATCCTTAACAACAATATCACTGCAGAAAAACAGCTTATATGGCAGTCTACCCAGTTTGAGTGGGCTTTCAAAGTTGCAGATGGTCTTTTTGAATGACAATCAATTTGATAGCATCCCAAGTGATTTTTTTAAGGGTTTGACAAATTTAGAAGGCATCTATTTGAATAACAATCCTTTGAACAAATCCACTGGATGGACTCTGTCTGAGGACTTGTTGGGATCCCCCCAGCTGGTCAATTTGTCTCTGTATAATACCAGTCTGAGTGGTTCGATTCCTTCATTTTTGGGCTCCCTGGGAAGCTTGCGGGTCCTCAGTTTGCCCTATAATAATTTAGAGGGGCCTATACCGAGCAGCCTCAATAGCACCAGCTTGCAGGTTTTGATTGCCAACAGCCAGCAGGGGAGCTCACAACTGGGGGGTACCTTAGAGGTGCTTGGAAGTATCAATTCTCTGACTAAGGTATGGCTACATTCTAATAACTTTTCTGGAGAAATCCCTGATGGTTTATCAAAGGCTAGTGGTCTGCAAGAACTTTTATTGAATAATAACCAGCTCACTGGTACAGTGCCCCAGTCTCTAGCTTCTTTGCCGAGTCTGGCTAATTTTACAGTGGATAATAATTTGTTTGATGGGCCAATTCCTGAGGTGGGTAAGGGTGTGCATTTTACCTATCTGGGTAATTATTTCTGTAGCAGCACGCCGGGGGATAAATGTAGTGCAGAGGTCAGTGCTCTGTTGTCTTTTCTCAGAGGTCTTGGGTATCCCGCTACTATTGTCAAATCATGGTCGGGGAATGATCCTTGCAGCAGTGGGTGGGCTGGGGTTTTATGTACTGATAATCAGGTTTCTACCGTCAATCTAGCCAAGCGAAATCTGATTGGATACATAGATCCTGCTATTGGGAACTTGAGTGCTTTGACTACACTGAAGCTGAATGATAATAGGCTTACCGGGACGATTCCTACAAGTTTAGTCGGATTGAAAGATTTGAAATTAGTGGATGTGAGCAACAATAATTTGAATGGTCCAATTCCAACCTTTGGATCAGGAGTAACGGTTATTACTGAGGGGAATTCTAATATTAATAACCTTGCTCCCAGTGATTCTCCTGGTAGTAATGGCAGCGGCAGTAGTTCTGGTTCTCCTTCTGGATCTGGAGCTGCTTCAAATGGAAAGTCTTCTGGAGGGAAAAAGTCGAATTCTGGTGTCATTATTGGGATTGTTGTTGGTTGTGTTGTATTCATTGCATTGTTTGTAATTGTCTTTGCATACAAGAGGAAGAAGAAACCTAAGTTCGAAAGGCTGCCCACAGAGCTTCGGGCACCAGGGAAGGCGACGGTTAATGGTGCTGGTAGTGGTGAAGCTGGAAGCAGCCTTGTTGGGTCTCATGGAAACATCGTTTACCCTCTTTGGGTGCTTCAAAAAGCCACAGATAATTTTAATCCTGCAAATTTGTTGGGGAAAGGGGGTTTTGGATCTGTGTATGAAGGTAGGCTGGAGGATGGTTCCAAGGTTGCAGTCAAGAGAATGGATCCCGAGCTTGTCACAGGCAAAGGATTGCAAGAGTTTCAAGCAGAAATTAGCATGCTGGGAAAGGTCCGGCATAAGAATCTTGTTGCCCTGCTAGGTTATTGTACTGAGAATAATGAGAGATTGCTGGTGTATGAATACATGCCTCAGGGTACACTGAGCGAGCACCTTTTCTACTGGGAGGAGAAAGGGCTCAAGCCTTTGGATTGGAATGCTAGGCTATACATTGCTTTAGATGTAGCTCATGGTATGCAGTATCTGCACAATCTGGCCTACAAAATTATTATTCACAGGGACTTGAAGCCCTCAAATATCCTTTTGGATGATAACGAAAGAGCAAAAGTCTCAGATTTTGGTCTTGCAAAACTTGCTCCTGAAGACAAGGCATCTTTGGAAACGAGGCTAGCTGGAACATTTGGATATCTTGCTCCAGAGTATGCAGGTTAGTAAGTTCTTGTTAAACATTAAATTGATGAGTTTGAGGACTTTCTTATAAACATTAGATTCAAACATAAATCTTTCCCAGAAGCCATATTCTATTAAAGACTAACATTTTTGTTCACGGATCAGAAAATTTTGAATGCTTGTTGGTTGCTTGCAACTCTGATTTTTATCTATCCTTAATAACTTTCCGGGTCATAGTTTGCTAGATTGAAGTGTTTTGCTTTTATGTTTTTTATCTCTTGCAGCCACTGGGCGCGTCAATACAAAGTCAGATGTATACAGCTTTGGTGTCGTTCTTATGGAACTGATCACAGGTCAGAAAGCATTGGATGAAAAGCGTTCTGAAGATAAAGTTCATTTGGTCCCTTGGTTCAGGCATGTAAGTAGGGAACAAGAAAAATTTAGGACAGCAATAGATCCCATCCTTCTAGCAACTGATGAGGACATAAAAAGCATTAGTGCTGTGGCTGAACTTGCCTGGCATTCTACTCAGAGAGAGCCAAATGCGCGCCCTGACATGGGTCATGCAGTTGCTGTTTTAGGATCCTTAGTAAAACAGTGGAAACCTTCTACTGTTGAGACTGAAGACGACGATATTTTTTCTTCAGGAATGACACCTGAACAGGCACGGTGGAAGATATTTGATGATTTGTCATTGAGTATCGAAGCGGGCAGGAATGATGTTGGAACTTCTCAAGGAACTTTTACTGAAGGACCTGGTTCTGTAAGTGCAAGATGATTTCCAATCGAAAGGACTACAATGAATTGTAAAATAGTGAGTCTTTTTAACAAGGTGTCATGGACAGTCATATTCTGTCATATCAAATCAGTCAGATGCTGCCATTAGTCTTGCCTACCTTGAATTATAAGTTTCTATTGATCCGGAGAACTTGCGGTCTCTGCTATTCAGTGCTTCTAAGTCTTGTTGAGTCTGTAAACCCAAAATGCATAGATGATTATTTGCAAGATTAACCATTTGTGTCTCTTAGTGACCAGAGAGAGAAGAAATATACCAGAATTATGTTGCTTCTGCTCTTGCTGAATGAAAGCAAAGCAAGTTCTTTGTAGTTGGTAGTGTCTTTTTATTAACCTTTGTGCACAGCTAAAGAATCGGCTTCTATGTGAACTACTCCAGTAAGTTACAGAGCTCTTATACAAATTTTTGTAATGATTCAAGCATATAAAAGAAACATAGACAAAAAGTCTAAAATTGATCTTCAGCCTTTTGGATATTCTTTGAAGTGGTGTTCAGTAAAGAAGTTCTAGCGACCATGCCATTTTTCCAAGTTCTACGTGTTTAGTCTTGACTATTGATTATAGTAATATTAAAGGTTCAGAAACTTCCATGGAGCTGATAACGCAATATGTAGAGAATGGACAATATCAATTTATGGGGAAATAAGGTGATATGCTGAATTGTACTCAGAGATTCCTGTTCAAATTTTGAAACTGTCTTGCATGGCACATGCCACATGAAATTGTAGTTAGAGATTCCTTCCTGTTATAACTAGACTGCACTAGAAGAACAGATGTTAAATAGAAGTTCCTTTCTACATTATGGTTCATTGCACTTACCAATTTGGAGGATGCAAGTCATACTTAAGAATGCCAATGAATTACAGGATTGTGTTGCTGCTGAATCTGAATTACACTCCCTTTTATCTATAAAATGATGCATCGATACTAACACTCTGATCTGCTGCCAATGATCCTACTTGGTTCGAACCATAGTAGTAAAAATCTTTCTTGGGAATAAATTGGCAAACAAAAGATTAATTAATTAGGGAAAAAATTGGGTTAGGGTAGAGGTTAGTTTTAGGGAGAATGAGAAAAAAATGTCACGAAATCAGAACCTAACCTAGAAACCCCAAACTTTTTTGATATAATGGATAAAACTGAAAAAACCACGAAATTGTTCTCGTTGGACATTACAAATATAATATTCATCATATCTCAAATTGCTGTCGCAGGCTAATCTAAACTTCATGAGGCTTGGGCTCTTGCTTTTTGTCTGTGGACAGTACCATCGAAGAAAATGAATGAATGAAAGAATATTAATGATGTTCACCATATCAAGTAGATTTAGGGACCAAGGAACACAACATTAACACATTTTCAAGTTTCTTTCAATGTTGGTTTTTCTATTGCTAGTTGTTTTGTGAAGTCTTGCTTCCTCAAATAGTTCATTCTTACTGTCCACCTTCAAATTGTTTTCGAACTGAATATGAATATCCTCATATACTGCACATTGAAAAATGAAGTGCTGTTCTATTTCAACCACCTCTTTGTTAAAAAAAATGCAAATTCTTTCTTTCCATTTTTATTCTGTAGACAAGTGTAGCTTCAGCTGTGAAGTGATATTCTTTACCTATAAATTTATCTATAAAATATGAGCCCCATTGTAGTTGCAAGCTATAAATTGTTGTAGTTGAAAGCTATAAGTTGGTATTGAGGAGATGAAGTGGAAAGTTTCCTTTTTTTTTTTATTCAAGGGGTAAACGCTTTTGACCGGAGTTGTGAACCGGATACAACCATTCAACAATACCACCCCAACGGGGTTTGAACCTTGATGGTAAGAACAACAATGCCACCTATAAACCATCACACCATGTCAATACAGGCTTCCTGGACTTTTATGTTAATATGGTAGTGTGCGGTACATTTTCTACCATTATACCATTATAATTCTAACGGTTTAATTATATTTTTTTAATGATTCTAACGGTTTAATTATATTTTTTTATGATTTCTCATGTTCACCTAAAATTTTATTGTAGAAAAAAATTTAAAAAATTATTGGATTGCTTTCTTAATTTTTCTGTGCACACCTATTGAGAAATTTTAGATAACTCCTTTGGTAGGTTCCTTAGTCAATGGGTTTTGACTAATTATAAAAAAATAAGCTTGTGTGGATAAACTTGCAATAAAAGACAACTCACCAAAGTATAAAAAGGGATTTAAGAGAGCCTAAAAAAGAAGTGGTTGCTTCAAATTTACTTTGGGAGTCTTTGTTGATAAAAAACATAGTATCAAATGGGAACTTCACGAGGGCTCCTTTGAACACTTGAGGAATCTCTTCTTTTCTCCATAAATTATGAGTAATGGTGACTAAAAGATACTTGGCACAAAGTGTCTTCTAATATTGAAAATGTGATTCAATTAGAAGAGATCCTCTTGAAATGGAAAAAATATTGTTCAAGAAATTAAACACCTTTCATCTTGAAGATGTATCAAGATTTTAGATGGTTGCAATCTATTTGCAATATTAAATCTCAATTTAAAATGCACCCAACAAGTTATTTGGAGTCTTAGTGAAGAACTTGGATTGTGTAGCAATAAAATAAATAAATAATGCAGTCAAAATGTGGAAGTGCAAAGTGAAAAAAATAAACTCATTCTTGACAAAAACATTTGCATTAATAATTCTAAAAGATGAGTGATTACAAATAAAACATTGAAACACCTTTAAATAGGTTTCACAAGTTACAACCCAAGGTTTCAAAACACTTTTAGATAGGTTTCACTAATGGATCGGGCAAAAATGAAATTGTAAAAAAAAATGTTATAAAACAAACATTTAAAAATACTTGAAAAAGAGAAGGGTAACCACCTAGGTAAGCTTAGGTGGGAAAAGTTTAAAAAGAAAATCTCATTTGAATTTGAAAGGGGATATAGGAGAGCTTATTTGAAATCTTTGAATGTACATAGTATAAAATTTAGGAGCACCCCTCCAGATGTTAGGAAGAATATTTTCAATTTTTTACTCCATCTTATGATTAATTTTAGTGGGCCAGAGGTATTTGCCACAAAGAGTCATTTAATATTAAAAATGTGACTCGATTAGATTGGTTATACATTGAAGATCATGAAATCAACCTAGAATGCAAAAGCCATTGCCTAAGGAGTTGCCAACAATCTTTCATTGTAAGATTTATCAAGATTTAAGATAATTGCCATATGTTTGCAACATTATATCTCAATGCAATGTGCTCTTAAAAGTTATTCAAAGTATCAGTGAAGAAGGATTCATTTGTAGCCGTACAAAGAATAAATAATGCAATTTGTATGTATAAGTGCATAAGTGAAAGAGAAGAATCTTAATTCTTGAAAAAAAACATTTGTAATAATAACTTTAAATGCATTTCAGACTTTGGATCTTCATTAGCATACTAAGAAAATGATTGCAAATGAAGGAGTGCAACACATTTATATAGGTTTCATGTGTGTCTTTTTGAAAGGTCACAACCTGAGGTGATAATGATTTAGTACTGGTTTGACCAAAAATGAAATTATCGCAAAAAATGACTAGCTAATAGAACATTGAAATCATGTAGTATGAAGAGGTTGATTATTAGTAATTCTTAGCGTGTGAAATAGATACACCTCACCTAAATATCCTAGGCAAATTAAATCATAATGATAAAAGCCTAGGATTTATACTTATGATTGGAATAGTAAATGTAGAACTGAATTTATAGAATTTAGACAAATTAAATGTGATAGTTAGCTCAAAATTTGGAGGAATTTAGTGTTGAAGATATTAGGAATTGATTTGTCAATATAGGCAAAATTTGTAAAGTGATTGCATTTTGTTTTGGTTTAGATTTGCATCTCTAAAACTAAACTTTGTTCCTATAAAAGTGAGCCTAACACACAAAAATGAACATGACTTGTAGAAATTAACTGATAGAGAATTTGATATTTAGAATGGTTTTTTCTCTTCTTCTTATACCTATGTTTGAAGTGGGGCGGTGTCAAGAGATAATGTTAGGAACATACTAGATAAGGGTTTGCTCTTCATTGGTCAAGCCTATATGTGGATTGATTTAATGACAATGGTCAAATATCAAAGGCAATAAGCAAACATGTAGTTTCCTAGGATGATGCATGCATGCATATGATATAATGCTAATGCTCCATGATGTGATCATGATACTCTAACTTTTAAGATTTCTCACACTCATTCCTTCACACTTTCAAATAGATAAGGAATGTTCAATGCAAAAACATTCAAGTTGGTTCTCAATGGTTGGTAGGACAAAGTTGATAAGGCTCAATTTGAATTTTGAGATTTAAAAGTTGAAAGTTTAGATTCATACAAGTGGAAGTGGCTTGAGTCCATTTCACACCTATAAATTTGGACCAAGATGGTGAATAGAAATTCTAAAGATTGGAATCAATTCTTAAAGATGAGTAATGATGAAAACGAGCTAATTATAAACTTCTTATTACATAAATAACAATCTAATCAAAATGAATACAAAATTTTAAAGAAAAGAAAATAATTATACAATTCGTACTTTACACTAGAGACCTTTGATTTATAAAAACATGTAATCCTTTAAAAAATAAAAAAATAGGAACCCTAGATGCAACATGTTGTCATCTATCTATGAGTAAACATACATCTAAACCAAAAGCCTCCTCTGTCCTTCAACTAAGTAGTCATGCACAAAGGAATCCTATTTGTCAAATTCACTCATGTGTCAAACCTGGCTCGAACATGTTTCCACATGTTTGAACCTTGATGGATGGTTTTTTTTATCACATACCATCCTCACGAATTGTGCAACCAATTAAACTACAATTTTTTGACAAATTTATTTAAAAAAAATAAATTTCTTAAAATAAATTATTAAAATTAAAACATATATAATTTTTTATCTTTTCAATTTAAAAAAACTAAGATTTTTTAGGAATATTTTAAAGATGGTGGTCCCATGAATTCAATTTTGCAATTCAGCTTAAAAGTTTGAGCTCCAAAAATCAAGGGACGAAGTGGAGTAATTTGATAAAAATTAATAAACAAATAAAAATTCTCTCATTTTTTAGTTTTTTTTAGGAATTTAAAATTCAAAGTGATAGACAAGTGGCAGAAAAAATTCCTTAAAAATTTCTAAGCTGTAGGGGCAATTTCTAGCCCCACCTCAATTTCACCCCCTGAAATTTGCAGTCCTAAAAGGTAGGGGCTGCTATTTTTCAGGAGGAGATTCCAATTAATCCTGTAGCATAATTTTGTTTCCTCCATGAGACCACTTGATCCATGAAAATAGAAGCCCACGCCCCCATGGGACCATACAGTTAGTTACTTAAGATCTATAGTTTATGACAGATAAATATGTTTTTTTTTTATCGATGCTTCATTTTATTTATTTTTGTATAGGGAGCTGTGCCCATAATTATTTTTTCCCTAAAACGAAAAAATTACAAACGAATTCCTTAATTGGTAAAACTAATTAAATGAATGCAGGCCCAATAAGAAAGCAGGGCTGGCTAAAATTTTATACAACTTTCTAAGTTCCTTCTTATATGAAGTATTGAAAACAATAAATAAAGTCAAAGTGAAAAAATAAATAAATAAAAGCCACATAATGGGACTGGTGACACAGGCCTGGAATTTGATGGTCTATATTCCTGACATATCTATGTTCAACAAATTTAGCCTAAAATTAGGCTAGTGTGCATGTTCAAACACTAACTTAAGTCAACGTCACAATAAAATTAGGTTTTAAAGTTGTACGTATTAAATAATCAATAAAAGATATGTTATTATTGGATATATGAACTTCTTTCAACGTTGACCACTAGATTGTTATTATATCTATAATGAATCATTACAATATGAGTGAGAAAGTCTCAATACAAAAATTTATCCATGCTGCATGTGATTCGTTGGACTAAATTTTATTTTTTAGTTATTTTACTTTCTTAATATTTGCTTTATTAACAGTCAAATATTTCTCAGAATTCTCTCTCATTTTGTGGGTGTAGATGTGGTTGTAGTCAATATGTGAAAAGAGATTGAATATCCCAATCTTAAGGTCTTTAGGATCCATGCTTTAGGAATCATAAAGCTCGTAGTTGGTTTTATCCTTTTAACCACCTTCTGCTTCTTTTCATGAACATGATGCTTTGGTTGGCCAGATTTTGACAAGCTCCCAACTATTTCTATTGTTCATTTTGCAAGACCAGGAGGAGGATGGAGCCTATAGATGACGATTCCATCCTCACTTATGTTTGCGATAAACTAAATGATTGTGATTCCCTCCTTGTCCATGCTACTCTCATCACTTAACATCTTTTTTGTTTATTGATGTTTGGGTTTTGTCACATCTAGACTATTTTCATCTTTTGTTTTAGACTTGATCCTACATAAACTCTAAAATTATATCTTTTTACCATCCATATTTTTTTGAATAACGTATTATTATCTTATTAATTCTTAAAAAATAACAATACTTTTATTTCTAAAAAAGAGAGTAGATTTTGAGGGTAGTGGCATCTTGAGGCAAGTATGGATCCATATAAACTCCATGTTCCATGAGAGCATAGATTATATGGAAGATAATTAGTTTATAATAATATTAAAAATTATAAAGGAAAACACCAATACTTTGTAGAATTTCTAATTATTTTATAAAATTTAATTTTATTTACAATAATTTAATAAATTATATTATTTTAATTTTTATAAAATTTAAAATTTATTTCAATAAAAAATAATATAAATGTATTTTTATATGTTAATATTAAACACAATATTTTGTTTTATTTTGTATTCTAATTTATTTTGTGATTATGTTGTTAACTCATAACTATTTAAGATAATTAAATTATGAGAAAAGGAATAACATAGTGAAATGGCAACACACCATTTTTAAATTTTAAAACTAGACTTACAATTTAAAACTATTCTTAAAGTGTTTAATTAATTTTAATAGAATATTAAATAATTTAAATCATAGAAGAATATAATACATTCTATTATATTTTAAATTATTATGTATTGAATAATATATATTCTTAAAAATATTAAAAATTTAATTTATACATTTTTTTAATTAGTAAATAGTAGCCATAGGGGACCACACCCATAATATTAATGATAAAAATATTATATTGTATTGTGGAGAGACTAAAAATTCCCATGATCACTTGTCTTCAAAATGGGAAAAACCTAATTCACAGTAGGGGACTACATAACTATACTAACCAACTCCATAGATATACCAAACTAGAGTGAACAAACCCTATGAACCAAACCCTTTTACTTATACTAAAACAATACCAATCTTGCAACCATTCCAATCCTTTCGTTGGTTCCAATCGAGAATCTGCTTTAGAAACAATAAGCTCTTCACAATGACCAAATGATGCTTAGGCAGAGATGAGTGCATAGTAGTAGCGATTAACAAAAATTGATCCACCTCTTTCCCTTGAATTTTAATCTTGAAGTATTCCATAGGTGAAGAAATCTTGCAACCCTTAGCCACCATAAATAGGGTATCCTCCAAACCACCTAGAAACTGCTTCCTCACGAGCTTCTTATAGAGAGCCTTTGCCACCTCCATTGATTTTCTAAGGTTGAAAAATGATGTCAGGAACATGGATGAAATGTTCGTGTTAACTCTGTGTCGATGATCTACCATTATTAATGCTTCACCCAAAACACCCTTGATCCTATGCAATATGAAAACATGGTGGGTTTAAAAAACTTTCTTCAACCTCTTATCCTTAATCTCTCCTATTAAGGCCATTTTTTTGCATGGACTGGTGAGTTGGAGAGGGGTGTCCATCTCTTATTGACCCAAAGGAACTTAATGCAACGTGAACATATGACATTCACATGCTATATATAATGTCACAACTACAAGACACGATCCAACCATTATGGAAGTGAGTACACCTTTACTCCACCCTCTCCATCTTTGTACATTCATCACATACTCCATAATGATTACCATGAATGCTTGGGAATTATTGAAATTAAATATGTGGGTAAGTGCACTAAGATGTGATACAAAAGGGTCTTAAGATGTCATTTTTTTTCTTTTGAAACCAACAAAGTTTGATATTTGACAAGAAAATGAAGGTAGTTACATTCAAAATTTGAAGATGCAACAACAACAAGAGTTGTGTTGTCTCTCATGGTGTTGTTGTCCTTGCTACCAAAAGACACTATGATAAGGTATACAGTTTGATATTGATGGATCATTAACAAGTTGCTCTTGATCATAATGGATAGACCATAGTTTGATCATGGTATTTATAGTGGACAGGTTCAAGATGATTTTTCATATTACATTTCTTGTCATATGTTGGTTTCTTACTTTACATATTATAAAGTTCTTGGTTTATGTTTAATTTTATCTTTCATATGGTATTGAGATCTTATACATACCTGTTATATAAGGGTTAATGTTTTGTCACTTTTTCTAATGACAAAATATTAGTCACTTATTTTTGGGTTAACATTATCAAGCATTATGACTAAGTCTTGGGGCAGATGTAATACTCTTGTCAAGCTTCATTTGTAAGAGGTTTCTTCATGGTCACGAGGCATTATTTGTACATGCACCAAGAAATATTATTAACACAAAAAACATTATTGGTAAGAGCAAAATCATGTGAGCAATTTTTTTGTAAATGTTTTATCATACTCTTCAAAGGCATCATAACTTTGATTATTTTTAAAGGTCATTATCAATTGGGATTTGTAAGTTTTGAATGCATGTGGAAATAAAGGATTGACACCAACAAAATGATGATGTTTTCTTTGCCTTAAATGATTTCACATTCTTTTCAAAGAATAGGGCAAGGTAGCACCGCATTAAATAGGGTATGGAAGCTTGGAAGAGGAATGTGACTTTGTACAGAAAGTAGTTTCTTTGAGCAACTATGACAGTTATGTTTTGACGAGTGTGCATCAAGTTCAGTATTATTGTTTCCTTAACCTGCATACTTTTTGGTCTACCAAGAAGAGATAAAAGTCTATTTTTTCTTTAATGTTTATTGTGTCTAATCTCATGAAATCCTAGTCGAGTTTGTCCAAAAAGTTCTTGGTTAAGCTGTGATTATTTCCGCTTGAAATACTGGTCGGGTTCTTGGTTGAGAAAAGATCTTTGCATGCCATGGTTTGTGGGATTATGTTTTCACTTTTTAGTTACTACGTAACCCTTGTTTGGGTATGCAGTTGAAGGTAGTTTGTTTGCAGTTCAAAAATTATGCACATTATTTATGCTATGTTGAAGACATTCAAAAGGTTGAGTTGAATAGAAAGCAATATTATTCTTTGTTGTTGATTAAAAAGATATGCCGACAGTTGTTGATCTTAGACTTTGTTAAGAGTTATGTTTTTTTCAGTGATGTTGTATGTATGTTGAAGAAGTAATTCATTTGATGGATTGTATAGTAATAGGGTAACCTCCTGAAGTTTTGTTTTTCTTTTAATGGAGATTGGTCAATAGACCATATATAGTATGCCAGTGAGGTAGATGTTTCTATGCTAGTGAGGAAAATGTGTGTATGCCAGTGAGGCATTCTTGTAACCAGTGAGGTTCTTTGGTCAGTGAGGCCATTTTTTTCCAGTGAGGCATTTGAAACCTATTAGTGAGATAGTATTGTTAGTGAGGCATTGTAAACAAAATTTTTTCAGATTAAGCCAATGAGGCATAATTTCTGGAGTGGTTTTTTATCCCTAGAGGGTTTTCCACTTGTCAAATTCTTTTTCTTCTGGTCTCATTGTTTTGATGTGTTAATGTTTCATGATTGTGATGATCTTTGGTTTGTTTTAATATTTCTTATTTCAGTTCTTTAATGATTGCATTCAATTCATGAATGCATTTATCATTGAAATATTAAGAGCATAAATTATTCAATTCTTTTTCAAGGAAAAAGTTAAAAATTTGGCTGACATTGATTCACCCCCCCTCTCAGTGTTTTCTTCACTCCAACAAGTTGTATCAGAGCCAAACCATTGATTTAAAAAACCTAATTGGCTTAAGGGTCCCTGGTATTGGAGTGTTGTGTCTGATATGGAAAAAAGTAGAAGGAATAGGAATAAGAAAGAAAAATCATAGTTTTCAAAAGTAGAAATGCCTAAAGAAAATCCACAACCTGTAGAAGAGAAGATGTCTAATATAGAGCAGCATGAATTTGTGGTTGAAATGAATGAATTAGATATGGAAGAGTGTGAAATTGATTTTGTGGGAGAATTATGTGCTGCCCTAGATGAGATTAAAAAACTCAGGAAAGAGAACCAAAGTTTAAAAGACCAAATTTAACAAGAAAAGACTTCAAGGACAAGACAGAGATAAAATAGGACAATTGTAAAAGATTCAAATATGAAATCAATTCATTGAAAACTAAGATTGAAGAATCTAACATGTTAATCATCTCCTTGAAAACATAGGTTGAAGAAGGAAAGAGAATAGTAGAGAAAACTAAATCAGATTTGGAAGTTAAAACTATTGAGTTCCATAAGCTTGAAGGAGAGATTGTTGCTTTAAAGAAATATCTTGAAGATCATAAGATTCAGTTAGAAAAGTAAAAGAAGTTTGAGAAAAGTATTAATGCACTAGATGATATGTTATGTAAGCAAAAACATTCCAGTGATTCTATTGGTCTGGGATATGAAATAGGACAAACCTCTTCAAGTGGAAAAGAGACAAAAACTGAAATAGTTTTTGTATCTACAAATGAGAAAGGAAAAAGTTTTTAGGTCAGTAATGCTCCAAGGAAGAAAATAGACTTAAGCTATACTGCTGCAGCTTCAAAAAGTGATCACAATAAGAAATTAGAAGAGAAAAATGCTGATGTTGGAAGAAGAACAAATAAAATCTCACAGCCTCCACCTATCAGACAAAATCATTCAATGAGGTACAATTACTCACAGTTCTATGGTTATTGTTTTTCATGTCATATTTATGGTCATAGAGCTAGAGATTGTAAAATTTATACAAGAAATGATGTTCGTGGTTTTTCAAGAAGATATGTTACTATTGACTGTCTTGTTGGGAATACTATCACTATTTTCAAATGTCATAATGTTGGACATAAGGAACAGTTTTGTAGGAGTAAGTTGAAGACATCTAGAAACAATAGAGGATATACCTTGAATAATAAGAAGAAAGAAATCAAAGTTTGGAGAAGGAAGCAAGTTCAAGAGCAAGAGAAGGACGAGTCTAAGCTTGTGCATGTTGCACAAGAGGAATCACTAAGTGCTTAAGGAGAAGCGTGAGTCTAGGGGGAGTTGGTATTTGAGATATCATTCAATTCCCTCAGACAAAAGTAGGGAGTTGGATAGTCATTTGTTGCTTGGGCATTTGAAAAGGTCAGTATTGGTAATGTTGTTTGATCCTTAATCTTTGATATCAATGTACTTTAAGTCATTTAATTAAGTGATCGTAGTGTTGTAGTAGTTCTTAGCACTTTGAATAGAGTAAAGGATAGTTTTCGTTTGGGAAGTACACACCTTCAATGTTCTCATGAGGAGGAGTATAGTTTGTAGTTCTTGTGATGATGTCAATTTAAGATGCCAAGATGACAATAGACAGTCATGCAGTGTTATTTGGATAATGATTGACAGTGAATAAAGATTGTTAGTGGTCTTGTGTGCATTGGGCAATGTGGTCCTTAGTTCATAATGATTCTTGTTTGGCTCTTAGTAGATGGAAGCATTGCATGCAGTGGCTGAAGCTTTGTGATCTCTCCTAAATGCTTTAACCTTTAGGAATTGCTGACAAAGGTAAACATCTAATTTGGAAAGCAGTGAATGGATCTCTGCTTGAAGGAATGTCTTTGCATGACAGTGGTGAGTTTATATTGGCTCTAACAATGCCAATAAAGTACAGTTGTATTCAATGGTTCTTTTGACCTCTTCTTGTTATGGATAGTGACTTATTTTCATAAGTAAAGGTATGTGGTGCTGGTATTGGTTTGTTACTGCTACAAGGAGTATGTATGCATTATTTTTGTCTGTTATGTGCTATCATTTGAGCTTTATTCAATGCTTACACAATTCCACAGTTTGCAGTGGTATAGTGATGTCTTGGATAGTGTATTTGATAGTTGACATAATGATGCTTGACTGCTATGACATCATGAACCTGCTTATGGTAGATGCAATCTCTACATACTTTGACAATGTCTATTTGCTTCATGCTTTAACAATTGGGATAGTCACTTGTGTTTGGAATGTGAAATGGCAGTTCCTTAATTTTGTGAAATGACATATAATTGCTTGGAGGACAACTTGTTTTTGGATTGTTTTAATGACTTGACAATGTGGTATGCTCTTTATCTATGTTGCAATGCTAGACTAATAACAATGCATTTTTATGGTCAATTCTGTTATAGTGCAGTGATTCGGTAATTTCAATGCATGTTTGGTCTTTAGCATATCATAATTGTTTGATGAATTTGACAGGTTATCTATTCAAAGCAGTAATATACATGCACTACCTCTGATTATAACAGTGTTATGAACACATTGCTTTTAATTAGTTTACTTGCAATAGTGGTTAAGGATTTGTTAAGACAATCTTGATTGATTCCCTTGCTATGTTATTCCAGTTGACAACATTTTGAAGTCCAACACAATGAAAAACATTTCTTGAAGACAATATTCTTGATAATATATTGATTGTTATACTATGAAGTTGGGAATAAGGAACATTACAAGAACAATCATTTGTATTAAAATAAATTTGGCAGTGATATGCCATTGGTGGTTTGGTTTCATTTTTGACTGTACAGTGATATTTGATTGAGGATTTATATGGCAGTTTGACATGACTACCTGTTAGAGCTATTGGTCTTGACATTGGCAACCATTGATATTGGCATTTACATATTTAGATTGGTATACTCGATTGGTATCCATTCACAGGGTAAGGTGATTGGTGTATGGTTTACAAGATGCATGATTCTCATATAATATGAACAGGTAGTATCCCACAGTTTGATCATGGTATTTACAGTGGATAGGTTCAGGATGATTTGTCATATTACATTTCTTGTCATATGATGGTTTCTTACTTTACATATTATAAATTTCTTGGTTTATGTTTAATTTTATCTTTCATATGGTATTGAGATCTTATACATACCTATCATATAAGGGTTAATGTTTTGTCACTATAAATATTAGTCACTTATTTTTGGGTTAAAATTATCAAGCGTTATGACTAAGTCATGGGGCAGATGGAATACTCTTGTCGAGCTTCATTTGTAAGAGGTTTCTTCATGGTCATGAGGCATTATTTGTACATGTACCAAGAAATATTATTAACACAAAAAACATTATTGGTAAGAGCATAATCATGTGAACAATTTTTTTGTAAATGTTTTATCATACTCTTCGAAGGCATCATAAGTTTGATTATTTTTAAAGGTCATCATCAATCGGGCTTTGTAAGTTTTGAGTGCATGTGGAAATAAATGATTAACACTGACAAAATGATGATGTTTTCTTTACCTTAAATGATTTCACATTCTTTTCAAAGAATAGGGTAAGGTAGTGCCACATTGAATAGGGTATGGATCGCACAAAAAGTAGTTTCTTCGAGAAACTATGACAGTTACGTTTTGATGAGCAGCAAGTTTGGTATTATTTTTTCCTTAACTTGCATACTTTTTGGTTTACTAGGAAAAGGTAAAAAAATCTATTTGTTCTTTAATATTTATTGTGTCTAATCTCATGAAACCCTAGTCGAGTTTGTCCAAAAAGTTCTTGGTTAAGTTGTGATTATTTTCACTTGAAATATTGGTCGGGTTCTTGGTTGAGAAAATATCTTTGCAGGCTGTGCTTTATGGGATTATGTTTTTAGTTTTTAGTTACTATGTAACCCTTGTTTGGGTATGCAGTTGAAGGCAGTTTGTTTGCATTTCAAAAATTATGCACATTATTTATACTATGTTGAAGACATTCAAAAGGTTGAGTTGAATAGAAAGCAAGATTATTTTCTGTTGTTGATTAAAAAGATATGCCGACAGTTGTTGATCTTATACTCTGTTAAGAGTTATTTATTTTAGTGATGTTGTATGTATGTTGAATAAGTAATTCATTTGATGGATTGTATAGTAACAGGGTAACCCCCTGAAGTTTTGTTTTTGTTTTAATGGAGATTGGTTAATAGACCATAGAAAGCATGCTAGTGAGGCAAATGTTTGTATGCCAGTGAGGAAAATGTGTGTATGCCAGTGGGGTTCTTTGGTCAGCGAGTCCATTTTTTCCAGTGAGGCATTTGAAACCTATTAGTGAGATAGTATTTCCAGTGAGGCATTGTAAATAAAAAGTTTTCAGATTAAGCCAATGAGGCATCATTTTTGGAGCGGTTTTTTTATCCCTAGAGGGTTTTCCACTCGTCAAATTCTTTGTCTTTTGGTCTCATTGTTTTGATGTGATAATGTTTCATGATTGTTATGATCTTTGGTTTGCTTTAATATTTCTTATTTTAGTTCTTTAACGATTGCATTCAATTCATGAATGTATTTATCATTGAAATATTAAGAGCATAACTTATTCAATTCTTTTTCAGGGAAAAAGTTAAAAATTTGTCTAAGACACTGATTCACCCCCCTGTCAGTGTATTCTTCACTCCAACAAGTGGTATCAGAGCCAAACCCTTGATTTAACAAGCCTAATCTGCTTAAGGGTCCTTGGTATTGGAGTTTTGATTTAACAAGTCTCTGAACCATCTAAACATGCAAGACCTATGAGATAATCAAGCTCCTCTAAAGTATCATCATCAAAGGGTATAGAATTTGCATTTGTAAGAGGGATGAGACAATATGCAGTACAATCCTTTGGGTATGGAGAGATATGAGGGTCTCCATGAATCTCCCAAAGATGATTCCAAAGTGTGTGAGGACAATCAATGTGTGATACAACACACATAGTGTCAAGATCAACACTAGAACATATAACCCCTATAATATGATCTCAAATGATACCCCATGTTGATAAACTCCTAGGTGTATCTGATGTAGGTCTGAGTCCATATAGATAAGAAAAAAGGTCAAGCCACCTGAGATGTGTCAAGATGCCATTTTTCTAAGACTCATAATTGTCCTTTTCCAAGTTGATCACAAAAGGATGAACAAAAAACCCATGATACTTCCTCAAATGAAAAATCAAAGACTAATTTAACTATAGTACATAGAAAGAAAATTAAATGATGTGATTCAACATAAATAGATCCTTTCCAAGTGTCAAGATGTCCAAGTAATTGAAAAAAATGTGAAATCACAAAAAACTAAATAAAATGTACCTAGAGCATATTCTAGAAAAAGTGCATGAATGGATTTGAAGAGCTCTGAAATACCTTTCCAATGCCACTAGAATCGTGAAAATCATATATACAAGAAAAAGTTACGAGATTGGAAGTGAAAAATGAAGATTTGATTTTGATTGAGAATAATAGATCAAACCAACAAAAAACTCTAATAATGAGACCTACACCACTAGAAAGTAGACAAAACCATACTTTCGATGATATCTCATTTGTTTGATTTCAACACCATATGCCCAAGTTATGCCAAAAATAAAAAAACACCCCTTTAAGGGAAATGAAGGATAGGAGGGGGCTTGGAGACATGCCATACGCTTGACGTCATGTTGATGTCAATAGGAATATTCTTGAAATACTTCCTTGTTGTTGAAAAAATGCCAATGGTTGTGAAATTCAAGATGTGCTGGAATATTCTTCATTTGTTCGGAATATAATTTTGTAATCTCCAAGATTTCCTCAATGGTTTGAGTTGTTGACACCAGGTTTTGTGGAATATTTCACCTAATGCTAGGAGTTCGAGCTGTTGATAGGTGAAGGTCACCTCTAGGCCTTGAGTGTCGCCGGTCAATAGAGGAAACTATTGGATGATGGAAATAAATGTCACCATTTGCTAAAAGCGGCCCCACTATGCATACGAGCCTAATCAGAGCCCTACACATGGTTGTACCTTGCGCAAAGCTTTCTAACTTTTTTTTATTGATTTTTTTATATTGAAACTTGGATCTTCTTTTTAAAAAACCAGAAAAATAATTTCGGAAAAACCCTGTGTACCTGCACTGATGCGAAGAAAATTATGGTAGCAGGAGTTGTACAAAATTTCATACAAAGATCCTTGGTGTCGAAAACAATTTCATATTTATGCAACTACTCAAAAATTGATGAAATGATAGGCATTCTTAAGGTTTTTGGTTGTTTTGGATGCAACGATGATGCCCGTTTCACCTTAGGATGAGCTAATTTTTCTCCCAATGTTGGATCTCTCCAAATTTGGATAGGGAGTCATAGATCTAGTGCTTTGATACCATGTTGGAGTTGATAGTGAACCCCATAGCTCCCAATGATCCTCTGCAACCAAAATTCCTATCACAAATGATACATCAAAGCAATGATTATGCTATGCAACCTTGAGAGAGATTGATCTAAAAAATCATTTGATATGCCTTCTATATTGAATGAATATATGTGAATTAATGATTACAATGAATGTGCATGCTTATAAAAGCAGAAAAAAGCAAACCATAGATGAGGATTGCATTAGATTGTGACAAGTGTCTTAATCTCATGCAATGATACAACTAATAGAATTGTGAAAAACCACAAAACCACGAGCCATAGGATCAAACAATGAACAAAGAAACCTTCCACGCAAGAGATCTGCAAACAATATATGTGGTATTCCTCAACAAGAAAAAGCTACAGAATGAACCTTAAGAAATCAACCTAGGATGCAAAAGCCATTGCCCAAGGAGTTTCCAACAACCTTTCATTGTAAGATGTATCAATATTTAGGATGATTGCCATATGTTTGCAAGATTAAATCTCGATGCAATGTGCTATTAAAAGTTATTCAAAGTATTAGTGAAGAAGGATTCATTTGTAGCCGTACAAAGAAAAAATAATGCAATTTGTATGTATAAGTACATAAGTGAAAGAGAAGAATCTTAATTCTTGATAAAAAAAACATTTGTAATAATAACTTTAAATGCATTTCAGACTTTGGATCTTCATTAGCATACTAAGCAAATGATTGAAAATGAAGGAGTGCAACACATTTATATAGGTTTCATGTATGTCTTTTTGAAAGGTCACAACCTAAGGTGATAATGATTCAGTAATGGTTTGACCAAAAATGAAATTATCGCAAAAATGATTAGCTAATAGAACATTGAAATCATGTAGTATGAAGAGGTTGATTATTAGTAATTCTTAGCGTGTGAAATAGATAAGCCTCACCTAAATATCCTAGGAAAATTAAATCATAATGATAAAAGCCTAGGATTTATAGTTGTGATTGGAATAGTAAATGCATAATTGAATTTATAGAATTTAGACAAATTAAATGTGATAGTTAGCTCAAAATTTGGAGGAATTTAGTGTTGAAGATATTAGGAATTGATTTGTCAATATAGGCAGAATTTGTAAATTGATTGCATTTTGTTTTGGTTTAGATTTGCATCTCTAAAACCAAACTTTGTTCCTATAAAAGTGAGCCTAACACACAAAAATGAACATGACTTGTAGAAACTAATTGATAGAGAATTTGATATTTAGAATAGTTTTTTCTCTTCTTCTTATACCTATGTTTGAAGTGGGGCGGTGTCAAGAGATAATGTTAGGAACATACTAGATAAGGGTTTGCTCTTCATTGGTCAAGCCTATATGTGGATTGATTTAGTGACGATGGTCAAATATCAAAGGCAATAAGCAAACATACAGTTTCCTAGGATGATGATGCATGCATATGATATAATGCTAATGCTCCATGATGTGATCATGATACTCTAACTTTTAAGATTTCTCACACTCATTCCTTCATGCTTTCAAATATATAAGGAATGTTCAATACAAAAACATTCAAGTTGGTTCTCAATGGTTGGTAGGACAAAGTTGATAAGGCTCAATTTGAATTTTGAGATTTAAAAGTTAAAAGTTTAGATTCATACAAGTGGAAGTGGCTTGAGTCCATTTCACACCTATAAATTTGGACCAAGATAGTGAATAGAAATTCTAAAGATTGGAATCAATTCTTGAAGATGGGTAATGATGAAAACAAGCTAATCATAAACTTCTTATTACATAAATAACAATCTAATCAAAATGAACAAAATTTTTTAAAGAAAAGAAAATAATTATACAATCTGCACTTTACACTAGAGACCTTTGATTTATAAAAACAGGTAATCCTTTAAAAAATTAAAAAAAAGGAACCCTAGATGCAACATGTCATCATCTTTATCTTTATATAATGGACTACAACAAGATGGGTAAGCATATATCTAAACCAAAATCTGTCCTTCAACTAAGTAGCCATGTGCAGGGGAATCCCATTTGTCAAATTCACTCATGTGTTAAACCAAGCTCGAACCTATTTCCACATGTTTGAATCTTGATGGATGGTTTTTTATCACATACCATCCTCACAAATTGTGCTCAACCAATTAAACTACAAATTTTTGACAAATTTATTTTTTAAAAATAAATTATTAAAATTAAAAAATATATAATTTTTATATATTTAATTATTTTTAAGTGTCTCACGGCTTACGGATATTCTTTAAATGAATGCAGGCCCAATAAGAAAGCAGGGTTCCTGAAATTTTATACGACTTTCTAAGTTCCTTTTTATATAAGTATTGAAAACAATAAATAAAGTCAAAGTGAAACCAAAAAAAAATTAATGCCACATAATGGGACATTTTTACGTGTGACATTTGAATTCCCTCAATTATTTGACACATTAGCTACTACCTAACGGCCATAAATTACGTTATATTTCTGACATATCTATTTTAAACAAATTTAGCCTAAAATTAGGCTAGTGTGCATGTTCAAACACTAACTTATGTCAATGTTACAATAAAATTAGGTTTTAAAGTTGTATATATTAACTAATCAATAAAAGATATGTTATTATTAGATATATGAACTTCTTTCAACGTTGACCACTAGATTGTTATTATATCTATAATGAACATTATAATATGAGTGAGAAAGTCTCAATACAAAAAATTATCCATGTTGCATGTGATTGAGTGCATGTGATTCGTTGGACTAAGTTTTATTTTTCTAGTTATTTGACTTTCTTAATGTTTGCTTTATTAATAGTCAAATATTTCTAGAATTCTCTCTCATTTGTGGGTGTAGATGTGGTTGTAGTCAATATGTCAAAAGCGATCGAAGATCCCAATCTTAAGGTCTTTAGGATCCATGTTTCAAAAATCATAAAGCTCGTAGTTGGTTTTAGTTTTTTTAACCACTTTCTACCTATTCTCATGAACATGATGCTTTTGCTTGGCCATATTTTGACAAGTTTCCTTGCTTTGAGTTGGCTATTTCTCTTGTTCACTCTTAAAAGCTTACAAATGAAGACCAGGAGGAGGAGGAGGAGGAGGAGGATGGAGCCTGTAGATGACAGTTCCATCCTCACTAATGTTTGGATAAACTAGATGATTGTGATTCCCTCTTTGTCCATGCTACTCTCACTGCTTAACATCTTTTTTTGTTTATTGATGTTTGGGTTTTGTCATATCTAGACTATTTTCATCTTTTATTTTTAAACTTGATCCCACATAAACTCTAAAATTATACCTATTTACCATTCATTTTTAAAAAAAATAATGTATTATTATCTTATTAATTTTTACAAAATAATAAATATTCTTATTTCTAACCAAAAAAAGAAAAGAAAAAGAGAGTAGATTTTGAGGGTAGTGACATGTTGAGGGAGGTACAGATCCATATAAACTCCATGTTCAATGAGAGCATGGATTATATGGAAGATACCTAGTTTATAATAATTTAAAAAATATAAAGAAATTATTATTTTATAAAATTTTAAATTATTTAAAATAATTTAATAAATTATATTATTTTAATTTTTATAAAATTTAAAATTTATTTTAATTAAAAATAATATAAATGTATTTTTATATGTTAATATTAAACAATTTTTTTTTGTTTTATTTTGTATTCTATTTTGTTTTATGATTAGGTTGTTCATTCTTTAAGATAATTAAATTATGAGAAAAAAAATAACATAGTGAAATGGACAACACACTATTTTAAATTTTAAAACTAGACTTACATTTTAAGACTATTCTTAAAGCGTTTAATTAATTTTAATAGAATATTAAATTATTTAAATCATAGAAAATATAATACATTCTAGTATATTATAAATTATTATATATTGCATAATATATATTCTTAATAATATTAAAAATTTAATTTATACATAATTTTTTTTTTCTGATGAGTAAATAGTAGGCATAGGGGACTACACCCATAATATTAATGATAAAAATATTACATTGTATTGTCCACAAACTTAAAATTCCCATGACCACTTGCCTTCAAAATGGAAAAAATCCAATTCACAGTAGGGGACTACATCACTATACTAATCAACTCCATAGATATACCAAACTAGAGTGAACAAACCCTATGAACCAAACCCTTTTACTTATACTAAAACACCTCCAAGTATATACAAAAAAAAAACACATTTTGACTACATTTCAATATATTTCATATAGCCTCAAACTTGACATCTCCCACATTAGTCCAAACCCTCCTCCTTGATGTGGTCCTACAACCATTCCAATCCTTTCGTTGGTTCTAATTGAGAATGTGCTTTAGAACCAATACGCACTTCACGATGACCAAATGATGCTTAGGCAGAGATGAGTGCATAGTAGTAAAGATTAACGAAAAATTGTTCTACCTCTTGCCCTTGAATTTTAATCTTGAAGTATTCCACAAGCAAAGAAATATTGCAACCCTTAGCCACCATAAATAGGGTATCCTCCAAACCACCTAGAAACTGCTTCCTCACGAGCTTCTTATAGAGAGCCTCTACGACCTCCATTGATTCACCAAGGTTGAAAAATGATGTTAGGAACATGGATGAAATGTCCATGTTAACTCTGTGTCGACTATTTTCCATCATGAATGCTTCATCCAAAACACCCTTGATCACATGCAATATCAAAACATGGTGGGTTTTAAAAATGTTCTTCAACCTCTTATCCTTAATCTCTCCCATTAAGGCCATTTTTTTGCGTGGACTGGTGAGTTGGAGAGGGGTGTCCATCTCTTATTGACCCAAAGGAACTTAATGCAATGTGAACATATGACATTCACATGCTATATAATGTCACAACTACAAGACATGATCCAACCATTATGGAAGTGAGTACACCTTTACTCCACCCTCTACCATATTTGTACATTCATCACATACTCCATAATGATTACCGTGAATGCTTGGGAATTATTGAAATTAAATATGTGGGTAAGTGCACTAAGATGTGATACAAAAAGGGGGCCTTAAGATGCCATTTCTTCCCTAAAATAGGTGAAGTTTTATATTTGATGAAAAAATGAAGATAGTTACACTCAAAATTTGAAGATGTAACAAGAACAAGAGTTGTAGTGCTCCGATCTATTTTCTAAACTACTACTTTTTCTGCAAGTGGTGAAGATTAAGGGTTTCAAAAAGGGGGAGCACACAAAGTGGTCCTATTTCTTTCAAAAAAGACATAACACAACATAACACAACATCTAGTGTGCTCTCCCTAAAATATTAACTTTTTTTAGAATTTCAAAAATCACTTTAGTGAGAAATTATCTAGCACCATGTAATTTATGTCAAAATTTTTAGCTAATTTTTTAATGAATATATGATTTTTTACTAATTTTTGAAGCCTACACATCTTGAAAAATAAAAATTTGAGTGTGTTCTCCCCTAAACATTTTGAAAACTAATAAAAAATCAATTTCATTTTTTTCAATATGTGTAGAATGGAGTCTAGTTTTTAAAGCTGTAATTTGTTTCGAAATTTGATGAACGAGTAAAAAACTATACCCAAAATACCACATGTTGATTTTTGACAAAAAATGACACATTAACAAAATAAATTAAAGATGAAAACCTTAACATAATCAAAACATGAAAAAATTATATGGTTAGATAGCTAAGAGAGATTAACATCATCATGGTACTTTCATAAATTTGTATTGAAACATGTGCAAACCTGATGGAGAGCATGACAAAAAATGTGTGAATTTTTTTTACCTTTCAAAAAGCACACCTTTGGGATGAAATGGTCATCCCCCAAGGTCAATCCAACCCAAAGGGTTGGTATTTCCCAATGCAAATCATTGGCGAGTGCCAAATGAAAATACATTTTTAGAATGCTCGCCAAATGTGAATGGTGCCTCTTTACTAATACCCTCAATTGTAAACTGAATACCTTAAACCCTACACCTCAACCCTGATACATGAAATAAACATTTACATAAGTATGATTTAACATTTACATATAGACATTTACTTTCTTATACTTTGAGTTATATTTCATGTATATAGTTTCAAAATGTTTGAGAGTGGTTTTGGATCTCTTGGAGTTATAATGGAAATTATAGTTTTTGGAAGATCTTATAATTTTTAGATTTATTCAAATTTTAGTAATTAGCAAGCTGTGTCATCTTTCTTTCCTCTTTCTATCTCTCATTGTTTATCTCTTATGCTCTATACCTCTCCCTCTCTCTCACTATCTTCATCCTTTTATTTGACTCTCTCTCCCTTGCACTCAAGAACTACCTCTCTACTTGTCCATCATTCTCTCTCTCTCTCTCTCTCTCTCTCTCTCTCTCTCTCTCTCTCTCTCTCTCTCTCTCTCTCTCTCTCCCTCCCTCCCTCCCTCCCTCTCTACTTTTGTCTATCTCACCTCTCTCTCCCTCCCTACATCTCTCTCTCTCCGCCCTACCTCTCCCTATCCACTCCCTATCTCCCCTCTCCCTCACTCTACCTACCTCTCCCTCCATCACTCCCTACCACTCTCTCTCTACTTCTCTCTATCTCACCCATCCCTCTCTACTTCTCCCTCTATCCCTCCCCCCTCTCTCTTTCTCTCTATCTCTCTATCTCAATTCTCTCTCCCTCCCTCTCTTCTTCCCTCTCTACTCTCTATCTCCCCCCCTCTCTCTCTCTCCCTCTCTCTCCCTCTCTTTTTCGCTCTCTCTATTGCTCTCTCTTCTCAACTCTCTCTCTCTTTTTGCCCTCTCTGTTTGCTCTCTCTCTCTCTCTCTCTTTCTCTCTCTCTCTCTCTCTCTCTCTCTCTCTCTCTCTCTCTCTCTCTCTCTCTCTCTCTCTCTCTCTCTCTCTCTCTCTCCATCCCCACCTCTTGGGATCCATCTCTCCTTCCCTCTCTACCTACCTCTCCATCTATAACTCACTAGGCCACTCTACCTACCTCTCTACCTCTCTCCCCCTTTTCCCTCTCTCTAACCACCTCTTCCTCCATCACTCCTCTCTCCCTCCTTCTCTATATCTCACCTCTATCTCACCTCTCTCCCTCCATTCCTATTTCTCCCTCCCTCCCTCCTCTCTATCTCCCCCTCTCTCCTCTCTATCTCCCCCTCCCTCTCTCTACCTCTCTCTCTCTCTGTGTGTCTCTCTGTTTCTCTGTGTCTCTTTGTCTCTATCTCTCTGTCTCGGTCTCTGTTGCTCTCTCTCTCACCTCTCTCTCTTCATCCCTACCTCTCCCTCCGTTTCTCCTTCCCTCTCTACTTCTCTCTATCTCCCCTCTCCATCTCTCTACCTACCTCTCCCTCTATAACTCCCTACCACTCTCTCTCTACCTACCTCTCTACTTCTATAACTCCCTACCAATCTCTCTCTACCTACTTCTCCCTCCCTCCCTTTCCCCCTCCCTCTCTACTTCTATCTATCTCACCTCTCTCTCTCTCTCCCTACATATTCCTTCCTTCTCCCCCCTCTCTCTCCATCTCTAGCTATCCCTCCCTCTTTCCCTCTCTTTCAATCTCCCCACCTTCCTCCCCTCTCTACTCTCTCTCTCTCTCTCCCCCTCCTTACTTCTCCCCCCCTCTCTCCTTCCCTCTCTACTCTATCTCCCCTCTCCCACTCTCTACCTACCTCTCTCTCCATCACTCTCTACCACTCTCTCTCTCTACTTATCTCTATCTCACCTATCCCTCTCTCCTCCTCCCTCCTCCTCCATCCATCTCTCTCTCTCCTCTCTCTCCCTCCCTCCCTACCTCTCTCCTTCCCTCTCTACTCTCTATCTCTCCAATCCCTCTCTCTACCTACCTCTCCCTCCATCACTCCCTACCACTATCTCTCTCTACTTATATCTATCTCACCTATCCCTCTCCACCTCTCCCTCTATCCCTCTGTCCCTCCCCACTCTCTCTCTCTCCTTCCCTCTCTACTTCTCTCTATCTCACCACTCTCTCTCTCTCACACACCTCTCTCTCTCTCCCTCTCTTTGTTTCTCTCTCACACTTTGTTCCTCTCTCCCTACCTCTCTATGTTTCTCTCTCTCTCTCACCTTTCTCTATTGATCTCTCTCACCTCTCTCTCTCTCCATCCCTACCTCTCCCTCCATCTCTCCTTCCCTCTCTACTTCTCTCTATCTCCCCTCTCCATCTCTCTACCTGATAGGCTATCGTAAGGTCCTAACACTTTATTTAAAAATATGTCAGTTATGTCGATCGGGTAGTGTCCAAAGGCTATATGTAATAGGAGATATTTTGGCCATCTCTCTTAGTAATATTTTTTGAATTTTTGAAATGTATAAAAAAAGAAATTAAACTAGAAAGCACAAAATTGTTAAATCTAGAAAGCATTCAAATTCCTATTCTAGAAAGCATGTAAATTATCTAAGAATCAACACTTGTAATTAAACTATGAAATCCAAACAAAGACGACTAACTACTAACTGAAAGTTCACTTTAACAACTTGTAAATAACAATATAAGTGGGTACTTCAAAATTTCCAAGTAAATAGAATTTAATAATCATAAACTTAAAACTATGACCTATAGGAACACATGATAGAGCTCAACACAAAGTAATCATTTATCTAAATGTAACATGCACAAAATGGAAATAACAACATTGACAATAAAAATACTTATCCATTTTATGAGATCCCTCAAGTGGCTAGCTCTCGAGCATTCCTACGAGTAACTCAAATCACATGCACAACTTTCACAACTTCAAGGTAATCCATTCATAGCACTTCCATTGCTCAGAATAAGATTGGCAATATTTATTTATTCATAAAATAAAGGTGTAACAACATAGATAACATAGCTGAACATTATTTAGAATATCTCATAACAACATATCCTTGTTTTGGTAGTTACACATATATATATTGTACTACTACAAAATCCTAATTTCCAGATGGCAGGAGAATACCATTGAAAAAGTCTTAAGAAAATTACAACTAAACAACTAACTGATGTTCATGACATAAAAAATAATAAAGGCCTTGAGTGGAGCCATAAAGTCTTAAACAAAAAATTAATAGAAAGCTTTAAAGGAAATTATTCCACTATGCACGCCTAGGTGCCCAAAATTTCAGTACTCTAACTTCAACTGCTTGAATTCCACCCCATTCATCGGTCGTGCATAAGTCCTATACAATTACTTAAAGTCTATACCATTATATCAACATTATTAGCTAATTCCAATCAATTTGAGAAATAAAGATTTATACATCATTTTATAAAAAGTAAACAATTATTGCTCCTAAAAATAAACAATTGACATGACTAAAGTGGTTGGTAAGAAAAAAGAAGGGTATTTAGGTTATTATAAAAATGAGGTTTTTTATACCTCATCACCCTCCCCTTCGTAAGCCTAAACTGGTCTTCCTACTCTCTGATGAGTCCTCTACCTCTTTGCATCCCTTTTCCTATTCAATTCATCATATTTGGAACTGAGATCATATATGTCCTCTACCTCTTCATTCAAATGATCGAGATTTTTAAGAATACCCTTGTTCAATTTTACCCTCATCTGCCATGTATATAAGTCCCCAGGACTTTGTTCTATAGTGACAAAAAATGTAGGGGGTGGTTGAAGAAGCAATGGAGGTCTGTACCACATCCCTATCCACTTAGTTTTGAGCTATAGTAATATTTCTGTTAATGCTTTAGCCCTTTTGTAAGACCACTTTAGATTGGTTGGGGAAATCATCTCCCTCCTTTTGAGATACATGGGCACTAGGGGAGTGTACCGCTCTTCATAGGCACTCCATGCCCTTTTTATTAATTTCGGCCCATGAACTTTGAAAATTTTAAAGAAAATCTAGAGATTGTCATCATATTTGTTCCTTATAGCTTCATAGCTTTTAATCCTCTGAAATTGGGATTTGAAGGAAAAGGGATTCTTGTTGGGGTATCTCATTTGAAGTCCCGCAGTTCTCTCTACTTCCAAATGTTCTTTTGTTCTCTCTTGCCAATGGATTTGATTTTGCATATTAGACGTGAAGGCTCTAAGCTATACCTCCCCAACAAAAAGGTTGATAAAGGAATCAATGTATTTTTCCAAAAATAGATTATGTATGAAAAATTCACACAACAAATTTTGCTAAACATGGGCCGCCTCTCTGAATGCTTCTAAGAATTGTTTATCATCTAGGTCATGGGGTAAATCACAAGAAATCCTTAAAAGCTTCCATCTCAACAACTGTTCATTTAAAAACATGGAATATAATCGGGATGGCTTCCTACAGGCTAGTAATAATTCTCCAATTTGACATGCATTAGTTTTAGCCCGGTAGAGTTTATCATAAGATTCTTTCAATAATACTATTTCGTGCTTAAGTTTGGAATTTTCTACCCCTTCTTGTCTCAAGAAATAGCATCTTTCTATCCACTTAGCCAACAATGGAGGAATGTGAATTTGAAATGATTCCATTTTAGTCAGCTCAGTCTACACTTCTTTTGACTCTATCATTGGTTTCACATTGATTTCTTGCAAATCCTGTTCTAGCTCAACACTTCTGCTCAAGGCCGCATTGAGTTCAATTTTTTGTTTTTCCCGTTCTTCTACAAAGGCTGTGAGTGATTGCACTAGATTATCAATTAAACTCTTAATCTGTTTATCTTTTTTAGATAAACTGGCCAAATACTTATCTTTTTCATCAATTTGTTGCATCTCAGACTATAACTCTTCAATAGTTTTATCCTTTTGTTCTACTTGAGCCCTTAAAGTTGTGATTACTTAATCTTTTTTGCTCAAAAGTTTAGTTTGTGTGCTAATTTCTTGCTATTTCTTATTCATCTGCTCCTTATTTTGCTGTAGTCTAAATTTTAATTGAATAATTTCTTCCTTCAATTCTCCTAATTCTATTTCTATATGATCAAATCTTTCAACTTCTACATTAGTGGAAAGAGGAAAACTAGGAATTTCTTCATCATTACCAATCACATTTTCTTCATTATTTACCTCTAGTGAACCTTGTTCTGTGTCATTGGCAACCAAGGGAGATAATTATTCTACATAATCATCCTCAACAAGCATATAGTTTGGCATCTATTCCCTTATCTCTGCTTGTCCTGTCTTATGTAGGACATCCTCCTTTTCAGATTCAGGGGCTAACTGAGCTGTATTTTCACACTACTAGACCACATTCTCATATGATTGGGCTATAGTGTCATGTGGTTTCCCATCTTGTCTTTTATTTTTAAGAATATGCAGCTGATCACAAGCCGCAACAAAACTGATTTTAGTGACAAATTGTTTGCTTCTCCTTAAAGGGGGAGGTCTTTGCAATTTCATTTTGGGCCTATTTTCCCTTTTATGGGGGTGAGCATTCTCATCTTCAGAATTCACTAAGTTCACTTTTTTGGCTTCTCTAGGGTCTCTGGTACATTTTGTGGTTTCAGTTTCTTCTCAGGGTCAAAGAGGTTTGATGAATTTTTTGATGCTTTGCCATCAGGAGCTTTGCTAGGATTTTGAGGTTCAGAGGCATTTTGAGGCACAAGGGAAGGTTCAAATTTTGAGCCACCAATCTAGATGAATCACCTTCCTCCAAATGTCTTGGGGGTTTAGGGTTTTCAAAATTTTAAAGAAATTTCTGCCATTTTTCCTTTGTTTTTCTTTTCTTCAGGAAATGGTACTTGTAGATTAACTAAATGAGACCATGATGTTTCAATGGGACTGAACCAATTTTAAAACTCTCTATCATGCTAACAATGGAATCACTATGGAAGGTAGGGAGGTTAACCCTTAATTTGGGGTTTTCAGTGCCATGAAACAGGTGAGTGAGTAACCGAAAGGGAGGAACGACTATGATGGCACATTTCCCTTCACATGTAAAGTATTTGATAATCCAGGCAACCGTTGTTCTCCACGACTCTGCAATAGACATTCTTTGAAACCCCTTATTGTGCCCACGGGTATTCACAACTAATAGAGGATGAGGTTCTCCCTCCTTTCTGATGAGTTCTATCATTCTTTGATAAGAAATGTTTGTAGTTTTTGTTAAATTCACACCCTCATTTTTAATACCAGACAAACGAGAAATGATTTGAGGGCTTACCTTAAAATTTTTGCCACACACTATCATTTCCACATCCAAGAAGTTATCTATGAATTCCTTGACCAACTACATACTATGCCCCTCAAATTTCTTCATGAACTCAAGCCAACCTATCTTCTGAAACAACTCAAAAATATTACTCAATGCCAACAATTTATCTGGAGAAGTTGGTTCTGATTTATGCTTAGCCCCACCCATTCTGTCTCTTACTTGCAATTCTGCTAAGTCTTTGTTGAATGTCATGACACTCTAAAGGTGAATTTTTTTTGAGCAAGATTGTTATGCAAATTAAAGAAAATGAAACCTTTCAACCAATTGTACTTTGACACTACTAATGGGACATAGATTAATTGTTGCATTTGGCTTCACTATATTTAAATCATTATTTTGCATGGGATAGAGTGCATGAACTACCACATATCCAATGAAGGTACAATCCACACAATTTACTAAATTTGGAAAGGAAGGTGGAACATGCCAATTTATTCATCTTTATTCACAATAATTTACCTACTTAAAATAAAAGATGTACATACCTCATGTCTCATCATCAATTTGAAAGTCACTTTACCTATGCTGACGTAATAGCATCATCGGATGGGATGGCGGAAGGTTGTAATGAATTTATTATGGATGAAGATGGGATGGCGAATAAGTGTTTCAATTATTATGACAAAAAGTGGCCACAATAATTTTGATTTATTATGGTAAGAGATGACAATGTAGGGTGTGAATTGTGGAAGTGATGGAAAAATTTAATGAAAATCATGTGTATGTCATCGGGACTGTCAAAGCATTTGGAGAGAAAGGGAAATTACAAAATTTTGGAGCATCATTGGAAGATGTGACCAGGACAAAAGAACAAAATTACAGAGCATTGTCGGGAGATGTAGTCGAAGTGGAGGAGGAAAATTCCTGAGCATCGTTGAAAGATGCAACCAGAAGAAAGAAGCAAAATTCTAGAGCATTGCTGAAAGATGTTGTTGGAAGGAAGAAATGAAGTTTCAAAGCATCGCCAAAATATTTCGTCGGAATGCAGGGACAAAGTTCCGGAGCATCACCGAAAGATGCCACCAAAAGGAAGGAAGGAACACAATGAAGCACATTGGACTTAACACATTCCAGAGCATTACTGAAAGATGCGCTAGACTGCAGGAACAAAGCAGGGAATGACACTAATCAAATGAACAAGTTCTAAAGCATCATTGCAAGATGCGTTGAAATTTGTATTCGATTAAAATAAAGTCTTCCAAGGTAGAGACAAAATTTAGCCAAGTCCAAAAGAACAAAAATACAATAAAAATGCCTTGAAGTGATTATAAATACATACACATGCAAGATTTTTTTTTACTGAGAATATTAAATTGAAAATTACATTGGCTCTGCCATAGCAGAGTCAATGCATTGTATTTCTACTTTCATTTCTACCATTCTCGTAAATTCCTCTTTGTTGACAGGTTTGTGGTAGATTTGTAATTGATGACCGTTAACTAAAAGAATTCAAGTGTCACTGTTAATAGGTTTGAGCTGCACTACTCCATTTGGAAATACTTCAGAATTTCATATGGACCCAACCAATGAGTCCTTAGTTTCCATTGGTGATCTTTATATCGGGAATCAAATAACAATGCCCAATACCCATTGTGGAACTCTCTTTCGTTTATGTGTTTATCATGCCAGGCTTTTCATTGTTGTTGAACTAGCTCAGTTTGGTGGACAACTTCTAAACGAAGTTCATCCAATTCACTAAGCTGTAGGACTCTTTCAACTTGGGCTCGCTTGAGGTCTAAGCTTAACTCCATTGCCATTTTGAGAGTTTGAAGTTAAAATTTGATGGGTAGAAGAGGTTTCTTGCCAAAAACTAACTCGTAAGGAGTAAAACTAGTAGTTGATTTCCAGGTTGTATTATAGGCCCAAATGGCTCTAGGTAATTTTTGGGCCCAGTCTCTTCTCCCTGATGAAACTATTTTTGTTAAAATATTCTCAAGTTCCCTGTTAGTGACTTCTACTTGACCATTTGATTGTGGGTGATAGGGTGACAACTTTTTATGGATTACTTGGAAATGATCAGTAAAGGCTAGCATAACTTTAGACATAAACTAGGGTCCTTGATATGTGACAATTGTTCTAGGGGCTCCAAATCTGAGAAAAATCCTATTATATAGGAAATCAACAATTTGTTCTTTTCTAGTGACTCTTAGGGCTTGGACTTTTTCCCATTTAGTTAGGGGTGAAATCACAATACTGTGTCTCACTTTTTGCCTAAGATGGACATTTACATCAATATTTTTAATTGAATCTTCATCTTTTGAGACCTATAACAGCTAAACCATAAAGAATTTGAAGATGATGTAAACTAGTGATTTGTGGAAATTGTGTGTAGATTCTAAAAATATTTTTTTCAATTTTTTTGAAATAAATCATGAATCTTTCAACATATCCTTTAATAACTAGTTTTAGATAGAAAACAACATTTTCAGAAAGTAACATTTGTGTCGTACAACATAAATTTTTTTCTATAAAGGATTAAATTCTAATTTTTGGAATATAGATTCTCAACATCAATATCTAGGGAAAGGATATTTTTTCATAATTTTTTATTGCATTTTTAAAAAATAATTTTTGAAGTCACTATAACTATAATTTGGACATATGTGTGTGTCGTACAACTTAACTTTTTGTAAAAATTGAAAATTAAATACATGATAAAATGAAAATATATCAAACCTATACTTGTTGGAAAGCTAGTTTCAAGGGCTATAATCTTGAAAATATAATTTTTAAATGATGTTATTTAATTCTTCAAAAGGTAAAGAAAAAGTGGTTTTTTGCTAACATTTTGATACTATGAAGGAGACTCCATTGTGGGTATTATTTAATACTATAGGGGTTCTATCCAAGGGGGTCTTATCTATCCATCTTTAGTTAAAACCCTTTAGATGGAGCCTCTCAAGACTTAAATCATTAGTTTTTCTAAAAATAGTGATTTTAGGAAAGAATCAACACATCCCAAAAGTGAGACACAATATTGTGGTAGCACCCTTAGATAGTCAGTACAAACTAAAATGTATTCTTTTCCTTGTGAAGGAGGGTCTATAATACCAATAAAATCCAATCCCCACTTTTCAAATGGTTCAAAAACTACCTGCAATTGTAGAGGCATTTCATTGGATGTAGTGGGTCTTCCTACTCGTTGGCACTCATCACAACCACAAACATAATTTTTCACATCTTTATACATAGAGGGCCAGTAAGATCCTGTACCCAATATTTTATGGGACGTCCTCTTAGAGGAGTAATGGCCTCCACAGGGGTCATCATGGAAGGCTCTAAGGATGCTGTATGTTTCATCTGATTTGACACAATGTCGTAAAACCATATCAGGGCCACATCGAAATATCATTCCATTAATCCATTTGAACCGAGCACTTTCTTGAATGAGGCATTTACTTTGTTTTGATGTAAAGGTTAGTGGAAACTCTGAAGAGGCCAAATAGTTGGCGATGCCAGCAAGCCAAGGGGTTTTAATGGAGATGGAAAATAAATTTTCATCTGGGAATTCATCTTGTACAAGAGCACAATCTCCATTGTCTTGTTTAATTTGAGACAAGAAATCTGTGGCTACGTTGGATTTCCTAGGTTTATCAATGATGGTCACATTTAATTCTTGTAGAAGCAATAATCACTTGATTATTCTTCCATTCACTACATGTTTGTTCATTAGGTACTTGATAACTGAATGGTTCGTGAACACAATTACTTTGTACCCTGTGATATAATGTCAAAATTTCTTGATTGGATGCATCACAGCTAAGAATTTTTTCTTCGTAGTGGTGTAATTCCATTAAGTGGGAGTCAAATTCTTACTAATTTAATAGATGGAATACTTTCCTCCATTCTCATCTTCCTGACCTAAAACTGCTCCAATAGCATCATCATAAGTATTTGCATAAATATGGAACAAAAGGTTCCAATTAGGTACACGTAGGACAAAAGCATAGATGAGTTTATCCTTAATGGTCTCAAATGATGTTTGACATTCTACCATCTAGGCGAAATCTGTATTCTTTTGGAGGGAAAACATGGGGGTTGCAATCTTACTGAAATTTTCTATGAATCTCTAGTAGTATCCAACATGTTCTAAGAAACTTCTGATGTCAGTTTGGTTCTTCAGAGTATCTAGTTGTTGTATTACCTCAATTTTCTTAGGATCCATTTTTATCTCTTCAGCTGAAATGTGGTGTCCCAACACTATCCCTTGTTCCACCATTATTAGACATTTTTCTTGGCTCAGGGATAGCCGATGGTCCTCACATTGCTTCAATACCTTGTCCAAAATTTCAAGTCCTTCATCAAAAGTGGAACCATACATAGTGAAATCATCCATGTAGACTTCCACACAATCATTCACTAGCTTAGCGAATATGGAAATAATAGCTCTCTGAAATGTTGCAGGAGCGTTGTATAGCTCGAAGGAAAGGACACAATATACAAATGTTCCCCTGGAGCAAGTAAAATTTATTTTATCCTAGTCTTTTGCTGCTACTTGTATTTGGTTATATCCACTAAATCCATCTAGGAATGAGAAATACTTCCTTCCAACTAAATTATCCAAGACTTGGTCTATGAAAGGTAAAGGGAAGTAATCTCTATGGGTAGCTTTGTTGAGTTCCCTATAATCAATGCACACTCTCCACTTCCCATTTTTCTTTGGGACAACTACCAAAGGCGAAACCCATTTACTGTTAGAGATGGAATAGATGAATCCTACCTGTAGGAGTTTCTCAAATTTTGTTTTAAAAATGTCTTCGAGAGCAAGGTTGATTCTTTGATGTGGTTGATGAATAGGTCTAACATATTCAATATAGATGTGATGGGTACAAAAACTCGGGTGTATTCCTCTCATGTTTTTATAATCCCAAGCAAAAGCTCTAGATCTATTTACCAAAACATCAAACAATTTGAGTTCTTCTGACTCTGTCAACTAGCTGTTGATATTTAAAGTTTTTTCTAGTAGTAACATGAGGGTTTTAACTCATGGGTAGTTGGAGGTGACAATATGAACTTCTCTAGTTAAGGTGTTGAGAGGACAACAATGGGGTATAGTTCTATGGAGTCTGGCAATATCTTCGAAGAAGTGATCCATTTTTAGAATGATATTAGCCAAGGGACAAGGTAACCCTATGAAGTTGGTGTAATCAAATTTTGTGTGATCAATGTTGATTGGATGTCCTAAAATCTATTCCACTTCCAAAATTTCTTCATCACTTGAGTCTCCAGTAATATTTTGCATATTGTTTTCTAGTTCATCTTCCAACTCGTCACCATGTTGTTTAATGACTACCATAGCAAGTGAGGCTAGATTCTCTTGTTTGTTGGCACCATCTTGTTCATCAACCCAAACTTGGTTATGTTCAATAGGTTGAGTAGGGGGATACAAGAATAAGTGTTTGCTATTGGGACCATGTGAAATGGTCATTCCTCTCGCTCTGCAGTCAATATTGGTTGCAACTGTAGCTAACCATGGTCTACCTAATATTATCAGATAACTATCCTTGGGTGTGAGGGATTGGATTATTTGGAAGTCTACTGGATATTCCCAACCATCAACCTTAACAGGAATATTTTCTATGACACCTTTAGGAACAACGATGGATTGATTTTCCATTTGCAATATGGTAGTTGTGGGTCACAAATTAGTGAGTCCCAATTTTACCATAACATCTACCGTCATGACATTAGTGGTTGCTCCTAAGTCCACAATTGCATTAGGTATTGCTACCTCATTGATTGTCATTGTTATAAGTGGACTGCCTGGGTCATCATATTTTGGGGTTGAGGTTTCTCCAATCATAAGGTCAGCTAAATATCTGTTTATGTGCACAGTGTTAATTTGTTTTGGTTTCCTTCCTGGTGGTTTTATGCACAATTGTTTAATTAGTTGGTTTAGTTCAGGAATTTATTTAATCGCTTGTAACAAAGGAACCTCAATTTGGAGTTGCTTAATTTATTGTATTAGCACGGTTTTAGTGGATAAGGGAATTTTTGGAGGGTTATTCAAGGAAGTTGCTTTGAGATGCTCAGGAAAAGGTGCTTGAGTTTTCTCTTTCAAGGTGGGATCCTTCTTTAAAAGATCTGTTGAACTCTAGCCATCCTCTTCTTGAGATAACTTGGGAGTTCTAGCTGAGGATTGTGGAAGGGGTTTGTCTTGATTACTTGTTGGGTTTTTCTTTGAAAGTATGTGCGGTGTCTTAGTCCTATCAACAGATTCTTCATTTGGTTCATCCAAGATCTTAGCTATGGTAGGCTATTGGAGTATTTTTCCTAAACTCAACTGTAGATTTCCATAATGGATAGTGTTAAGTCTAGTCACATTTGCCTATTTTTGTAGAATACACTGGGGTATTTTGATGATTATTCTTTGGATTAGGAACAAGTTGTGTTGGGAGTTGTGGTTGGTTGACCTGCTCATTAGCTAGTAAAAGGTTCTGCTATGGATTAGGCATCCTCCTTGGCCCGGTATAAAATTGAATTGGATTTTGATTCCATTGAGGCACATGATTTTGAGGATACCATTGTTGTTGAGTCTGGTTTGGCCATTGGGGGATTCCCAAGGACTAGTTTTCCCATTTACGTTGTGCCCATGGGTAAGGTCACCAATTAGGTGGTGCTTGAGGCCAAGGTGCCACCCATTGATTATTATTCCAATTATTTGGGGGCTGCTAGGAGGGATTTAAATTCTGGCCATAAGAGAAATTCCCTCTAGGTCTTTGATTCACAATATTGATCTCCTCTTCAGTGTGATATGTCCTTTTCTTGGAATTTTTGATTGCATTTAGGATCTCACATTGATCATTGGCATGTCTCTTTTCACAAACTTGGAAAACATCAACTTTGTCCAAAAGACATTCTCTTAATAGATGTTTGTTCTGACACCTAGGACATTAGATGGATAAGGTCTCGAGATTACATGTTTTGGCCTATATTCCATCCAACATGGTGTTTAGTTGAATAAGAATGTTAGTTTTGAGATTTTATATTTCCTCACACAGTTTACCTATTTCACTAGAACTTCTAAAAATACTAGATTTACAAATACCTCCTCGAGTACTGGAGAAATTTCTGCATAACTCAATAATATCATCGAGTCCAAGTTGGGACACATCTCCCTTTCCCATTAAATCTAGACTTCTCCTAGCATCTTCATCAATATCTTTAAGAAATATGATCTTTAGAATTTCCAGGCTTATCGATTCTTTGCCACATTGTTTAGATAAGAAAATGAACCTATCCAGGTAATCTTCTAGGCTTTCATCTTGTTTTTTCCTTAGTTTAAACAACTCCTCTTTCCTATCACTGACTCTACAGTAACTTTGGTATTTGTCCAAAAAGGAAAACTCCATATTGTTCTAGGTGGATATTGATCTTGAAGCTAATCCCATGAACCAACACATTGCAACATCCTTCAGAGTAGAGGGGAAGAGTTTCATTTTTTGGTTATCATTTTTTAAGTCATACATCTGACACAAAACTTTAAACTCAAAAAGGAACTAGTCAGGGTCTTCAGAGGATAAGCCTCTAAAGTTTGGTAAAATGGATGGTGAAATATTTTTCATGGGTGTATCATCATCTTCATTGAGAGAAATAGGATAGGTAAATATTTGTGCTCTTGTATTATCACCATCTCTACAGTTTCTTATCCTTTCATTGAAATGGTTATTATTGTTGTTATCAACCATGATTTCAATAGGAATGCTTTCTTTTTCAAAGGTTTTCTCTAATGGCTGAGTTTCTAGGGATGTTGGAAGGTCTCAGGAATATATTGAGAGGTTTGAAGGATATACTAGGAGGTCCCAGGGATATGCTGAGAGGTCTTAGGTTGATCTTGCTCGATCAATTCATCAATAATTTCTTCAGCTGAGACTTCTATCTCCCTGCTTGTGGTTGGAATGTCTTTTGGGGAATTTTTTGGTATGTATCTTCCATGCAGACCTCATTTCCTGACCATGCAGAAAAAGAAGCCTAGCAACTATATTTTTCCTAAAAGGGATATCTAAACAATCTCCTATTAACACTAGAAAAGAAGTGTCCTTGACAACAACACCAAAAAGTGACAGGCTTTCGTAAGGTCCTAACACTTTAGTTAAAAATATGTTAGTTATGTCGACCGGGTAGTGTCCAAAGGTTGTATGCAATAGGGCATATTTTGGCCATATCTCTTAGTAAGAGTTTCTAAAGTTTTGAAATGTATAAAAAATAGAAATTAAACTAGAAAGCACAAAATTGTTAAAGCTAGAATGCATTCAAATTCCTATTCTAGAAAGCATGTAAATTATCTAAGAATCAACACTTGCAGTTAAACTATGAAATCCAAAAAAGGAAACTAACTGCTAATGACTAACTACTAACTGAAAGTTCACTTTAACAACTTGTAATTAACAATAGAAGTGGGTGCTCCGAAATTTCCAAGTAAACAAAATTTAATGATCATAAACTTAAAACTATGACCTGCAAGAACACATGACAGAGCTCAACCCAAAGTAATCGTTTATCTAAATGTAACATGCACATAATGGAAGTAACAACATTGACAATAAAAATTCTTATCTATTCTATGAGATCCCTTGAGTGGCCAGTTCTTGGGCGTTCCTATGAGTAACTCAAATCACATGTGGAACTTTCACAACTTCAAGGTAATCCACTCATAGCACAAGTCCATTACTTAGAACAAAAGTACTCAGAATAAGACTGAAAATATTTGTTTATTCATAACATAGAAGTGTAACAACACATATAACATAGCTGAACAATATTTAGAATATATCATAACAAAATATCCTTGTTTTAGTAGCTACACATATATATACTATACTACTACAAAATCTTGATTTCCAGATGGTGGGAGAATACCATTGAAAAAGTCTTAAAAAAAATTACAACTAACCAACTAACTGATTTTCGTGACATAAAACATAATAAAGGCTCTGAGTGGAGCCATAAAGTCTTAAACAAAAAATTAATAGAAAGGTTTAAAGGAAATCATTCCACTATGCACGCCTAAATTTTTGGCACCCAAACTTCCAGCGCTTAACTTCAACTGCTTGAAGTCCACTCCATTCATCGGTCATGGATAAGTCCTGTACAATTACTTAAAGTCTATACCATTATATCAACATTATTAGCTAATTCCAATAAATTTGAGAAATAAAGATTTATGCATCATTTATAAAAGTAAACAATTATTGCTCCTAAAAATAAACAATTGGCATGGATAAAGTGGTTGGTGAGAACAAAGAAGGGTATTTAGCTTATTATAAAAATGAGGTTGTTTATATCTCATCACTACCTACCTCTCCCTCTATAACACCCTACCACTCTCTCTCTACCTCTATCTCCCCTCTCCCTCTCTCTACCTACCTTTCCCTCCATCACTCCATACCACTCTCTCTATCTATCTCCCTCCCCCTCCCTCCCCCCTTTTTCTATCTCTCCTCTCCCTCTCTATCTCCCCTCTCCCCCTCCCTACCTCTCCCTCCCTCTCTCCTTACCTCTCTAATCTCTTTCTCCCCTCTCTCTCTACCTACCTCTTCCTATATCACTCCCTACCTCTCTCTCTATTTCTCTCTACTTCTGACGTCTATCTCACCTACCACTCTCTGCCATTCTCTCCTTCCCTCTCTATTTCTCTCTATCTCACCACTCTCTCTCTATCTCATCTCTCTCTATCTACTTCTATATATCTCACCTATACCTCTTTACCTCTCCATCCCTCCCCTCTTTCTCACCCAACCTCCCTCATATCTCTTTGATGTGCACCAAGATGTGATAAAAAGGGAGGAAGGTTGGGAAATTGAGAGAGAGAGGGAAGGAAGGAGGGAGAGGTAGAGATGGAGAGAGATAGAGAGAAGTAGATAGGGAAGGAGAGAGAGGGGGAGGAGGGAGGGAGATGTAGGGAGGGAGAGAGAGGTGAGATAAATATAAGTAGAGAGGGAGGGGAGAAGGAGGGATGGAGAAGTAGGAAGAGAGAGTGAGGTGAGATAGATAGAAGTAGAGAGAGGAGGGGAGGAGAGAGCGTGCGCTAGTATTCTTGAATTTTTGAAATATGAAATTTTAATGGAGTTTGGAAGAGATTTCATGGGTTTTGGATTTTTGAATGTGGAGAAAATTTTAAGGTTTCCAATGAAATATGATGTTTTGGAATTTTTGGACAAAGGTGTAATTTGTGAGTAAAAAATGGAATTATGTATTGTTTTTTGTACCACACTTGTTGGTGGGTGTGATGAGCTTAGGAAATAGGTATTAGAGAGGGTTATGGGAGTGGCTCCCAATGTGTCCCTAGCCCAAAGTGGCAATTAGGCTGATCACAAGTGGGGAGTCATCTAATAAAGTGAAATCTAATGAAACATGAATAGTTAATTACCAAAGATAATGGATGCCCCTCTCATGCCTTGAGTGCTTGTAAAGAGTAAAGATGTTTAGGAAGACATTCCAACTCAGGGAGATTGGGACTTGTAAGGTTAAGTATCCTTTTCCATGTGAGAGGAGCAATAGATTCCACATGATACCATACTAGTGAGCACTGTGATGACACTCCTTAACAAGATCTCTAACATCTATCCCTAGAGTAGCTTTAAGTAGCACCTAAAATAAGTTGTAATTCATTTTTATGATTGGTGTTTATTCTATTGCATTATTGGATGTTGTGTATTGTTCATGTATTATGTGAGTGTATACCATTTTCCCCATATGTATTGTGTGTGTGTGATTGGGCCTTGTGACTATCTCCTAGAATGGTGGGGTGAGCCTACAAGTGTCACATGGTTAGGTGGTGTGGTAACCACCATCAAGGATTGAAGGTTTGAGGATTGAGATTCATCATTGTACCATGTTTTATTAAATTTTTACCTTATGGAATTAGTTGCTTTCATTTCTATGCAAATTGTATATGTAATGGACATTTGATTCCTATTGATGTAAATTATAAAAATATTGTTTATTGGACCTCTCTTTGTGATGGAATATAAACAATGGATAATAGAAAGTGTATTAGTCTTAGTTATGTGACTCAGTGTTGGAACCGAGCATGATTGTATCATGAATATTTATTCTTATGCAATACAATGGTAAAATGAACATAGGAACCTTTCATTTGGGCTTAAATTGAATGTAGGAACCTTTCAAATGGGTTTAAAATGAATGTTAGTGTCTTGGAGTAGTCTTGGATTGTGTTGTCATCCTAATCCTAGATGCTAGTTCCTTAAGTTTGGTGTTGTTTAGGGCACTTTAGTAGCCTCTTGTGATGTGTTGTAAAATTCTAATTATATTATCTTTTAATTTAGGTGTGTTATTACTTAGGTTAGGAGATAGGGGTGTCAAGGAGGTGATTACTATCCTCCCTACCTTCTCCTTCACTTGCTAGAAATGTTCAATGATTAGGGAAATCAAACTCTTCATTTTAAGCTAAGTTATGTTTTGATGTTTTTGAGTTCTTAGGATATTGTAGACACACTTAGGTGGTTCCTTAGTTCTTGGGGGTCCTAGAGGTCATTCCCTAGTCTGGTAAGCTCACTACCTAAGACACTAGTTTCTGGGAGGTGTGTTGTGGATACATGAACCTAAATAGGACTCAAGGGCCTTAAAAGGACATAGGAGCCTTTGAAGGATACTAGTGATGGGTTCTAGTGTCCCAAGATGTGCTACTTTTAGTATTTTTTATCGATAGAAGGTTTTAGGGCCTCATATAAGGAAACTATGTAAATGGAAGTTGTTTCTCATGGTCTTGGGAGTCTAGTGATATTTTTATCATGACCCTATGTGTTTTAATTGAGTGTTTATGGTATCTTTTGCATCATTTTATGTGCCTTCTTCTAAATTTGCTTGGTTGTTAAACCTAGGGTTAGGGAGTTTGTTGACCTAGTCTTGTGAAGACTTGGGAAGGTTGAAATCATTCATGATTGGTCTTGTATGTGTTATCAATATTCCTCATAGGCTAGGAAGTATTGTGTGGTATTAGTCTTCAACTTGTGTGATGTCATGATATGAAAGGATGCCATGTATTTACATAGTGTACTTGGTTTCCCTAATGTTTTGTAAGTGTTGCATCTTGTATTTCAAAAAAAATATTCCATGTATATTTGAGCTAATGTTTTGTGGGTTCCATTGTAGGGAATTACACTCTCCCTTTTCTTTTAGGTGTTGATTCCTTGTGTAGAGAAATTGGAGTATGAATAAGAGCTCAAGTAACATTTGCTTCTAAGATCAAATCAATATGGGACAAGATATTAGACATAGATATTGGACATGTGATTATGTATGAATTTAGGTAAAGAATGGATAGAGAAAATGAAATTAGTAGAGATTTGAATATTTTAAATAATGGAATCAACAAAGTTACTAGATTTTTGACTAACTTATAATGCCTATAGTTAGTAATGAAATGTGCTAAAAACTATGATCAAGGGTGAAGGATTGCAATTTTAGAGGGAAGAGTGTTGATTTATATTTCTCTGGATGTCATCAATGAAACCTTTTACATTCCATTTTATGAGAATGTTGTAGTAATAAAGATAAAAATCGGTGATGACTTCTACAATGATGATTTAGAAAAATAATTAAAACAAAAACTCAAAATGGATGAATCATCCATGAATAATAGTATCCAAAGTGCCAAAGACATTATTAAGAAGTAACTTACAATAAGAGATAGGGGATATAGTTACCCAATTAAATAGATTAATGTGATTACCCACTACATCCACTTTCTTTCCATGGATGTAATCATATATCACTATCATCAAGCAAGAAGGTGGCATGATTAATTAAGAAGATCTCATTAGTGACAACCTTCACGAGATTTTTTTAGGGGACAAGAAAAAAGAAGATTCTAAATTACATCTAACTTGTTGTATTCAATGGCTAGAAGAGCCACCTTTCTAAGACTGGATAGAAAATGAAGCATAGGTATGGAGAAATGATAGATTATTTTTTATGATTTTTGGTTGAAAATTCTGTAATCTCTTTACAGATTAAAAAACTTGAATTTTAGCCACAATTATTATGAGATAAAATCTCTCCTCTCAAAAAAGGGAGGCTCCCTTCTTATTGCTTACAGGAATGAAAGTAAACTATTCTAGACTTAACAATATTTGCACTATTCTAACCATGGGGGGGTGTGTTACATTGATGATTCTCTCTTCTTTCAGAGAATATGTTTACAATGTTCCACGTTTATACTTCGTGATGCTTTTCAACTTTTAGTAAAAAAATAAAGCATTAATCTCCAATACTCTTAATTTTTCAAAGAAAACTCTAAGAATACTGGCATAATAACAAGATTTGTAACTGGAAAAAAAACCAAAGCACAAAGTCTTTCTGTTGTTTTCAATGATGATTTTTTAGCAACCAGTGATGCAAAATGAAGCACAAAGTCTTCCAATCTACTTCACAAACAAATCCAATTCATGAAAAAAATGAATAGTTCTAAGCACAAAGTCTTAGAGATCATTCACCAAAAGATATCCAAAATTCCAAGTAAACAATATAACACAAAGTCTATAAAATTAAGCTTGAACGCCCTTCAATCAAAATTAAAAAAATACTACAAGATCAATCATATAATAAGATAAATGAATGAAAAAGATGCAAGAACCTTCACATTCATTCAAAATTGATCCAACAGAAAGTCTGGCATGCAAGCTTGACTTCTTTATTGATTGAATATAGTATCAAAATATGAACTCAAAGTTTCAAAATCGCTTTACAATTGAGCAACACTTTGTTGCAATAGATAAAAGGTGCCTAATACAAAAAGAGCTCCTCATATTTATAGATGAGGGCTAAAGAGCTATTCTAGGAAAGTCTAACTAATTTGACTTATTCAACTTTAGAGTCCAAAATTATTGGAGGACTTCAAAATTGTTACATGTATTTACAATTTTACAAATAACATGTAAATTATCTTCAACTAACTACAAAAACTTGTAAATTACTAAAACATGGAAATTAATCTAAGGCGTGATCAACTTCCTCCAACATTTTGCATCAAGAAATCATCATATTTCTTCAATATGATCTTTACTTCATCATTTGGTACTGAAGTATGCTTGATGATCCCCTGGGCTCTTGACATTGAATCTCTAACAATATTGTAAGCTTTTTCATGTCTCCAAATATACTATTATAGATTGCTCAATGATAGTTGAAGGTCAAAAATTTGATCCATCAATGGTATTGAGAATGCTTGATCTTCAAATTCCTTTTGGATCACCTCAGTAAATTGCTGGATCACATTGTTTAGGGGAAGCAACTTTTTCTCATCATCTTGTAACTTGCATGGAAGTTCTTCAATCTTGTTTATTAACTGCAAGTCATATTCTTCACCGATCTCTTGTGCAAATTGCAGATTATCAAGTAAGTTGGTGAGCACGGTCTCTTTGTGGATCTAATATTCTTCAATCTCCACGTACATGTCTTGGTTGGGAATAATCCCAAACTCTTCCAATCTATCTATCTTGAGTTTCCTCATTCTAGTCCAAGATTGTACCTTACCTTCTATGTCGTTCTTCTCTTGAGAGAAATGATAGAAAAATAAGCATGGGTATTCAAATAGTCAAGATAATCAGTAACAATCCTACCTCTTGCTTGTGCCTTTTCAACCTTCTAAATGATAGGATTCTCAGTATCAATGGCAATTTCCTCAGGTTCAACAATTTTAGAAGACTGAGTGATCTTCTGTTATACCTTTGTGAGTTGTTTTACCTTGGCCTTATAATGATCCTACATTTTCTTTTCCTTGTCATATTTCTCAATAAGAGAGTCTAAAGTTGATTGAACATTTGCTTATACACTGTCATGAGTTATTTTACCCAAATCAACCCTTGTGACAAAATACTCTGCAAAATCTAATTCTTCATAAATTTTATCCAGAGGAGGCTAAGCTATCTCCACATATTTATGACCATCTTTCTAAAAATGTACTCTAGAAAGGGTCTTTGCCTTCTTTTTAGTCTTTATCTTTGTAGTAGCAAGCTGAGTGAAGTCAAATTCATTAGGAGAGATGGATTCCTTTCTTCTCTTCAGTGCTTACGAAGAAAACCATGGTGTCAATGGTGATCTTTCTTTAGGTTGAGTGGCCATTGGATGAGAAGTAGTAGCTGTATCTACAAAGGTTATAGTCACAATAGGGGAAGTGTTAGTCAAAATGACCTTAAGAATTTCAACTCTGGAAACTTGCACAAAATCATTCAGAAATTGATCCAAATCAAAAGTTGAGGTGATATCAGTGATGAAAAAATAGGTAATGACATTGGAGAACTAGTTACATTGTCTAAACCCTGTCTTGGACTCTCAAAAGGTAATCTTGAAATGGGTGAAGAATGCATAGAATGAACCAAAATAGAAGGTGCCACAACACTGGTGATCGTAGGAGGAGGGTTTACAAGGACTTCAGATGGGGATATAGTCATTGGAGGAATAATGGAAGAAGATACACAATTGCTAAGAGGGGATGAGATAATAAGGGGTTCCTCATGAATATTTTCATGGGGAGACATTTCTGCTTCTTGGTGATCTTCCTCTTCAATCTCTTCTTCTCCTTGTACATGTTCTTCCTCTTGTATATGCTCTTGAGTGTGCTCCTTTTGAGCCTCTATAGATGGAATTTTTGTAGAATTTTGGGCCTTCTTACAAACTTTGACTACAAATTTGATTTGAGGCTTTGAAGCTCTACTTGAACTCGGAGCATCATTCCTATTTTTAGTTCTTAATTCTGATCTTTTTCTTGTTTGAACCTCAACTTCATCTTTTTATCCTATAAATAAAGGTTTTAATTGAAGATCCCTTTCATCCAACCAAACATTAGTGTTAGCTATGATCGGTTGGAACCTTTCCCGAATTGATATCACCTCCTTTCATGACCATTGAATTGGGGAAGAGGTGTAGCTGCAATATTTTTCCTTTCATATTCCTCATTCAAAATATTATCCTCATCCTCCATATCCTATGGAACATCCATAAGATCTAACCCCTTTATCTTATCTAGAGTTAGCTTGTAATAATCAAACCTTCTGATTTCTCTTTTTGTCCTTATATCAGCCCAAATATCTTCAATCTGATGAACATGGGAGAAATCCATTTTTATCCGAGCCTTCATTCCTATATAGGAAAAATCTGACCTTTCCTTAAAAAACTTGATTGTTACTTTTTTCATTTCATATTCAACTACTTTAGCCTTATGAGAGATCAGAACGAAATACCTTCCAATTGACAAGGGAAATTTAAATCCTAATTTATGAGCATCCATCCTTTGATTGTGAACAAATATGATTTTTCTACATAGCTCCATTAAGATGATCTTGTCATTGAGATATCTTGGAAGCATGTATGGATAGCTTACATAGAATCCTACTCTTAAGTAAGTGAAACTAGGAAATTGTAAAAACAAACATCCATATTTATTCACTATTTTCCATGCTTTGCTTGACACCCTCTTGTTTTCCAATTCAGAATTAAAAGCACATAGGAGTGGCCCAAAAATACATCATTCATCCTTTTGAAGTGATTATTACTTCTTGTAAGAGTGATTCATGGAAAGTATTTGTGAACTAGTACAACCTTTCTATCACCTTCAAAAGACAGACCTGGAAAGTGTCTCATTGAGGCTACAATGTAGACCAAGTACGAGGTCATAGAGAACTTATGAGTCTTGTGTACTTGAGTAAATTGCTCATGAAGAGCATTATTGATCTCCCCCCCAAAAGATATGTTGCTTTCCCCTCATAATGATCTTGATATATTGATACATCCAATCTTCAAAATAAAATGAATTTGACAAACCATGCACTTTGCTGAGAAGAGTGATGATATCATTTACCTCTTCAATATAGTCACTTCGAGGAGAATTCTTTGGCCATCTAGTAATACTTGCTCTATGTTCCTTCAACCAATCACTATTGATATGTCTCTTTGTGGAATCAAGATCTTTCTCAAATTTCGCTTGTGTAGATTCCCTAGAAATCTCTACATATGACTCAACATCTAGGCACTTGTACATGCTATGAAAATAAATATGCTCCTAGATCTATTATCATTTTTCCATTGGAGTCCTTGACATTTCTATCATCTTTATTATAATGAGCAACAACTTGTAGCACAAATTTTGGATTCTGTGAAACTATTGGGAAAGAAGCTACAAGATGTAGGTTGTTGTAAAGTATCAACTTCATCCCTTTAGAAACTGACCACTTCTCAGTTCTTTCCACAAACTCTCCACATGACCAATTTCAATGTCCCTGATCTCATCCACATTTTATGTGATCACAATAGGGGGAATTACACCTTGGTACTTGTATTTCATTGCTTTTCCCTTTGAAGGTGATGGATCAATCATTGGCAGAAAATTGACTTTGAAAGAATGCCAAAAATCTCTTGATATGTGTACACAAAAGAACTGTAGAACAAGATTAGCATGATTCAAATGTTAGGATAAACTTGTGTTACAAAAAGCAGCTAAGTATGGAGAATGGAATGGTTGTATGAAAAACTGGGGTTTAGAGCATGATGGCATGAGAGATGGAGCATAAATGGTTAATTTGGCAAAATGGAAAGATTTTTAGTGTTAAGAAAATTTTCATAATAATGGGTATTCGAGATGAAAAACATGTGGAAATGATGTTTGATCAACTTGTAATGTTGTTAAAAAAACCAACATTACATTTGGGAAAGTTAATAGGTTTTTGCAATTTCGGCAAAAATTTCTGCTCTTAGAGGCTTTGGAAGATCACTTGAAACTTATGCATAATCCGTGAAATGTCCTAATTTTACAAGTACTTTATTATTTTACTTGTTGGGTTAGAAAAAATTGTTAACCCTACAAGTGGGGCAACCTTTTGTGCATGTTTCTTGTCAGGTCGGGGAAAAATCCCAACCCTACAAGTATTGGGTTGGTCTTTAAACATCTCTTGTCGGGTCGGGGAAAAACCCTGATCCTACAAGTGTCGATATGCTTCTTGTAGAATTGGTGAAAAAAACCAATACTACAAGCCTTTACACGGGCTTTCAAATTTGCACACTTGACATTTATATCCGACCTTACAAATACAAAAGGAGTTTACTTGTATGCGCGGGGAAATCCCTTGCTCATACAAGTAACAAAGGTTAGGTCTTTTAATTGTAGGATCAGAGAAAATTACCGACACTACAAGTAAATGTTGATAGGTACGTTCTTGTACATTCGACATTTTAAACTGAAACTGCAAGTAAATGTTGGTATTGTGGATCTTCAACAAAACATGCCATGCTAACATTTCCAAACATTTAGCTCTTTTGTAGGGAAGCAAATAAATCCCAACTTGACAGAGAAATAAATTGCATGCATTTGTTTAGGATAAAAGCTTGATTTCATAAAAACGCTAAGTGAATAAAGTCAACATGCAAAGACATAAATCTAAACCGTCGTATTAGGAATTATTTTGAGGGAAAGACAAGGGTATATACCTAGAATAGGCACAAACAAGAAGACTCGACAAAGAAACTAGGGCACAAAATAATAGATAGAAACACACTAATATGGAGAAACGAAAGAAGAAAATGAACTACAACTATTCAACTTGCAGGCGAACAAGATTTTAAATAGAAATCATTGTGTGAAAACGAATAACCATCATGAGTGACAAGAAATTAAAATAACCCTAACAAAAATAGAGAAAAGTAAATCACAAACATACCTGTGATGAAAAAGGTGAAAACCCTAAGTTGGAAATGGTTGAGACCCAACACAAATCTACTTGAACTCAATGTATAAAAGCTCGAACAGGTTCCTGACAATAAAGAAGATCGAGAGCAAGAAGACAAGAAATAAATAAAAAGAAAAGCAAATTAAAAAGACCTAAAGTGTGGTTAAAAAGACATCAAAAGGTAATTAATGCCCTTGGCATGGAAAATGAAAATGAAGGAGATGATCTTTTTGGTGCATTGTGTTAAAAATTGCAAGAGCGGCAAAAATCAATGAAAATTCAAACTTAACCTTGATCATTTGTAGAGTCAGAAAAATTGCTGACTTTACAAGTGGTTTGAATTTTGATTTTAAACACTTGCACTTTTGATGTTTTTTGTCGACTTTACAAGTGATACTCAAATTCCTTGTAGAGGCGGGGAAAAATCCTGAAATTACAAGGGACAAAAATTTCTAACACTTAAAACTACAATTTGAGCAAAAGATGAAAAAGATGAATTATGAAAAACCAAGAGGAAAATGCTTGAATGGACAATTTGAGACTAAGGACTACACATGAAGGTAGATTGGAAATATCTGTTGTATCGATCCAATAAGAATAGGACATGTGTGCATTCTGGCCTGAAGCTTGTTTTCTCCTTCATTTATATAAGAAGGAATTCACGACCAAATGTACATGTTGATTGATCATAGAAAAAATTTTCTAATGAGAATACAGAGAACAATTTAGAGTTTTTATCTTAGGTTTTGAGCCTAGTTGATATGCATATGTAATTTTTGATAATAATACTAGAACTTGAATAGAAAATGGTGCAAATTCAAATCCATTTCTCTCCTGATGTATTCATTTCATGAACCATTAATAAAATGATCAAGGGTTGTTTTGTTAGTATTCATTGATTTCCAATGGATGTGTGGTTCGATCCTTGTTTTTAATTCAAAGAATTAATGAAATTGCTTGGATGAAGCTATAGGTTCATTTAATTTGAGTATAAGGATCTTTATAAGAAGTTATAGTTTGGGATACAATGATGTGATGTTGTAATGCAGTGTTGTCAAAGCTTCATGTTGCTATGTATTAATCTATTTTCAAATGATATCTGTGTTGAGATTGAATCTATTTCCTAGGTTAAGGCACCGATCTAAGTTTTGTATTCATGATATATCTTCTTGGTTGTTTAGCAACAAATCAAATTTATAAACAAACTTTAAAATGAACTAACTTTTTTATTTTTCCATGTTAAGTTCTTCCATTCTCATGCTCTAAATGTTGAGTGTTGTAAGGGAGTAGTCTAGAAATATTCCATTTATTGAGCTATTATATGAGAATTCATCTATTATTTACAATGTATCTGGTCATGAAGTGCATAAGTCTTTAGGTACATTGTGGGATCACCCTCCTGGGTCTTGCAGAGCCTGAAGTGTAGGAGGAAAGCATTGTTTCTTTCACTCATTCTTTGGCCAATCCCTTCAGGTTGTTAAGGATTAGAATTGAAAATTCCATATGCTTCTTTGAAGATCAGCTTGGTTCTTAAAAAAAACCGAATAGATTGGAAATTGTACTGGGGAGATTTGTGAAAATATTCATGTCCCAATATGCTTTTTCCAAGCATTGAAATTAGAGTCATATACATTCATAATGGGGTGTCAATTTTTGTTAAAGCTTTTTAAATTTTCCTGCCATTTGTCATTCTGAGGTCATTTCCATAAGTTTCTATCAAGTCTTTGTGTGTTCGTGCAAATCTTCCACCTAAAGTGTTGAGATTGGCTTAGTAGTTCTCTGTGTTTGAAAATCCTTGTAATTCTTTGAAGATCTGCATAATTTTCATCATTATTTTCAATTCCCAATCATTTTGGGTGGCGACTCTGAAGTCTCTGCACTAGTGTGCATTATTTGAAGAAATTAAGAAAGTGTTGAAGAGGAAGAAATGCAAAAGAAAGATGAGTAAAAATAGAGCTCACATGAAGAAGCATCTAGAGGAAAAGTTGGAAGGTGAGCTTCAAAAGACTCCCAAGCAACCATGGATACAAAAGGATGTAAATACAAGTGTACTCCACATCTTGTCCCTGAATCAACTAAATCCCATTTAAGAAATTTTGGTAGCCATGAAAGCCAACATAATTTTTTAGGGTTAGATTATGGGGATGAAGAAGATTGCACAAATAAGAATGTTGTAAGCATCCATAGATCTAGACCCAAACAAAGTAGAAGTAGAAGTAGGAGCCACCATCATAATGTTGCTACTACTAATGTTGTTGCTGCTAGCATTGACATTCTCCCTCCTACATCCAAGGATTTTCTAATTTACTACTTGACTTGTTAACTGGATCCACTAAGGATGCCCAAAACGTAATAGATCTAAAAGAGTCTTCAGGTTCATAAATTACTCTCCCAGATCCTGATGAAGATTTTGGAGATATTAGTGCTCTCAAAAGAGAGGTTCAAATCTAGGTTGAGATAAGGAGAAATAAGGAAAAAGAAGGAGAGGAGAATATTAAAAATGCCATGATTGAAAGAGAGACCCTGATAAGATAATTGGAACATATGAGACTCTTGAACCAAGTTGAGCCTGAACCAATTACCATAGATCCTATTGTATTTGAAATCCTTGACAAGAAGATTCAACCTGACCCTATAAAAGATACCAGTACCAATACCCGTATTAAATCCAAAGTCACTAGTATTGTTGCTCCAAACCTTGTTGCAACTACTTCCAACCCATTAGTTGATAAGGGAAAGCATACTATGAAAAATTTAGCTATTAATAAAAATCCACATCTAAAAAGCCTCCTCTACCCCCTAAATCTGAATATGAAGATGTTCACTTAAGGAAGGAAAATAAGGATCTAAAAAGGGAATTAGAAAAGATGCAGATTATGGCGACTAATGTTGAGATGAAGAGAAAGGTTAATTTCTTGAAGACTTCATACTTAGCAGATGGTGCCATAACATCTAGTTCACAAGACCCCTCTCCCTCCACAATGAATCCTACACCTATAGTGGATGGGAAAACTATTGGTCATATAGATCAATCCACCTACAATTCCAAATCCCTAAACATAAGTAGTAATGATTGTAACCATAATCAATTTACTAATAGAAATATGGATTGTAAGAGAGGAGGTGGAGAAGCTAGCGAAAATAATGAGGACTGAGAAAATCAATTTCATAGGCAAACTATGCAATTGGAAAGATATAGGAAGTTATGCTTTGATGGGATTCCTGGATGCCCAAATCCCATTGACAATGATATTAGGGTTGTATTGAGTATGTTGACTAGAAATAATGCAATATTTGGTGAGGATCACTTGAGGGCCTTTCTTAATTTTCTTGATGATTATGAGGTAGAACATGAGGATGTGGTTATGAAGCTATTCATGCAGTCATTGATAAAAGATGCCAAGGATTGGTACATAGGTTTATTGGATGGTAGCATTGGATCATGGGATGAATTTAAGATAGTTTTTAGAGAGAAATATGGAGATAAAATTAACCCTAGTTTTATGCTCAATGAATTCAATAATATCACTAAAGGATAGAATGATATGGTGTCTGATTTTAACATCAAATTTCAAAAGGCTATGAATAGATTACCACCAAATTTGAAATTGAATGATTAAGTGTGCCTTGTTACTTATGTTAGAATACAATGATCTACTGAGAGGGGGGTGAATCAATAGATATTAATTTTTTTAATTCTTCAACCCTTTCACAAATTCAACCTTAACTTCAAATGTGCAGATTGAAATACTAACACATATAATAGCCACAAGAACAAGAGAGATCAACACATAACATAGTATGTACGTGGAAAACCCAAGATGGGAAAAACCATAGTGAGAAATGCTGCTAGGATCTACTATCCTAATCCAGCCTCACAAGCTCCAAAGTTCAGTTACAATGTCTAGGGCTGCAAACCAAGGAAGCAAAAACTCCTTCTTTAGAAGCTACAACTTCAAGGATGCTACTACACCCTGGTCTGAGCTACAACTCAGTGCAAAATGGAGGCTACAACCTTGTAAAAAGTTTTTCAATATACTATGCATAAAATGGGTCTACAAAACCTAAGATGCATCAATACAACACATAAGCTCTTTCTCTCTCTCTCTCTCTCCCAGTTCTCCCTTACTCCACTGTAACCAGCTACATGAATTTTTAGATTTTGCTTTCTATTACAGTTCTCCTTCCTCTGCATTCAAACACTCTCTTCATTCTCCATGTTTCAATAATTCCCCTCATTCAATTCATATACATTGGAATCACTGTTAGGGTTTTTCACCTACTTCCATAATTGTTAGAGCATCATGCCCAACACATACTATCCAACTTGTCAGAGATCACCATACCTCTGCATTGAGTCGCACAACATTTTTTTTTGTAACAAATAATTTGCTAAGAATAACATTCTGTCAGACCCTATAATCTGATATGCATTTAATGCATTCTTGCAATCATTTGATCTGATTCGATCTTTAAATCTTTTACAAACTGTGCTGACGCTTAATAGATCAAATCTTCATTTACATGGTCGCTGAGATAATTGGGAAAATTAATTCTTTCTCCTGTGTCAGTTTTTAGACCAAACCCTCGTTTACACTTGTCATAGCCATTTCAGATCTCTGCATTTGAACTCTTGCCGTCAATCAACTCCTTCGTGCCTTGATCCTGTGATCAACATTCATTGCTATGACTTTAAACCTTGACTGTTGGATAATTGGTCACTTTAACCACTGTCGTCGATCTTTCATATTGTCACCTTCACTTCTTTCTTTGCTAGGTCTCACCATCTTTATCGATGGTCAATATCCATCCACCGTGGATTAATCTCCAACATTTTCCACTGACCCCACGGGACATATCTAGGATCCTCCATACATTGTATGCCTTGTTATCTAACTGGGCCCACAACCAACATGTCATCCACATCATCGCCATGCAACTCACAATAATGATGTGAGTTGGTCTGTTGATCAAATCTTCATTCATCACTTGTCATCATGTATTATCATTCACCATCGTCACCTTGGGTCCCATAGTCGGCATCATACTCCTGTCACCTGGTTGCTAAAAACAAAAACCTCAAAACCTCGTGTTGGAGGTTATGAAGTTATTATAACCAATGACTTGCTGACAACTGAGAGAACCTATGAAACTCCTTTCAAAATGACTAAGTCACTTCGATGAAAATAACAACACCTAATACATCATTCCAATGTGGGGTCCACATGATGTCGTCACATGTCCACGTCATCCGCATGCCACAGCTCAAACCCATCATGCCACGTGTCTGCATCATCATTAAGGATGGTTCCCACATGGAGTGCTTCCTTACTACTTATCGCTCCATTGCTTAGTCACCAAGTCGGGAAGTTTCAGAACTTGAGAACCATGCAACAAGGTTATTAAAACTTGGAACCTCGCCATACCATTCACTTTCATCGACAACAAGGAGATTGCTAAATCAGAAGGTTTCAAAATTTGAGAACCCTGTGACATAGATTTAGAAAATCTTGGAACTCCAAGACTCCATTCATTTTCACTATCCTTATCACTCCATTAGCTAAGTCACCAAGTTAGGAGGTTACGAAACTTGAGAACCCAGCAACATCGGTTAGGAAAACTTGGAACTCCACGACTCCTTACAACTTTGGCCTTAGACTGAGAGCATGAACCAATGAATGAGGACATTTTTATTGACATCACGGCCTACACAATACTTGTTTAAAAAGCTCTCGAGAAACCCAATCATTATGCCAACAATCTACCTTACATGATTTTCACTTTTGACATCAATGACAACAATAGTCCAACAATCTACCCCTTTGACATTGATGGAAAAACTCTAACTATTTGATCATGCACCATTGAAACTCAGTGCCAATTTGATTAACACACTATAAAACTGCAACTCCCCCTATGACATACATCTCATCTCATTTGTTTAGCAACTCATTTGTCCCCCTTTGACATCAATGGAAAAGGGTACACTCTTCCTAAAGAAAAGCTTCAATTTTGAATGCTACAACCATCAAGTCATTAGAAATGCTCCAATTTTGAATTCTGCAATTTTCATGACTTGATCACATTAGTCTTAACTAGGGTTGAATAATTGATCAATGAAGCTCCCCCTAGATACATGCCCTATCACTAGAGATTAGTGAGATGAAGTGGGAGAAAATACTCCCAACTTCTACCTCAGGTATTCAAACTGCTTTGTAGGAAGGGGTTTTGTAAATATATCAACCACTTGTTCCTTGGTGGGAATATACTCCATGTTGAGTTCTTTATTTGCAACTTTTTCTCTAATGAAGTGATACTTGATTGATATATGCTTCATTCTGGAGTGCATCAATGGATTCTTTGAGATATTAATGGAACTTGAATTGTCACAAAGAATCGAAATGGGCTCATTGTACTCTACCTTGATGTCCTTTAAAGTTTGCTTCATCCATAAGACTTGAGTGCAACAAGAAGTTGCTACAACATATTATGCTTCTGCAGTAGAAAGAGTAATAAAATTTTGCTTTTTGCTCATCCAGGAAATCAATTTGTTCCCCAGGAAGAATGCGCTTCCACTGGTACTCTTTCTATCATCCACACTACCTGCCCAATCTGCATTTGTATATGTTGTTAATGTGAAATATTTACATTTGGAATACCATAAACCATAGTCAACAATACTTTTGATGTATCTAAAGACTCTCTTTACTGCATTGACGTGTGATTCTTTTGGTTCTTCCTAAAATTGAGCTATCATACAAACTACTTGCATTTCATTAGGCCTTGATATAGTTAGATATAGTAGACTTCCAATCATTGTTCTATACAAAGTCTGATTTGTATCAGGTGACTCATCTGATTTACTCAACTTGCAGCTAGTAATCATGGGAGTACTGATTGGTTTACAGTCCTCCATGCCAAACTTTTTTAGCATTTCTTTTGCATACTTGGTTTGTGATATAAAAATGCCTTTATCAGTTTGTGTAATTTTCAAACCAAGAAAAAATCCGAGTTCTAACATGGACATTTCAAACTCATCTTGCATGTTTGTTGCAAATATTTTGCACATTACATCACTGCTACGACCAAATATAATATCATCTACATAAACTACAACAATGATCATTTTCTTACCCTCATATTTGAGATACAAATTGCTATCAACAAACCTTTCTTGAATCCTTGTTGTTGTAGATATTGATCTAATCTTGAATAGAAAGCCCTTGGTGCTTGCTTCAAACCATACAATGCTTTCCTCAATTTGCAGACATAATCATCATCCTCTGACAACTGAAAACCTTTTGGCTACTCAATATATACTTCCTCTTCAAGTTTTCCATTTAAGAATGCAGCTTTGACATCCATTTGATATACCTTAAAACCTTTATAAATAGAAAATGCAAGAAACATTCTAATAGATTCTAATCATGTAACTAGAGCAAACATTTCTTCAAAATCAATTCCTTCTACTTGTGCATATCCTTTGCACACTAATATTGCTTTGTTTCTGACCACAATTCCATCTTCATTCAGCTTGTTTCTGAATACCCATTTTGTGCCAATTATATTCTTGCTTGATGGTCTAGGAGCCAATTCCCAAGTTTTGTTCTTTTCAATCTAATTGAGTTCCTCTTCCATTTCTGTTAACTAGATTTCATCCTTACTAGCTTCATCAAAACTTGTTGGTTCAATCTGAGACAAGAGATCAAAGTTTACTTGTTCCTTTTCCTTTGCAAGTCTCCTTCTAGTCTGCACCCTTGCATTCTTGTCATCGATTATCTGATCTGCAGGATGATCTTTTTGCACATATTTTGTAGGAGAATGTTCAACCTCTTGCTCATTCTCTTCTTCTTGTTCCTCTTCTTCAACTTGTGCACCTATGCCATCTTCATCTGACTCACTTTCAAGATTGTTTCTACTAGGCTGACCCTGATTTGCACTTTCATCATCCTTAACATGTACACTCTCTACAATTCTATGCAATATTTTATTGTAACACTTATAAGTTTTTCCTTGGTTGGAATACTCGAAGAATATCCCCTCATCACATCTTGACTCAAAACGTCCTAAGTTGTCATCTTCTCTTTTAATATAGCACTTACTTCCAAATACCTTGAAACGCTTGACTGATGCAGGCCAACCAAACCATAATTCATATGGCCTTCTACCATTGTTAGATCTTATAAGTGCTATGTTCTGAATGTATACAATAGTTTGTACTGCTTCTTTCCAAAATATATCTGCCAAGTTTTCCTCATTGGAGATAGCCCTGGACATCTCCTTCACAATCCTATTTCTTCTCTCTACCACACCATTTTGCTGTGGTGTTCTTGGGGCTGAATATTGGCACTTGATTCCATGATCTTCACAATATTCCATGAATTCTCTTGACATGAATTCTCCACCTCTGTCTGACCTGAGACATTTGATTCTTCTCCTAGTCATATTTTCAACTAGCTTCTTATAACTTTAAATGCTTTAAAAGCCTCAACCTTCTCCCTCAAAAATGTAGCATATGCCATTTTGGTATAGTCATCAATCAACAACATGAAATATCTTTCTCCTTGAAACACTCTTGTCCTCATTGGACCACATAGATCAACATGAATTATTTCCAAGGATTTCGTAGTATAGTAATCCTTTTTGGGAAATTTAGACTTTGTTTACTTTCCTTGCTGATAGCCTTGACAAATGATGTTATCAGGATTTGCAATCTTAGGCATATTTCTAATCAGGCCTTTTGAACTTATTTTCACCATGTTGTCAAAAATTTACATGTCCTAGTCTTCTATGCCACAACAATTTTCATCTGCTTGACTGATTAGACATGTTTGGCCTTCCACTTCACATAGATTGTAGAGATTACTATTAGTCCTTATCCTTGAGCAATTATTTTACCATTGAATCTTATCTTGCAACCTTCAAAATCAAATACAACTTTGTATCCATTATCACACATTTGGCTGACGCTAAGAAGATTGTGTTTTAGACCTTCCACATAGAGCACATCTTTAGTTTTGTTCTTTCTATCTATGCTCAGAATTCCTTTACCCCAGATCTTGACAACAGTATTATCACCTAGACTTACTGAACCTCCTTTTTTCATTTCAAGCTTAATGAATTTATTTTTATCTCCAGTCATGTGCTTGAAGCTGCCACTATCAACAATCCATAGATCTTGTTCCTTTGTATGTAAATCCATTTGGGAAATCATAGACTGAGTGATACAAGATCCCTGCTCTTTCTCCTTCCATATATTCTTGGGCTTCTCAATTTTATTTTCTTCTATCTCAGAAGTCTTATTTCCTTTCTCTTTATTAGTAGGTGAGGATTTCTTCTTCTTAGATTTCACACTTGGTCCTATAAATCTTGCTCTATAGTTTCTAGCTATATGACCAAAGTTGTTGCAACTATAAAAAATTATATCCATATCAACCAAGGGAGAAAATGGATTCTTGCTTGCAAAATTTGTATTCTTCCTTGGAATGATTCTACATTCTCTAGCCCTATGACCAAAATTGTTACAGGTATAGCAATGCCCATTGAAATACGATGAGTACCTGGTCAAGTAGTTTCCTTCAGCTAGATGAGGTGATCTTCTTTGTCTAGGCCTCCTTGGATAGTGTACTCTTGTGAATCCATCATTGTCTACTCTTTTTACATTTTGTATCTTCTTTTGTTGATCAGGAGCTGTCTGGTTGTCCTTCTTGACTTCGACTAACTTCTTTTCTTTATCAGATTTTTGTTCATCTTTAGAAGCTTCCTCCTTGTCAATTTTTTCTTCACTTGGGACTGTTTTTTCTCCTGCTCTAAATATTTCATAAAGTCTTGCATAGACATCCATAAATGAATTCTTCCCTTTTTCCAAACCTAAACCAGATTTCTCTTTATTTGCAGGCTTTTGTATACTTGTCAATTCATTCATAATATCTGTACCACCTTTAAACTTTAGTCCATTTCTAATATGCTCATTGGCTTTCTCCAATTCTTTCCTTAAGGAAACTATTTTTGCCTCAAGTTTTGAGCATCTATCTATCTCAGATTGCAATTTATATTTCATGACATCCTCAATTCTTTTAAGCTCTTCTACATAAACTTTCAGTCCTACTAACACCTTATTGGAATCTTCAAGTTCTTGTCTTAATCTGTCAGTCTCCTTTTGAGCATTCCTTTTTAGATTCTTGTTTTTCTCTCTTAAGATCATCATATTTGTCTCTTAGTTCATCAAGATCTTCAAGAGCACTAATTAGTTCTCCTTCAAGATCAACAACTGCCTCCTCTTCTCCTTCATATGAGTCCTCAATTTGTGCATCTTCCTGATCCTTAGTTTCTTTAGCCATGAATATAAATTCTCTTCTATCATCTCTCATTACAAGGGCATGGCCTTGATCCTCTATTGAAAAATCACTAGCATCAAAAACTTCACTTTCTTCATTAATGTACAAGCTCTTCTTCTTCTTTCCAAAGTTCTTTCTTTTAGGGTAGAATTCTTTCTTCTTTCTACTATTAAATTCTTGCTTGGAACTGTCTTCTTTACCATATGGAAATTTTGAATTAAAATGACCTATTCTACCATAGTTAAAACACTTAAGAGGGAGCATACCATTATACTTTCAAGATCCTCTTCTAAGCCTTCTTATGAAATTTGCTTCTTCCTCATTAGTTTCTTAATAATTAGATGCAATGACAACAACTTTTTCTTTCTTATCAACTTCATCTTTGTCTTTCTTGACAACCTTAAATGTAGCTTCTCTCTTGGATGATTCAACACTTGGAATTCTCATCTCATATGCAATAATTATGCCATGCACCTCATCAAGAGTAAGATTATCAATTTCTCTTCCCTCTTCAATAGAAAAAATATTGGAATCATATTTAGTTGTCATGGACCTGAGAACTTTCAACACAACATCTTATTCTTTTAGATCTACACCATATCCTTTAAGAAATTTACCAAATCATCAACTCTCTGAAGATAGTCTGCAATCTTCTCTTCTTTAGTCATCGTCAAGCCTTCAAATTTTTCTCTTAGCACTTGTAACTTTTCCAACTTTAATTTGGTGCCACCTTCATAGATTTTCTTAATTTTTTCCTAGACATCATAAGCAATTTTACAATGCATAACTTTGCTATGCATAGAGTCAAAAAAATTGTTCATAATAATAAACCAAGCTTTAATATTGTCCTCATGAATCTTCTTTGCTGCATGATCCGTAGGAATAGCAAAATGAATAGTATATTGGGTCTCAACATATGCCCATACTTTAGTTCCAAGAGAGACTAAGTATCCTCCCATTAATGAGCTCCATTTAGCATAGTTTGTTCCATCAAACCTAGGTGGCTTGTTAGAGTCTTCCTAAAATGCTATTATGTTCACCTATCCAAGATCTACCCAAGCTGATTAAGCTTCTCCTAAGGAACCTAGTGCTTTGATACCAATTGTTAGAACACAATGATCTACTGAGAGGGGGTGAATCAATAGATATTAAAAAATTTAATTCTTCAACCCTTTTGCAAATTCAACCTTAACTTCAAATGTGCAGATTGAAATAATAATAGATATAATAGCCACAAGCACAAGAGAGATCAACACATAACATAGTATGTACGTGGAAAAACCAAGATGGGAAAAACCACGGTGAGAAATGCTGCTAGGATCTACTATTCTAATCCAACCTCACAAGCTTCAAAGTTTAGTTACAATGTTTAGGGCTGCAACCCAAGGAAGCAACAACTCCCTATTTAGAAGCTACAACTTCAAGGATGCTACTACACCCTAGTTTGAGCTAGAACTCAGTGCAAAATGGAGGCTACAACCTCATAAAAAGTTTTGCAATATACTATGCATAAAATGGGTCTACAAAACCTGAGATGCATCAATAAAACACATAAGCTCTTTCTCTTTCTCTCAGTTCTCCCTTAATCCACTGTAACCAACTACATGAATTTTCAAATTTTGCTTTCTGTTATAGTTCGCCTTCCTCTTCATTCAGACACTCTCTTCATTCTCCATGTTTCAATAATTCCCCTTTCAATTCATATACATTGGAACCAATATTAGGGTTTTTCACCTACTTCCATAATTGTTAGAGCATCGTGCCCAACACATACTGTCCAACTCGTTAGAGATCACCATATCTCTACATCAAGGCACACAACATTTTATTCTGTAACAAAGAATTTGCTAAGAATAACATTCTACTAGACCCTAGAATCTGGTATGCATTTAATGCATTCTTGCGATCATTTGATATAATTCAATCTTTAAATCTTTTGCAAACTGTGCTATCGCTTAATAGATCAAATCTTCATTTACATGGTTGCTGAGATAGTTGGGAAAATTAATTCTTTCTTTTGTGTTGGTTTTTAGACCAAACCCTTGTTTACACTTGTCATAGCCATTTCAAATCTCTGCATTTGAACTCTGGCCATCGATCAACTCCTTCTCACCTTGATCCTCTGATCAACATTCACTGTTGTGACTTTAAACCTTGACCGTTGGATAATCGGTTGCTTAAACCATTGTTGCTGATCTTTCATATTGTCACCTTCACTTCTTTCTTTTCTAGGTCTCACCATCTTCATCGATGGTCAATATCCATCCACTGTGGATTAATCTCCACCATTTTTTGCTAACCCCATGGGACATAGCGAGGATCCTCCATACATCGCTTGCCATGTTATCTAACTGGGCCCACAACCTACATGTCATCCACATCATAGCCACACAACTCACAACAATGATGTGAGTTGGTCTGTTGATCAAATCTTCATCCATCACTTGTCGTCATGTATTATCATTCACCATCATCACCTTGGGTCCCACAGTTTACATCATATACTCCTATCGCCCGGTTACAAAAAACCCAAACCTCAGAACCTCATGTCGGAGGTTACAAAGTTATTATAACCAATGACTCGCCGAAAATAGAGAGAACCTATGAAAATCCTTTCGAAATGACTAAGTCACTTTGATGAAAATAACATCACCCAATACATCATTCCAATGTGGAGTCCACATGCTATTGTCACATTTCCACGTCATTGCCATGTCATAGATCAAACCCATCATTCCATGTGTCTGCATCATCATTAAGGCTGGGTCCCACATGGATTGCTTCCTTACTCCTTATCACTCCATCGCTTAGTCGCCATGTCGAGAAGTTTCAGAACTTGTGAACCCTGTGACAAGGTTAGTAAAACTTAGAACCCCGTGATACCATTCACTTTTTTTGACAACACGGAGATCACTAAGTCAGAATGTTTCAAAACTTGAGAACCTCGTGACATAGATTTAGAAAATATTGGAACTCCGTGACCTCATTCATTTTTGACATCCTTATCACTCCATTATCTAGGTCACCAAGTCAAGAGGTTACAAAACTTGAGATCCCCGCGACATAGGTTAGGAAAGATTGGAACTCCATGACTCCTTACAACTTTGGCCTTAGACTGAGAGCATGAACCAATGAATGAGGACATTTTTATTGACGTCACGACCTGCTTAATACTTGTCTAAAAATCTCTTGAGAAACCCAGTCATTATGCCAACAATCTCCCTTACATGATTTGCACTTTTGACATCAATGACAACAATAGTCCAACAACTTATTGTAATGAATTTGATTGTAAGATGGCTTACCACCTGAGAGACAAAGACCATCAAACTTTGAGGGATGACTTCAAAATTTCTCTGCACATTGAAAGTAATAGAAGAGTTTCAGGGAAGGTGGGAAGAAGAGATGATGGAAAAATGAAGAATCCCAAAGATAAACAAGAAAAGGCCTCTGGTTCAAATCCTATCTATGATGGGAGATGGGATAAAGTGATGAGCACTCTCAAAGACATCAAATACACTATTTCCAAAAATGAAAAGGGACTTGGAAATGACAAACAACATTTTTAGAAGAATGAAAATACACCAAGGTTCCAAAATTACCCTTACAAAACCAACTAGAAGAATGGAATGCCAGTCCCAAATACTCAAAAAATAAAACAAGATCAGGTCACACCTAATCCTTTGCAAAAAAATTCAGCGAATTTCACTAATGAAGCTTTGTGGTGCATGGTTTTTTTCAGTTGCCACACTCTGCTCACCAATGTGTAGTTGCACAATTGGTGGAAGTTGAAGGTGTACTAGAGGAGTATAATGGTTCTCATGAAGATGATGTTGAAGTTAATGTAATTATGAGAAAGTCTTATTTTTCTTGTAATGATTGTTCATCTGATGAGGAATCTCATGAACTTGATGTAGATGGCTAAAGGAAAAGATCTAGTACATTACATCAACAAGTTCTCTCTGATAATGAGAATGAATATGACTATAATGTGTGCAAGCTGGAAAAAAATAAAGATGATGTGTCCTTGAGGAAGCCCTTAGATGAAGAAATTACAAGGTTGATAGTAGCTTTGGCCGCTCAAGCAAGAATATCTTATCACCTGAGAAATAGAATGGTGGGCGGTGACCAAGGAAAGGTTGCTAGCCTCTTCATCAAATAGTAGAATGCAAAAGGAAAAGAACCAAAGCCTGAAAGTAAAGTGGATGGGGCTAAAGCCAGGGAAGTAAAGGGAGAAAAAATTTGGGAAAATAAGGCTGATAAACCAAAGGTTGATGGAGAAGTCACTTCTCTTGCTGTGAAGGTAAAAACACAAAAGAAAAATTCTAAGCCTAAGAAGGACACCAAGCCTAAATTTGAAAGAAAAGGTAAGCAACAAAAGGAGAGAAACACTGAACAAGGTATGATACTAATTGATCTACCTAAATATACTCCTATAGATATGTTTCAATTGCTTTCTCAAGTAAAGGTTTCTATCCCCTTGCTTGAAATGATGATAATTGATGAGCATAAACAAAAGGCAGTAGCCCTTATCAATGGTGCTACTACAACCTGTAATGAATTAGTGGTGTCTACTCCACCCAAAGTGAGTGGGAAAGAAAAGAAAGAGAAGGATGTTGAGGGAACAATCACTAAATCCTTTACATTTATTTAGGAAATTCAATAACCGCGTGTCCTAGAAATATAGATCTATTTTTTTTAACTCCGATTGTTGATGGAAAATTCTTGAAGAACTATTTGATTGATTCTGAAGCATCTAATAATATTATTCCACCTAAGATCACAGAGGAAATGGGATTGAAAATTGATAGTTCCCATGGAAAATGCTATGCCATGGGTTCTAGGGAAGTCCCTATGATCGGTGTGATAAATGAACTCCCATATAGACTAGGTGCATTTCTAGAAAAGGAATTTAGAATGAGTGTGGTAGTAGTAAAAATTCCACCAAATTAATGTTGTTGTCAAGAAAATGGAGTGCCTCCATGGGGGGTAGTATGTATTGTGATATGTCTTTTGCAACTTTCCCAATTGATGGAAAAGACATCAAGTTGGTTAGGGAGTCTAAAGAACCATATATGATTGAGCACGCTCTTGAGGATGATACAATTCAATTTGTAGACACTGACATCAATGATTTCAAGGTAGAAGAGTTACCAAAGGAAAATGATAGGAAACCTACCCCTATTGAGAAAGATATTATAAAATTATCTAATAATGATGATATATTGACAATGTATTTTGATGATGCAAGCTCGAAAGAAGGATTAGGTGCAGGTATATTGTTGGTCTCACCTAGTGGCAATACATTCAAGTTTTCTTTCACTTTGTCTTTTGTTTGTACAAACAATGTGGCAGTATAAGGCCTTTCTACTAGGGTTGAGGCTAGTAGAAAAACATGGGATAAAGAAGTTGAAAGTAATTGGTGATTCATAATTGGTAATATCCCAAGTTAGATTCAAGTATGCATCAAAAAATAAAATATTGAAGCAATATAGGAATTCCGTTTTTTGATTCCATTGAGTAATTTGATGCATTTGGAATTTATTGGATGGAGAGAGACCAAAATAAAGTAGTAGATTTGTTGGAAAAAATTGCACTTAGGCCTGATGATATAACTTTTGCTAGTATCTCTAAGGTCGATTTACAAACAAGGCCTTCAATCCCTGAAAATATACAAAATTGGCAAGTCTTCAATGATGATGAAGAAATTTTAAGATTTCTAAAATGTGTAGATGAGTATAAAAGTCAGAAGATTGACTTTGAAGCTTTTTCTTGAGACTGTGGATGGAAAGGACATTATCTTCGGTAATTAAGTCATTAATTTGAAAACTAATAAGACTCCTAAGGGCCTTTTTGCATTTAAAAAAGTCTTTGAAAACCAAGACAATTGCTACCCATCCAAAATATGTAGAAGAGGTAAACTTGGGGACTAAAAATGCCCCTAAATTTTTTTAGGTGGGTATAATGAAGCCCAAGATCAAGGAAATATTAATTTCCTTGCTAAGGAAGTACAGACATGTCTTTGCTTGGTCATATGATGGCTTGAAAGCATACATGGAGGAATTATTTCAACATGAAATTCCTCTAAAGGCTGATGCAAAGCCTTTCGGGTAAAAGAAAAGACTTATCAATCCTACCTTAACACCAAAAATGAAAGAAGAACTAGTGAAGCTAAGGGATGCTGGCATAATCAAGCCTATTAGACATTCATCCTGGGTGTCTAATCTAGTGCTAGTGAGGAAAAAGAATGGGGATATCAGATTTTATGTTGATTTTAGAAATCTCAACGTGTCCTCATTGAAGGATAACTATCCATTGCCTAACATGGAGGCCAAGTTGCAGAAGGTGACCGGCTGTGAGCTCTTGTCCATGATGGATGGTTTTTCTAGATACAACCAAGTCAAAGTGAAGGAGTCTGAGAAGTATAAGACTACATTTACCACTCCATGGGGCACCTATGTCTATGTCAGAATGCTATTTGGCTTGACTAATGTAGGTGCTACTTTTTAGAGGGCTATAGATATAGCTTTCTCTAATTTTATTGATTTGTTTTTGGCTATCTACCAAGATGATTTGACAACATACTCCAAGAAGGAAGAAGATCACTATATGCACTTGGAGAAAATTTTCATTAGGGCCCTTGAATATGGGATTTCACTTAGTCCTAAGAAATGTGCCTTTGGTGTCACTGAAGGAAAGTTTCTGGGACATATTGTGTCAAAGGAAGGAGTGAGAATTGACCTTGAAAGGGTAACCACCATTGAAAGAATTCCAAAACCAAATAATTTCAAGGAAATTCAATCATTCTTTGGACATATTAACTTCTTGAGAAGATTTGTTACCAACTTTGCAGAAATCATGCACCCTATATAGAAGATGCTGAAGAAGGGTGAGAAAGTGGAATGGACTAAAGAGCCAAGCCAAGCTTTTCAGGCAATTAAACAGGAAATCAAGGAGGCACCAATTCTAAGGACCCCTAATTTTTTTCGAAACAACTACAAATATTCTCCTTTTAATCATTCCACACCATTGTTGTAGTCTTGCTACAAAAGAATCAAGAGGGTTTTGAACAACCCATTGCATTTTTTTAGAAAGTCCCTTCAAGCTGCAAAATTAAAAATTGATTTGATTGAGAAATAGGCATATGCACTGGTTAAAGTTGTAAATAACTTCAAGACCTATCTTGTAGGAGCTATAGTTGTGGCATATGTTCCTAATGCTGCTGCAAAGGACATCTTCACCCAACAGGAAGTCATAGGCAGATGATGTAGATGAATAAACAAAATACAAGAGTTTAATATTGACATCTAGATCACTAAGTTGGTGAGAGGTCAAGGGTTAGCCAAACTGATGGCTGAGGTAAATTTGGATGCTAATCAAATAAATCATAAAGATTATTTTGATAGGTCACATATTTGTGATATGCAAGACTATGAGTGGTACAAGAATGTGATCTACTACTTGTAAATGATGCAATGCCTTGAAGGGATGAATAACAATGAAAAGAGAACCCTCAAGCTACATGGCATCAAGTATGTGATCATTAATGGTGAATTATGGTGGATAAATCTAGATGGTGTTATGTTGAAATGTGTTGCTAATGCAAAAGCTTTTGAGTTGCTAAATGAAATGCATAGTGGGATGTTTGGTGGACATTATATGGATAAGACCACTACTCACAAGGTCTTAAGATCTATATTTTGGTGGTCTACAGTGTTCAAGGATGCTAATAAATTGGTAAGAACATGTGATGCATGTCAGAGGTTCTCAGGAAAGCTCAAGTTCTCAAGCAATCTGCCACTTAGACCAGTTACAGTTCAAACACCATTCCAACAATGGGGTATTGATTTCATTGGAGAGATATCTAGTAAGTCCAGTTGAGGTCACTCTTGGATCCTTGTCACTACATATGATTTTACTAAATGGGTGGAAGCAATCTCAACAAAGTGAGCAACAAGTAAATTAGTAAATGATTTCTTGATGGATAATATACTGACTAGGTTTGGAGTCCCTGAAAAAATTGTTTTAGACAATGCAATGTGCTTTAGGTTTGAAGAATTCACTAACTTTTGCTCTAAGCATGGGATTCAGGTTTCCTATTCTTCACCATACCACCCACAAGGTAATGGTTAGACATAGTCAAGCAATAAGAGCTTGATGAAGATTATCAAGAGGAACATTGATTAAAACAAACGAGCTTGGGATTCTAAGTTGAAACTAGCTTTGTGGGTAGACAAAGTGTCGGTCAAGAAAGCCACTAGTTATGCTCCATTTGATTTAGTCTATGGTATTGTAGCAAGGTTACCCCATAATAACCTTATGAAAATGTACAAGTTTATCTAGGAGTATGATGGAGATATGTGTGATGAAATGCAACTCATAACTGATGCATTGATGGAAGTGGATGAGATGAGAAGAGATTCCTAGAAGAAGAATACTAAATTACAATTGTAGGTCAAGAACCCATATGACAATAAAGCATCTCCAAGGAAGTTCCAAGTAGGAGACATTTTGTTGACTTGGAATGCCAGGTCTAAGGATAAGGGAAAACATGGAAAGTTTGATGCCTTATGGTTAGGCCCTTATCTAATCAACAACACCCATGGGGAGGACTCTTACTTTTTACAAGATCTAACTAGTGAACTTATTGAACTGCTAGTACATAGATAGTTCTTGAAGCCATATTTCTCCTGAAATATGTTCTTTCCATGTACATTGTAAATTTCATATATCCTATGTATAAGTTTAGTTTTCTTTGGTTGCGTTTGGTTTGGTTTGACTACCTTGTCTGGGTAGTTTCCTAGTTTTGGTTCTTTATGTTGGTCTACTTCAAACTTGAGATTATGTGATCTCACTCTATTTTGGAGGAACAAACATCCCCAATAGGAGCCACTAGTGGAAACCCTAAAAATTCTTGCATTCCATTAATAAAGTTTGCTAAATTTGTTGTCTTTCCTAGTTTGGAACTAGTCTTATGGCTTAGGGTTTTGGTCTTGCCCTTGTTCTAGGATTTTAGTGTGCCTTAAACCCTATAGAAATCCGTAAGTGATTAACCTTTGTGTGTGGGTTGTATTTCACTGTTGACTAAATCTTGCTTTATGTCCATACAAATTGTGATTTTTTAATATTTTCCATCCTCCTAAGTCTGGGTTTTAATATTTTGACATTGGTCTAAAGTCTTGATCTTAAATTCATGTCCCCCATCACTCGTCAACCTAGTCGAAGTCCCCTTTTTAAGTTACTAACTTTGTTCCTATGTAGATTGGGCTTTTAATGGTGGCAATCCGATCATTAGATTTGATCCTGAGCATTCCCCACACCCTTGTCAAGTATTGATTTCCATTAAAATATTCAAGTGGGCTAGTGGGAAGGTACTGCATGTCTCATCATGTCATCAAGGCCCATCCTCCCTCAAAGGAATCAAACATCAAGCTTTAAAAGATCAATGGTTACTGTGAAGTGACGTGGTTGCATCCTGACTGTTCCCCACTAGCCCACAGGGGACCCACCTACATCTCCCATCCCTCAACGGGGAAGGGGGGAGGTGCTACTTGGCATGATCTGAACCGCCAATAGAACTATAATGAGGTATGAAACATTTTGAAAATATTTTGGCATAAGGTTGGGAAGCATTAATACATGCACTACTAAAGGGTTCTTTTTAGCACATGGTTTAAAAGTGGACAAGATGTTTTAATCTAGGCCATTTGTCAAGTCCAGAGGTTATGCACTAAAGCCGAAGGCTTGAGATGTAAAGGGAATATAGGTTGAAGGCACTAGATTCAATCTAGGTTACTCCCCATGTCCCTATTTTTGTAAGATGCACACGAGTTAAGCTCAATGGGGAAGCAAGGAGGCTGACATGTAGCCATTTTCAGCGTGTATGGAGATGGTGTAGCCCGTGAGATGACTGGTGGGAAAATTCACATGACATATTTTGGTTGGTTGATGGAAATGGTGGTCTATGGTTGGATTTTTCAAACTTTTTTAACTAGATTTGGGATGTATGTCAAGCCATCTCGCTATAGAATCAATGGTTAAAATTCAAAGTTCAAGATTGAAGGAAAATGAGCCGTTTTGGTTCGTGCGAGTGAATAGTAATGGTAGATATGATGTCGAAATACCATTTTGGTATGCTTTAAATCCACAAAAAACTTTTTTTAAAGCATAATTCTAAATTGCTAAGGCATTCAATGCATCTAAGGAGTTCTCATTGAAAATTTCAAGCTCGTTCGATGACCAAAATTAGGGTTTTTAAAGCGACTATAACCAGTAAGTGAAATCAATACCTTGCTTTTCAATTAATTAAAATTCACTTGCTCTATCATTCTATCAATGGGTTTCTGGTCTGCTTGCATTTCTTTTAAGGTTTGATGCCCAGTTTGAATGATTAGCTTGTTTAGTCTTTTTATTGCCCTGCATCAAACCCATACCCTAGTTGTAAGCTTATAATTTGCTGAGAAGTAAACCCTAGTTTGCATGAACCTGTTATGCCTTGCATAACCACCCCATTTTGTTTTGGTAAAAATGGGTCCCCCTTTGTTTCTTTTGTCCTTGGTGTTCTTGTTCGGGTCTTAGGAGCTGTTTCTTTTTCTCCTAAGTCCTGGTTTTCTTTGCTTTTCGGGTTCGGGTTTTGGACCGACACTAACACTTGTTACTTTTGAAAGGTTCAAGTTCCTATGCAAGTCTTGATCCTGACCCTACGTTTTGGCTTGTGTTTTTCTTTGTTCTGTCAGAGTTAGGTTTTGAGATCAGAACCATTACCTTTCACCCTTTAGAGTGTAATTTTTTGTTTTCATCTCGATCTTGACTTCCACTTTTCCCCTTGTACGTTTTTTCGTGTTAGAATCGAACATCAGACTAGAACCATCACCAAGAACTTTCCTAAGTTCTTGTTCCTGTTTCCATCCCAATCTTGACTTATGACTCTCTTTTTCTTTTTTAGAATTGGACTTTGGGCCAAGACTTGCACTAAGAACTTTTCAAAGTTCTTGTTTCATCTCTCGACCCGATCCTGATTCCTGCTTGGTCTTGTTTGTTTGTTGGGTTTCAGACCTCAAACTTTTTCTTGAACTTGGTACTTATTGAAAGTTCAGTGTCATTTCGTGTCCCAATCCTGACTCCCACTTACCTTCATTCTTGTAACCTGCATTTATGACTTACGCTCCGATCTTGAGGCCTAACCTACTCGTATTTAATGTCTAACCATTTGCACGTGCAATTTTTTTTTGATTCCACTGCTCCTTGGTATTCATCCATTTTTCCTTGTATAGTTTGATGAAGTGAACTAGAGTGACATCGAGAGAGAGGCTTTGAGGAGGTGCTTGGATTTGTCTCCGCGCTATCAAAATTCTTGGTTGTGCTTGGAGGTAGGGGTTTTCTCCACCCTGCATTTTTCTTTGTTCTTGGTTTGTCGGTGTTTGCTATTGCTCGTTGTTTCGTGTGCTCTTTTGGGTTTCTTGTTTTCTTTTCTTGTTCATTTATTCTTTCTTATTTTTTCTTTTCGGTTGTCCTTGTTTCATTTCGGTTTTCTGTGTTTTGGGGTTTTCCCTTGCTTTTTGTTTGGTTTTTTGTTCGCAAGATTTTTCATCCCATCGTGCCCTAGTTCTCTAGGGTTTTTCTGTAACACCAAGTTGAGACTGTGTTTGAATTGATGAATTTGAAGTTTCGACCGTCGTAATTAAAATCTTGATCCTAAGAAAAACCTAATCTTGAAGTCACGATTTTAGGATATTGTTACAAGTATTTTTTCCTTCATTTATTGCTGCTGTGTGATTCCTGATTCCCACATGTATCTCAGAATCGAGAATCAGAAATGCACTTAGGGTTTTACCATTCTCTGAGTCTATCTCCCTCACTTGCTCCGATTCTGATTTCCGATGTCTTATCAAGATCGTCACTGTAGAATGTTAAAGGGTTTTTCTGACAAAGTACCACTCCATGTCCTGATTCCAATCCCTGCATTACCATCGGGATTGAAATTCAGATCGACACCAAACCTTTGACACATCGATAAGTACCATGACCTAGTGTCACCCTGATTTTGACTTCCAACATATGGTCGGGATTAGAACTTGGAGTTGACCGATTTCCACTATGCATATTTAAGGGCTATTTCATGATGAAGTCTTGACCTCTATTCTCAATATCTTATCAAGATTAGAACTCGGGAAGTTACTTACACTCATTCATAATTTTGATTTTGGTTTCAAACCACAACTCAATTTTGATTTCTGATTCATCATCGAGATCAGAACCCAAACAAAAACCTTCATTTACTCTGTTTGTTAACTACCACTGCTTGGTGAGGGCCTGATCCTGATTCTCAAATACATTGTGGGATTGGACTGCAAGATGACACTGAACTTGAACATCACTATTGGTATAGGTGCTGACTCATGACCTGATCCTGACTTCTAATAGAGTTCAGTTTTATACTTAAAATGGTCATGTTCTTGGTTCAGTCCTGAACCCGAAACCCAAAGATGCTCAATTAACTTATTGAATGGGACTTTATCTTGAATTAATGTTGATATAATTTGAATGCTTGTGCTAAATTTATCTTCATGTGTCTTTTCTTTGCTTGATAATTGTCAGTAGTGTAGGATAATTAACAAATGTCTGACTTAGAGGAAGAAGTTCCCACTGAAGGAACATCAAAGGGAACAAGGGCCAAGAGGTTAAAGCCAAAACACGTGCTTCTCACAATGAAGTATAAGTTCCAAGGGACCCCAGTAGCATCTAAGTTCGGGTATGATGTCATGAATATCATTGATACACTTATGGGGCACATTGATTTGGACCAGTTTCACGAGGATACCTTTTCAGAGGATGCTACCTTGAGGCTAAAGAGGATTGTAGAGTCTAGGTTAGCTCATGTAGCTAGTTTTCCCATTGTTGTGCAATGTCACGAGTTCATCCTAACCGTTGCACAAACATACAATCCTACTCAAAGGAATTGCATTGATTCACAGGGTAATGTAATAATTTATTTAACCCCAACAATGATCAGACACATTTTTGACCATCCTCCTTATCCCAATCTTAAGATTATGATTAAAGTTGAAGCACTTCAACTCTAGGAAAAGGATGTAGAAGGGAAAAAAAGACATAAACAAATGGTGGCTTAAGATAGAGAAGAAATCACTGAAGAAGTTTCCAACTAATCCCAAGAGGTAAAATTTTTTGAGGATATAGGGGACATGATCACATTGCTGGCCAGAGTATTTGGCAAAGAAAACTCATGTGTCTTTGAACACTAGATGTTCCCATTCATTCAATTGATTCTGGAAGGAAAGAAATTTCTAGATTGGGGACATATTATTTCATATAACATTCATGACCAACTTCTGAAAGTAACAGAAACTAAGACATTTTATGTCTTTATATGTCATTTACTGTGCTGCAAGGATGGGAAGGTTTCCTGGGTTGAATAGAAAAGGGTATATGGATGATGGTCTAGATCAGAAGAAGGTCTGGGAATATTATGACCAACTAGAGCTGAAGAAGGTAGAGAAATGTTAGTGTAATTAATATTTAATCACACTTGCATAACTTTACTTAGGTAATATTTAATTCCTAGGTTAATTATTCTCATCCTTATCTTGTTGCTCAAGATAAGATTAGGGTTATGCATACTTTTCTTTTATAAAGAAAATCATCTCATGTAATTATGAATTCTTGAATAATATTATTTTGCACATCTTTTTGCAATAGCTTTTCTTTTTTCTAATTTTCTCTTATGTGGAAGGTTTTCTGATTTGCATGTCTGATCTTGGTTTCTAACATGGTATCAGAGCCTTGATTTTGTAGCCCCTTCTCAATATTTTGGAGAATTTCAATGCAAAGCATGTTCAGGGTTCCTTGAGGGTTTTATTCCTTAAGCATATTTATGAAGCATCTTGGATTAGATCGAGGTTTTCCATTGGATTTAGAGCATTGGAAAAAGTCAGGATTGGCTTTTATTTTTCTGATTTTGGTCACCATTTTCCAAATATGCGAGGGTTTCAAGCTCGATGATTTTTCTGAGAGATTTGGGGGTTGCCTAATTTTTTAGGCACTTTGGGCCAAAATAGACCTCGCCGTTGGATTCATAGCACCCAAAAACCCCTATTTTCATATAAAATTTGTCCAATTTGGACATTGTCAATTGGGGAGGCAAAATTTGTTTGCCCCAAGGCTGTACAACCCTAGGGTATGGTCTATGAGGTGGAAATTTTGAAAAAAAGTAAAAAAATATTAAAAAATAAAAAATCCAGTAGGATTTTTGCACAGCTTGTTGTAATCCACTCCGCCACCACTGTAGCATCGGGCGACCACCGCCACACCACCATCAGGCCACCGCTGCCAGTGGTATCTCCAGCGCATCGCCAGCTCTGCACCTATCTGCTGCTCCACTTGGGCTAAGCCCCTGAGGGCTTTGCTTAAGCCATCAAGGTCACATCCATGACCAGACCCTAAGTGCCAGCCCCTATCGGGTTCTAAGCCCCTCCAAATGGTCCTATCGGTGACCGAGGGCTTCAGCCCAGCCCCCTGTGCGCCAACCCCTGGTCCTGCATGCGACCAGGGGTTGAATTCTTTTAGCCCCTGAGGGCTCTTGGAGGACTACTTGGATAGTTTTGGAGCACTTTCATGGAATCGGTCATAAATTTTGCATACGGCGTCATTTTTTTGCAAACAAGATATTGTCAAAAATCTGGTTCCGAGCTCTAAGTAATGGTGCAGGTGTAGTTTTTTTTGGTTTGTTTTGTCCCACTGGGTTTTCCTTCTCTACCTCATTATTGCATTTGTACTTGGGTACCTGATTAGGCCTTGTTGTCAGGACCCATTCATGCTTTCTTGCATTCATCTTAGTTTTAGGTGCATGCTTTGTTAGTCTCCCTAAGTTGCACTTATGGGGGGTGTTAGTGTAATTAATATTTAATTACACTTGCATAACTTTACTTAGGTAATATTTAATTCCTAGGTTAATTATTCTCATCCTTATCTTGTTGAGCTATCTTGTTGTTCAAGATAATATTAGGGTCATGCATACTTTGATTTTATAAAGAAAATCATCTCATGTAATTATGAATTCCTGAATAATATTATTTTGCACATCTTTTTGCAATAGCTTTGCTTTTTTCTGATTTTCTCTTATGTGGAAGGTTTTTTGGTTTGCATGTCTGATCTTGGTTTCTAACATGGTAGCGGAGCTCTACACAATGGTGCAGGTTTGATTTTTTGGTTTTTCTTTTTTGATGCCTTTTTTAGCCTCAGAAGTCGCATGTTATTGTTTTCACTCCGGGAGACATATCTTTTGACTCGCTTATCCATTTTTTGCCATTCTTGTGGCATTGGAAAGCTGGTTTAGTCCTTTACACAGATATGAGGTCTATTTTTATTTTCTATTTATGCACATTTTCATTATCTCCTTTTACAATAATTGGGTTATTGTAATAATGAATTGAGATAAAGTTCCATTAGGGGGGTTTCTTGCATAATAATCTGATTAGAGTGTGCATGCACTTTGATCTCCATCTCCATCTTGTTTTAATGACAACTCGCATGGGTTATATCTAGTTTCTTAGTTTATTTTAGCCACATCTTGTCTTAGCTTGACACATATCAGATTCACATCGGTTCACACTTTAGATTGGGAGTTTATGGTTATTGACTCGCATTGGTTTAGATCCTTCTTAGTTTGAGGGTAATGTTTTTATGGTTAATGTTCCAAAGTCTTTATGGTGCTTGTTCCCATGGAAGAGTTTTAGTCACAGTTTGACATCGACATTGAGATACACTATTTTTTAGATTCTGTCATCATTTCATCTACTGTTGCTTCACAGATTCCAAGGTTGTTCCAGTTTGTGAGTTTTCCAGTGTTCCGTGGCATCGGGTCTGCTGTTGCATTATTATGATTCCACCTGAGTCCTTCAGTGACTATCATTTGGTTTCTTGTAGACAAAAGTATCTTTCCTTGCTTGTTGGATTGCGGTTCCAGTGTTACTCCACAGTGTTCTTCTAGTGCTTCTTTGCAACAATCATCTCATTGTAGGGGGGTTTTGTCCCACTGGGTTTTCCTTCTCTACCTCATTATTGCATTTGTACTTGGGTACCTGATTAGGCCTTGTTGCCGAGACCCATTCATGCTTTCTTGCATTCATCTTAGTTTTAGGTGCATGCTTTGTTAGTCTCCCTAAGTTGCACTTATGGGGGGGTGTTAGTGTAATTAATATTTAATTACACTTGCATAACTTTACTTAGGTAATATTTAATTCCTAGGTTAATTATTCTCATCCTTATCTTATTGAGATATCTTGTTGCTCAAGATAAGATTAGGGTTATGCATACTTTGCTTTTATAAAGCAAATAATCTCATGTAATTATGAATTCTTGAATAATATTATTTTGCACATCTTTTTGCAATAGCTTTGCTTTTTTCTGATTTTCTCTTCTGTGGAAGGTTTTTTGGTTTGCATGTCTGATCTTGGTTTCTAACAAGAAACACTTCAAAAGGGTCAATGACACATTTTTATATGCTATTATCAATCAACTCATAGGTGACATTGGTTTCAGATTATCACGAGATGTTATGGAATTCATCCAAGAGTGGGGATATTGGTTTATTCAATACCCCAAGTCCACTTATTTCAGATTGTTTGGTTATGATGGTTAGTACCCTTTCAAACTGTCAAGATGTTGTGGTGATAGATGGGTCTTGATGGAGTTCGCTCGTCAGGCCACCAAGGTAAATTCCAAATTTTCTACAAAACACAAGACTATTTTTCATTCTTTCCCAATGTAATTGGGGTTTTATTCTTGTTCCTCTTCAATAATGGCTAAAATAGCAACAAAAGAATTTGTCCCTGAATTTCCAGCAACATACTTACAGGATTTTTTTTGATCCAAGGAGAAAAATGTATGGGTTGTATTCTTCACAGTTTCCTTGTCATTGACCACTTCTCGAATAATTTTGGGCCAACCTTCAAGACCAACTTGAAGTGAGAAAAAGGGGTATGAAAGATTAACAATTCCCTAGATGAAATATTTTGAGGTTAAAATGGATATTTTGGAAGGCACTACTGATGATGGGATCACACTTGATCCCCAATATGAAATAGATAAAGTGGCCAATAAGGATTTGGAGCCCATCAATTGGATGGAAAAAGAAGAAACTAGTATCCATAAAATATCATGGGTAGTGGTGGACAAAAGTGTGAAATGGATTGAGCTTTGGTTAAAGCAACCATGAGTTAAGGATTCAAAGAAAAGAGGTTCTAGCAGTGAACCTACTTCCTCCACGGAGACAAAACAATACAAGAGATTGAAGAAATGTGTTGCAGCAAAAGAGACAGCCACATAAGAGCCTCCCCTAATAGAAGAAGAAGTTTCATTGAAACAAATTGATGAAGCTTTGAAAAAAGCTAAAGTTACTTATGAAGCAACTGCTTCTGGGGTTATTTCAGGATTGGATGCCACACCTTTAGCTACTGTATATCCTAGAGAAGAAATTACTGGAGAAGGTTCTTTTGATGTCCCTTTAAAAATTGAGGATACCACTCCTACTATGCCCTCAACTTCAGGAGCATCAACTGTTGAAGAGGAGAGGCCCCTTGTAATCAATGTAATAGATTCTCCTATCTCCTCAGATTCTGAGAGAACTCTTTCTCAAGGAGAAAGAGTAGAATTGGAGGAATATCTAGAGAAGGTTGAGGAAGAACCTGGAGAAGAAGAAAGTGGATTTGAACCTGGAAGCCTCTATGCTGAAGAATTGGAAATGAATGAAGTTTTGATTGAAAAAGAGTAGAAGGAAATAATGGAAAGTGCCCAAAGATTAGCTGCTGAACAATTAGCTCAAGAAGAAGAAGAATAGAGAAAGAAAACTAAAGAGCTTGCCCAAGAAAAGGAAGCTATTGAGGCACTGGAGAAAGCTTAAGAAGAGTCTCTTGCAAAAGAATTGGAACTACATAAAATGAATGAACAAGATAAAGTTGCAGAGGAAGAACTCTGTGCAAAAGATTTGGAACAAAGGTTGAAGGATGAAGAGGAGGCTACACAAAAAGAGGAAGAAATGAAGAAGATAAAAGATATTAGAGTCCAAAATGAGAGAATGGAGTAGGAACAGTTACAAAAGGAACAAGATGAACAAAAAAGGTCTCTTCCCAACAAAGTGTTGAGGTAATTTTTTCTACATCTCCATCATTAACACCTCCTAGTGTTCAAAAAGTGACTACTCATCCAACTGCTCCCACTTGGCTCAAGCTAGATCTAGAAAAGAGACAACAAGTGAAAGCTCAGCTAGTGAGATGGGATGAGATGTTAGAGGAAATAAAGAAGGTGAAGCCAAGGAAGAAACCTCATGCTGTGCATTCCACGAAGTTGAGTGATGAGGGAGATTTGATAGCAGAAATTGCTACCCCTATTGCTGACAAGGATGACAGAGAATTGTAGGTTGAAGATATCAGATAAGCACTTTCAACCTGGGAAAACATATAAGAAATCAATAGATTAATCTGATTGATATTGTTGCCACCACCACCAAATCATGGTTAATCAAGGATAAACAAGCTTAAGATGAGCTTAAGGCTCAAGTTGGAAAAATGAAAGATTTTTTGAAGGTGTTGATTACATCACTCCTGAGCAGCCAACACCATCAGAGATCCCTATTTTGATGAGCCACAAGGAGGTGAATGGGCTGAATGAGATGAAAAATAAGGCCACTTGGTTTGACAATTGGTTCAATGTTTTTAGGTCTAACATGGATGAACATCTAGATGAAGGTTTTAAACACTATCATGCAAGCCTTGCTTTGGTTAAAACGATAGAATAATCTATAAGGAAATGGTGGGAAGAGGAAGAAAAGATCAGGAAGTACTTGGGAAAGCTGAAGGTGATTGCTAAAAGTTCTAGTGAAGAGTTTATCCAGCTACAGATTTTGGGTGATGAGATCCCTGAGTATATTTCAAAGGCTATTAATGTGTCAGTTTTCAAAACCCAGAATCTTATTGAACAAATAATAGCTATGCCAAAGGCATTCATGAGATATGGGAACATGCAAGCATCTTTGAGGATATTGTTGCAAAAATCATGGAAAAAACTTTACCCTCGGATTAGAGACTTGAATCATTAGGAGAAATAAAATATTCTTAGGAGGTGTGACTGGATAAAATAATGAAATAAGGAGACACCGCTGAGTTAACACTCATGGATAGGATACTGGGCATCATGTGTGACATGTGATGGGAAATCATAGACATCGGTCAACTAAAGGAAATTGTTACTATAGTAGAAAAGAGGTTTGAAGATTCAAAGTTTAAAGCTGACTGGGTCGATGGACTTGATGATGATGCATTGAAACAAATTTAATGGAATTATGATGAGCATCATAGGATTCCTCATGAAAATGACAAGTGAATAAGAATATTTTTTTTGTGAAAATGGATGAAGTCAAATGTATCAATCAACTTTAGGTGCCTTTTTGGTACAACAACACTTCCATGATAGTTTTTGAGAGGATGGACGACTCCAGATCAGTTTTGATGAGCCAGAGATTGGGAATGTTGATCAACAGAGGTCAAAGTTGGAACTCTTAGTTAGATTTTGGACTGAATAGACACCAGGCATACCCTTTCAGTACCTGTAGTTCCAACAGAGACAAACACTTGGAGTTAACTGGGCGTCCCTATAATTGTGGATTTGGGCCCTAGATTGTGGATCTTGATTTTTAATAGGAGAGAATGATGCTAATTTTGTCTATAATTTATAATTCTCTCCTCATTGTAAAGGTTAGCTAATTGAAGTCAAATTGGCTTCCTAGAGAGACTAGATACAATTTTAAGTTTTTATAGCTTTTATGCAAGATACTCAAACACTTTTACAATTTTAATATAAGTAGTTTTATTTTCAAAAGTTGTTAAGTTTAACGATGATGTTGATAAACAATGGTCATTCATATGCCAGTGCATCTTGCAGTGCATACACATTTCTTATTTGATGGAAATCAATAGAAAACTCTGAATTTAAAACCATTTTATTGCACTATCTGTGGATGATATTTCTTGATATTTATTGATTTGTTAATTTTGGTAATGAGCTTATGATGTTTTATTATTGAAAAGTAAAAAAAAATGTGATGATGAATGGTTGTATGCTCTTAATTTGCACTGTGAATGAATGCAATGGTACAAATTATTTCATAAACTATGTTGTTATATGGTTTTAGTTGATTAGGAAAAGTGCTCATCATAAAAATTATGTGTCTGAATTAAAATAAATCTGTGTTCATGTTTACTATCCCAAGCCTTGATCTATCTTTTGCTATTTATTTAAACCCCCTAAATGTTGAATTGTTTTGTATTATCTAGTTTGTACTTGTTTACCAGTAGGCCCCTTGAATATTATGGTTGCATGGACCACTGAATGATGACAACACAATTGAGAATCAATTACAGAGACCTTGGAAGATAGGTGGTTTTAGATCATTTATCTTTTTCAGGAGAAATAGAGTAGAGATATTCTGTTTTAATGTTGCCGTGTTACTTTGACCATCAACAAAACCCTATAACTATGACACCTAAATTCAAAGTGTCTGCATCAAAAGACCAACCCTCTAGGTCAAAACCTACAGTTAGACCTCTAGTTCAGGATTTAATCGACCAATTAAAACCCTCAACATTTGAGAAACCTAAGGGTCAGTTGTTATTTTGAGGTACACAAATTGTGGATGGACCTATTGATAAACAATGCACTATTAAAGATGTCTCAGTACCATACACTAGATGGGCATATCTTAACTATTGGTTCGAAAATCAAAATTGTGGCATCCCCATTAGCAACCCCTGAAGATTAGACATCAGGAAAGTGGTAGTACCAAATTTTTATATGGATGTTGACATACTAAGGGAAATAGTAGAAAATTATGACCCAATCTCAATAATTGTGCTCAGACATATGATGGTATTGAAATGGTTAAGGTTACTAGGGAGGAAATTGCTGATGTCTTCAATTTGACTGAGTGGAGTGAGGATATGGTAAAAATTGATGAGAAGACACTCATAGCTGAATATGAGAAGGTGATACATAAATTAAAGATTTCATTATTGCAAAATTTCTTAGCATCTATTAAGGGTCAAGGGAAGATTGTTTTGGGCCCATCAGATGTTGAGCCATTCCTCATCAATTATTTTGTTACATATTTTTAGAGGACTTTCTATTCTTTATGCCAATTCATAGGTTATGACCCAGTTACAGGCATGCCAATGGAAAAAATGTATATGGTTGCTCATATCAAACACCCTACATACAACACACTATGATTTTGGATCATACTTAGTTGAAAATATACATGAGGGTTTGGTTGAACTAAAGAAAGGTGAATATGGGGTAAGGTTCTACTGGTATTCTCTGTTCATGCATATGTTTCTGTTCAAAGGATCTACTTACTTTGGAAAGGATATGACATTGGACAAAAAGGAAGGTGATATTGATCTACCTGTCCAATGGTGGACCACACTCCTTGATAGGGATGACATCAAATCCAGTTATGTGGTGTTTGAAAATATTTTTGCTTCTAAGCTGAGGAGGGTTTTGATTCTGAATATGCCAAGAATCCCTATAGCTTTGCATGAATTTTTGAGGCCTAAAGATAGGAGGAACTATCTAAATATTGAGTACAATTGGGGAGATGTTATCCCTTACCCTAGCTACACAAGTTTGAGGGTGTATGGCACAAGGGTTTCACCTCACATACTGCCAAGAGATGTGCCACTAAGAGTTGGTTTCTTAGAAGTAATATGATAGTTAGGAGATGTGGAGGATAACCATTTGAAGGATCAAGGTAAGGGAACCTTTTTCCTTGCATACACTTGTTTCTCTGACTTTGTCATGATAAAGGGAGGATGGAGTAAGATTTCTGGTGTACTCAAACCTTTTGGGATGAAGAGGGTGAGAGCAAGAAACCGTGATCTTGAGGGATGTTAGAAACCAAGATCAGACATGCAAACAAAAAAATCCTTCCACAGAAGAGAAAAAAAAAAGCAAGAGCTTTGCATGAAGACGTGCAAATGATATTATTCAGGAATTCAATAATTACATGAGAAGATTTTCTTTATAAAAGAAAGTATGTGTTGATGGTGTTTTCGGCACAACAACAACTCAAACAAAATATAATATCCTATCTCTCTTGAAAGGTAAATCTCTATCAGCAAACCTCAAGAGATAACCCCAAGGTCTCTAATGTCATGTCTTGATAATGCATAAACAACACAGATAATATGTGAAAATGCTGGTAATCACAAAGGGACCTTGCTACAAGAAAATAATGAATCTCAGAGCTTATCAAAAAACATCTGAGCTTGGAGCAATTGAGAAAATGGTGGTGTGATATATATTCTCCAATCAATGAGGACCCAGTCACCGAACATCAGTTAGATGATGCATCCACCTACATTGCAGTAATGGATAAATATCAAACCATGAAGGTGGATTGGGATAAAGTTGTAGACCAGTCAAGAGAGGACATTAAGTCCATTGAAAGGAGAATTAAAGTTTTGGTTATTCCGCCTATAGCCAACTTGGAGAAGATATTTTTGATGGTGCAAGATAAGATGGAGAGCTAAGGACAAAGGGGGGAGCAGTTAATACAATGCCTTATTGGAATTTGTGCTTCCCCATTATTTCTCTTCCTTCACATGCATTGGACTGGGCTATGTTGGAGATCACATGCCAACCTAGATGGAGTACATGCATTTAATGCATATCTTTTCTTTATTTTGAATTCCTCTTGGCCGAATTTTTTTGTGGCTGTTTATTATTGTAAACCTAATTGGGCCGATATATCTTGGGGGTTTCTATAAATATGGAATTTTGACTCATTTGTAAGGGCTAGATAGTTTTTACTTTGGAGTGAATTAAGCAGTATAGAAAGAGTTAGAGTTAGGAGTTAGTATCATTTTCAAGCAAGTGCTGTAACAAAAGACTGGAATTGTTGCTACTTTGGGTGATTTAATGCAAGTAAATACATTGTGATTTGGTGCCTTTCTTGTGTTGAATTTTATCTGGCATGGTTCTTGTGATTCTATCTTTAAAGTTGATTAAGTTTATTTGATATATGCTAGGTTTAATGTTAGATGACTTGATGGTATTTATGGTTTGATGCTTGAAGTGTTTGTAGCAATCTCTAGTCCATACTTTTTGCAGCTAGCTGACTATTAGTTGCTTTGCAAAGTTAGCTTGGGCTTTAATATTCAATTTTCTTAGTTCAATTGTGGATATTTGTTCATTTCAATTGCAATAGGGTTGTTTTGGATGAATGTTCATAATCTAAAAATCTTTAATGCCTTAGAAGATTGCACTATTTATGTAAGATTGCAGATTCATCTGGGTCAAGCAGGAATTAGTTTATGAGGGATTGGTCCATTTCAAGTATTTTATCATTTGCATTGTTAATCTTAGGATTATAATTAATCTTGGAAGTCTCCTTGAAACCCTTATCTCTTTTGCTATTTCTTTTATCATTTTGGTTAGATTTAGGATTTCAAGTATCACCATATTGCAAAATTTGATAAGCTTTGAGATTCAGTTTTTGCTTGTAGTAAGGTCCCTTTGTGATTACCAACATTTTCACATATTATCTAAACTATTTATGCATTTTCAAGACTTGACATTAGAGACCTTGGGGTTATCTCTTGAGGTTTGCTGATAGAGATTTACCTTTCAAGAGAGATAGGATATTATATTCTGTCTAAGTTGTTTCTTTGTAGAAAACACCATCAACAGATTGGCACTAGGAGGGCCTAAATAAGCAAGCTAGATTGATTTTTGTCTACCATTTCTCTTGAAAGATTCAGAAGAAGAACTGGATCTACTCTAGGGGAAGAGGAATTTCAAGAGTTGCAAGCTCCTACTAGGTCAAGAAGGACTAGAAGAAGGGGAGAATCATCATCCACCCAACCACTTCCATCATCCCCATCACCCTCATCATCATCAAGTCCATATTCATTTGATTCTGAAGCCATTCCTGTTCCACAACCTAAACAAGCCATAAATCAACCATTACCACCTCCACCTCCACCAATGGCTTTCCTTGCCAATAATCCATCTCCCTTGATCTTCAATAATTACAATGTTATGCCCAAGAACCCATAACACTTTTGTTCTAAGTTCCATGTTAATGACCCCAGTAGGACCGCTGAGGAACATATCAGGATTTTTTAGACTTTCCTTAGGGATAGAGGAATCAACCATGAGGATGTAGTGTGTAGGATCTTTCCTTATTCTTTAGGAGAAGATGCGTTCTACTGGTACAATCATTTGCCTGTAGGGTCTATTCAGAATTGGACTAAACTAGAGACTACATTTCTGCAAAAGTTTAGGATTCCCATTAGTCCAAATGAGCTTTATCTTCAGTTCATTAAGGTTAAGAGAGAAGTAAATGAGCCCATAGGATCCTTTAACAATAGGTTTCATTGTGCCTATACCCGATTGCAGGCCCCTTATGCTGTTGATGAGGCCACTGCTTTAGAAGTCTATTATGAGTGTCTTGATAGTCTGACAACCACCTTTATGAAATGGAGAAACAACCCTCCTACTACCTTACTTGATGCATACACAAAGGATGTAAAGGTTAGCACTTATTTAAGACAACACTTATCTAGGCCTTTACCATCACTAGGACCCACTGCTCACCCTGGGCAGGTCCCAACTCTCAATTAGAATCTTGCTAACCACACTCCTATCATGAATCCGATACATTAGTTGTCTTTGGTTCCTCACCTAGGACCTCTTGTGAGTCAAGTTCCACCCATGATTAGCTACCCCCAACAAAACGTAAATCAACCTCTTCATCCACAATCTTAGGCTATTTTTCCCACATATCTGTAGAATTCTGATGTTGTAGTAGGATATCCTAAAAATAATGCAAACCAACCTCCATATAGTAATTCTAACAAGGAGAGATTGGATGAATTGACTGAACAAGTGAAGAAGCTGAACATGGAGGTAACTTATCTAAGAAACCAAAATAGTCAGCTCCAGGCTGCTCAAAGAAGTATGCAGTCCAATCATAATATGAAAAATCAAGAAACTCAACTAGGACAACACTTTGATAGGGGACAAAATTTTGAAAGAGGACATAGTTATGGAAAAGGACATAATTATGATAAAGGATAATCTTCAGGACAAAATTTTGATAGAGGGAAAGCTTGTGGACAAGGGTTTGATAGGAGACAACCACCCATATAGAGCATGACTTGGAATACAAGGCCTAAGAATGGAGGTCTTCCCACCCCATTGGATCAACCAGTAAATTAGGAAAAACCCCCAAGTGGTGTATATTTAGCTGAAGCTGCTTTATCAGGCTGGTGTAGGCTCCATTAAACAAGTTAGAATTTTGAATTAGATTGTCTAGAATTCTAGAAAAAAACTTTGATCTTTCAGTATGAGGTGGAGAATAATGCAAGTAATCAGGAGTTGGTGCCATCTGCTCCCTACGATTCCTCAGTGTTGGTGCTAAACCATGCTTCTTTTCCCCAGAGCAAGGAGAATGCACCTGAAGATGAATCAGGCCAGTTTAAGGATGAGGTAGATTAGGTGTGCAATGGAGATGAGATCACACAGTTGTTTGATGAAAATCTTGTGAATGATAATGGCCCCATGGATGAAGAAGAAACTTATATTGAAGAGGTGTAGACATTCTAGCGGCCTGTTAAGAAATATGATCTGAGGGATTTGCCACACAGACGTCCATAGGCTGGAGGCCCCTTCACCACTTCTATTCCTCCAAAAAACTTCACTATTACTCAAAATCCCAATGCCAACAATAATCCAACATATCCTCATATGTCTAGGTAGTACCTATCTAAAGATCAAAGACTAATGGATCCATCAAAAGGGAGGACTACTGAAACAAGCAAGGATAAGGCGGTCGAATACCCAAAAGAGGATCTTGATGATTTGAGTGTAGAACAACTAGCCATATATGTTGCAGAAGAACTCAAGAAGCTAAAGGTAAGTCTCTCTGCATTTGAATTATTGAGAATTTCAACTATTAGAAATGCAGTTCTACGAGCTTACAATGCAAGTTCAGTATCAAAAGATAAATCCGTCAGTGAGAGTGTCAATAAGGCATCCAATTCCCAAGTAGTAAAAGGTCAGAATTAGATTCACAATCATAATCACATACCACCTGGAGATAAAGGGAAAGAGAAAGATAAAACTCAAGTTGCCCAGGTTGATACTCCCTTAACTCTGTTTCAAGGGAAAACAAAAAATCCTCCATTTCTGATCTTTGTCTTTATATTTGGTAAGAACTTGCATAATTGCTTGTTGGATTCAGGTGCTTCTACCAATGCAATGCACTTTGGGGTCTTCAAAGCTCTAGGTATTACCCCCGCTGACTCCCAAAAGAAAGTCACTCAATTAGATAGAACTGAAGTTAATGTTGTAGGAGAATTGAACATGATTCACATGCAAGTTGCCTCTGACCCTAGAATTCAACAAGTTATTAATATATAGGTAGCAAATATACCTGATGCTTATGGTATGATTTTGGGAAGAGACTTTACTAAGGCTCTAAATGGATATGTATCAACCAATCACTCTCATATGTGACTTCTCTGGAAGGGAGTGCCAAATCAGATCAGGATTGAAAGAGAGCCTAGGATGAAATATATGATCACAGAATATCAGAATACTTTGAATGAAATACTGATATCAGAGGTGAGCATGGGTAATTACATACTAGTGGACCCTTTTGAGGAATTTGATGTGGAATAATCCTTACGCTACACACCACACCTATTGAATTTATAGTTGAATCTAGTCATATTGGAGCCCTGGTGGTGCTTTCTGAAGAGCCCTCCAGCAGTAACAATGTAAGAGATGCAATAAGGAAATATGAAGTTGCTGGTTGTTGGACCTTAAGGTTTGATGGATCTAAATCGAAGCAAGGAGTTGGGGTAGGATTTGAGTTAATCAGTCCAAGAGGTAGAATTTTCTTTGCTGCTCATAGACTTTAGTTTAATTGTACTAATAATGTAGCGGAATATGAGGCTTTGATTCATGGGTTGCTCATGGCACTAAAAAAAGGGTTAAGGTTTTGCAAGTCTTTGGGGATTCTGAGTTAGTGGTAAAGCAAGTGAGAAAGCAATACTCATGTCATGATAGAAGGATGAAAAATTATAGGCATAGAGTATGGGACCTTATTGAAGGATTTGATGCCTTCAACATTCAGTTGATACCACGTAGCAAGAACCAAACAATAGATTCTCTTGCTTAGGCAACTAGTACTTTGCAACCTTTGTCTCTCTCTGGATTGAAGAAGTTTACTATGGAGCTAACTCCAGTACCTTCAATACCTGAAAATGTGACTAAATTTTACGTATTTGAAGATGATATGCATATTTTGGATTTTATTACAAGTTCAGATGTCTTTACTTCCTAGATTATTGATGAAGCTAAACCCCAAGAAGTAGAGATGGATTTAGAAGGGGTAATTAATTTGAAGACTAATACTATCCCAAGGGGAATGGTGTAGCTAGAGAGAATTTTTGATATGGATAAAGTCAGAGATCAAGAGCAAGATTCTAAGGAGTCCATTAGTGGACAATGTGAAATGTATAACATGGGAACTTTTTTTTTTTATTCAAGGGGTAAATGCTTTTGACCGGAGCTATGAACCAGATACAACCATTCAACAATTTCACCCCAACGAGGTTTGAACCTTGGTGGAAAGAACAACAATGCCACCTATAAACCATTACACCATGCCAATACCGGCATATAACATGGGAACTCAAGATGATATCAAGAATGTATTAATTGGAAAAGTATGTACTTCAGAGGAGAGGAAAGGAATTATTGATGCATTACATACATATCAAGATGTGATAGCCTAGAGTTACGAAGAACTGAAGACATATGATACCTCAATCATAACTCATACTATCCCTCTGAAGCCAGGAGTAAGACCTTTTAGCAAACGAAAAGGCCAATCAATGCTTTGCTTGTGTTAGCTCTCAAAAATACAGGTTTGGACCATGAGAAGTTGCCAAGTTCTCACAACGTTTTAGGGTAATAGACAAGGACAAATGAATTGAACCTTCTAATCTTTAGGTGCTGCTAGACCTAGGTGGGTATACCTATTTGAATAAAGTAGACTTGACCTTTGTTCATTTCTTAAAGCAATTTACCCACATTGGAAAATGGGAGTGGATAAATGAGTTTTAATTTGGTATAAATTGTATAAGCAATATCAAGGAAAAAATCTAATATGTTCATATGATAAAATGAATGGAATTAAACAATGAAATGGTAGAGACTAGTGCCTTATTGGGTGTACGGAGTCAAATGAAAATTTGAAATGAATAACTTCTTTCTGGAAGATACTCAAATTGTTTGGCATACAATTTTAAGTTTATAACTAGTATAAACATGCAAGGATGTGATTACAGAGTTATTCTTAATGATCCAAATGAAATTACCTAATTACTATGATTGATTTAAAAGATTTAATATTTCCTTGAAAGAACCAATTAATCCAATTATACAGATACAACAAGTGTGCACCGATAAACTAAAAAATATCTTTGATATATCAGATATTTAGAAAACATCAACCTTGGAGACAACTTTAGAAATACTATTGATTAACACAACAAACAACTGAAACCAAAAAAATGTCACCAAATCAGATAAGTTCAATTGAAATCTCCATTGTTTCTTTTACAGGCATCATAGTCTCAAAATAAAAACATTATGATCTATTCTCTCGACCCTCCTTTCTGTTGTCAAAAAATAAGCATTTATATATCAACCACATGAAATGTCGTGACCATTCGTATTCAAATCTGGGCTATCCATTGTATTCGGGCCTTTTCAGATGTTCACCAAACACCTGCAAAGACATCCTATAGTCATACCAATGTTCAATGTTTCACTGATAGCCTATCTATATCTTTGCTTCTATCGCCAAGTTGTCTTGTAGTTATACTGATGCTTTGAGTCTCCCCAATGTTTAATCCTTTCGGTCTTAAGTATCGTTGTGACATTAAGGGTCAGGCAGACATTCCTCCGCTTACATTGTGTTTTGCTAAGATTTCTCCTTCGTCAATTCTGATTGCCAAGACAGTGGTTTTCTTATCGATGGAACTTCATTCGGCATGACTCTCTTAGCTCTCGTCAATGAAGCCTGTCTTGCTGATGAAAATTTCCTTTGACTATATTACTAAGTCATTACCAAAGTAATCCCATTGATGTGACATAGGGGGTTGGTAGGAATCTATGAGCTCATCCCGATGACATCATACTACCAATAGGACCCACCTTTTTGGGAAACATATTGAGAATATTTCAGATTCCTTTTTGATGCTCCAGAATTGCACCACGATCGATAAGACATAAATAAGCCTGATATGACTCACCCCGATGCATACTATCTTGCCGATAGAACCTTTCTATCACCGAGACAAAGAACCGCATTTGACCAATATGTATTACCAAATGCAATCTGATCGACAAGACATTCTCAACCTCTTGCCAATAGATTGCAAAAAGACATACGTTAGTATGAAATGCTCTATGGATCAGTGAGACTTGCAATATGTTACGCCGATATGGAATATACATTCAAATTTTCAAGGATAGATGAATTCTATGGGACCAAATGATAAAAAATGGGAAAAATTGCTATGCAAAGAGGATTCATGAGCTTATGGCATAGAATTTTTTAGGAACTAACAGGTATATGCAGCCATGAAAATTTTCAAATTTTACAGTTCTAACAGTGGCTCAGTCTAGGGATGAATGATTGTGAAATCATTGCAAGGATCCGTATTTCTGGGTGAGCAGACCGAACTTTCAAGGTGATGGACCAATGAGTAGGATAGAATGAATGGAAATGGAGATGAACATGACCCTACACTACTGTACATGGAAAGATTTATCTTAAAAGAAGGAATATCAGGATTTTCCATGTACTATAAATTCCTATTCCTTTTACTTCCTAAACTACTGTGCATGGAAAATAATTTTAAAGAGGATTATCAAGAGTTGTCCATGCACTGGAAACCCTTAATCCTTTGTATTGCTTCAAGAGAAAAAACACTTCAAGAATTTCCCATGTATAGGCAACTCCTATTCATCACCAGTCATGTTTTGCAAATAATATGAATCTTCACCTTTCTTGCCAACAACAACAAAGGGTCCCAGCCAAAAAGCTTCGAATTTCCCATGCTTTCCCTTTTCTCGACACCTTGCATTCCACATTAGCACCATATTAGTTTCTTCAAATTTTCTATCTTTTGCTCTTCTATCGAATAAATACTTCATTTGTGCCTGCAACTTCACATTATGGTTTTGAGCTACTCTTCTTATCTCATCAAGCTCTACCAGTTGTTCCATTCTTTTCTCCATTGGTTCTGGAATATCGATATCTTCATGAATGATAAATTTGTAAACTGGTAACAAATTTTGTAAAGGCATCCTAGCTTGTGTTCCATACACCAATTCAAATGGAGATTTTCCAATTGCCTTTTTCACAATTATCCTATCATCCCACAAAGCCAACCTCAACTTTGAATCCCAAGCCTTTTTATTCCCACCTAGCATCCTCCTTATGATCTTCAGAAGACTTTTGTTGCTAGACTCTGCTTGACCATTAGCTTGTGGATGGTAAGGAGCTGCATAAGAAACAATGATACCATATGTATTGCAAAAATCTTTAAACTCATCAGATCTAAAAGACATCCCATTATTTGTGATCAATCTTAATGGTGTACCAAATCTGGTAATGATGTTATCCATTAAAAAATTGATTACAAATTTACTTGTTGCTTGCTTGGTTGGGACTGCCTCTACCCATTTGGTGAAGTAATCTGTAGCTACCAGTATCCACTTATTTCCTCCACTTGATTTCTCTTGTATCTCCCCAATAAAATCAATTCCCCACTGATGAAAAGGGGCTTCAACTTGCAAAGGTTTGAGTGGTAAAGCTCCCTGATACTTCATTTTCCCTAAGAACTTTTGACATGCTTCACATCTTCTTACATATGAAAAAGAATCATTAAATATTTTTGGCCAGTAATAACTTGCCCTGAGAATCTTGTGTGCAGTTGTCTTTGTAGAATAATGGCCTCCATAGACCCCTTCATGCATTTCTCTCAAAACACGCTTGGCTTGTGACTCATCTAGACATAGCAACAATATCCCATCCCTATTTTTCCAAAATAAATCACCTTCCATGAACATATATTTGGATGCTTGCAGCTTCAAGCTCCTTCTCTGATTGTCACTTAATCCTTCAGGGAACTTCATGTATCTAAGGTAATACATGATGTCTGTATACCAAGCAGTATGCTCAATACTTGCAACTGCATTTCCTTCATCTTCTACATTATAAATTTGATTTTATTCAACATTTGTTTCTGCCATTAACTTGGTCAAACCCCGACCTCTCACTAATTTAGTGATCTATATTTCCATATCAAATTATTGAATTTTATTAATCCACCTACACCTCTTTCCAGTTACCTCTAACTATGTCAAAATATCTTTAACAGCTACATGAGGGACATAAGCTATCACTTTGGCTCCAACAAGATATAGTCTAAAAGATTTTATGGATTTCACCAATGCAAACGCTTGTTTCTCCATTATATCATATTTCAATTCTGACCCCTACAATGACTTGCTGAAAAAAGATAGGCTGCTCATAACCTTCCCCATTCTTCTATAACATGACAACAACTATAGTATGCAATAAAGCAAATGAAAATATTTGAAAGGGTTTTGAAAAATCTGGAGATTTAAGGACAGGAGCTTCGTTGATGGCCCTTTTGATGGATATGAAAGCTTCCAATGCCTTTGTAGTCCATTATATCTTTTATCCCTTTCTTAACATCTTTGATATGGGCTTAATAATTTTAGCAAAATTAGAGACAAATATCCTAACAAAATTGATCTGTCCAAAAAATGACTGGACGCCTTGATGGTCTTAGGAATAGGAAATTTATCTATGGCTTCAACCCTCTCAGGATCTATTCTAATTCCCTCCTTTGACACAATATGTCCTAAGAGTTTACCTTCTATGACAACAAAATGACATTTTTTAGGGTTCAAGCTAATACCATATTCTAAAGCTTTAATAAATACCTTTTCCAGATGTTCTACATGATCTTCAACCATTTTTGAATAAGCAATAAGGTCATCTTGATACACCAACATGATAGCATTAATCAAGTCTGCAAATGCTACATCCATAGCTCTTTGAAAGGTTACACCTGCATTTGTGAGGTTGAATGGCATGCTCACACAAACATACATTCCCCATGGTGTTGTAAAGGTTGTCTTGTACTGCTCAAATTCTTTGACTTTGACCTGGTTATAACCTAAGAACCCATCCATCATAGATAACAGCTCGCACCCTATCACCTTATGTAATATAGCTTCCATATTAGGTAGAGGATAATTATCCTTGAGAGATGTCACATTCAGATTTATGAAGTCCACACATAATCTGATATCCTCGTTCTTCTTCCTCACAGGAACTAGGTTCGAAACCCATGTTGAGTGCCTGATTGGTTTGATGATACCCCCATCTCCGAGCTTTGCCAATTCTTCCTGCATTTTTGGTTCCAATGTTGGGTTGATAGGTCTTTGCCTCTTCCTAAATGGCTTTGCATCTGGTTTCAATGGGATTTCATGTTGAAACAAATCCTCGCTATATGCTTTGATATCTTCATAAGACCATGCAAACACATGTTTATATTTTCTCAATAGTGAAATCAACATTCTTCAAATTGTTGGGCTTATTTTCTTTCCAATGTATACCTTTTTTGGTGCCAGTTCAGTCCCTAAATTGACCTCTTCAATATCCTCCCTCTTGACTGGTGTCTGCTTCATGAGGGATCGATCATTTCCATCATATACCCTTTCCAACGCTACTAGCCCTTTGGGAAGTTTATTATTTCTAATTTGTAAGACCTCTTTTCCAAATAGTATCTGCTTTCCATCTACTTCTTCAACAAAAGCATTGAAATCAACTTCTTGAGCTTCATATTGATCTATACAGTGAAAAAATTTCAAGAGGTTATCATCATCATTAAAAACCTGCCAACTATATATATTGTCAGGCACAGCGGGTCTTGCTTTGAATTCAATTTGAGACACTCTAGACAATGTGATATCATCTCTTCTCAATGCTACATTGGCTAAAAATTTTGCCATTATATTCTTGGACCTATCAATCCACTCAATTGAGAAAGCATCAAACAACTCAATTGTGTCCCATACAACATTCCTATATTGCTTTAGCCTTTTGTGTTTTGCTGCATATTTTGATTTAACTTGAGAAACAACTAGCTTAGAATCCCTTAGAACAGCTAGCAGCTGATCTTATGTTTTACAACCATATTCAAACCTGTTAACAAAGCTTCATATATATTCTGCTATATTGTTCATGTATTCAAATGCCAGAAAAAATGAGTATTTAAAATTAACTCCTTCAGAGGAAACAAACACTATTCCTACTCTGTTACCTTCTTGGCTGCAAGCTCCATCGAAGTACATTTTCCACACACCATCACAATTTTTTGCAAAATGTTTATCAATTGGATCACCATTGAATAACTCTAGCTGGGCTAGTTCTATCTTAAAATTCCCAAGATCCACATCACAAAATCAATTGACTTGATATAGAGGTACACAATCTACAATTGGGTTCATCCTTGGCTCCCTGTACAACTTAACTTCTTGACCGTTCACTAGAATTGTTGCATAAGATAAATCAAATTGGACGTTTCCCCCAATTGCTGCTGTCCACTGTCTTGATAGAAGCATTCCAAACTGAGGAGGGGTATCAATTATAGTTATATCTATATTATAGGCCACCTGAGGATAAGTATCTAGTTTGACTTCAACATCTTTCATAACACCTACTACTGGAATAGGCCTGCTATCCATTGCATAGCACTTCCCTTCATTAGTATCTACCCACATGCCTAGCTATTTCATAACTCCAATTGGCATAATATTGATAGCAGCGCCGGAGTCTATCATGCAATTCCTCAACAATTTGTTGTTTATAAGTAGTGTGGTGAAAAAAGGATCAACTTGTGGGGAATTTACCAATACATCATTTAGGCACACTTTTGGGATAGTCACCTTCTCTTGCTTATTAACCATTTAGTGGCCATCTAATTTTCAGAATTCTAACTTTTCTCATTTCCATTTGATATCAATTGAATTGCACTATCCCTATACTCCTTAATTATCATCATCTCAAGTAGTGGGACAAACATTTTTACCTGAGATAAAGCCTGAGAGAAGTCAAATGAAGAACCCTCTGCCTTAACCGTTTTCTTTTTCTCTAATGTTTCCCCTTTGAATTCTTCCTTTTGGATAGGTTTCTTCTTTTATTTGTATAACTTTTTATTCTCTTCTTTCTAAACAAGCTTTTGTTCGCTCTTGTCATGTTGCTTATTTTCTGTTCTCTTCAAAACTCTTAGTGTTACTTCTCTATCTTTCATGAATGTTTCCCTGGGAGCACCTTCCTTTTCATTCACTGTCCTATTTCTTAACCAATATCTGCTCTTCGCTTGTTCAACCATAGCAATGGTTAACCTCTTTATTTCCTCTTCAGTGGGTCTCCTTATATCTCATTGAGTAGGCACCTCAACAGAGTATTGTTCTGCATAACTCTCTTCAGAGTCAGAAAAAACCTACTGTTCAGCCATGTGGACATTGCACCTTTGATTTGAAACATTGTACTCACAACCTTCATCTTCTGAAGATGAATATTCCTCCTCAGCAGGGTGAAAAGTATTTGAGGTCAAGTACACTATGTGATCCTCTCCACTGTTACCCACTAGCATCCCATCTTCTTACATTTTTTGGGCTACAACACAATGATCTGGGGAATGCGGCCCACCACATCCTTCACACCAGAGATTATTATTTACCATATACGCCCCCTTCTTCCTTAATGGATCAGGTGTTTCCTTGTTCATGGGTCTATCTATTACAGGTTTTCCATCCCTCCAATTTGTATTGTAAGGCATGTCATGTAACCGAGGCTTCTCATTTATGTACATGTTCTCCTATTTGTACTGATAATTATTGGCTTGCTAAGGAACCCGAGGATTATCTCTCTTATTGATCATCCCAATAGTTTTCCTATTGTTTTCAATGGTCAATGCTATCTTTTGGGCTTCAGCTAAATCTCTTGGAAACCTGTTTCTTAGTTCATACCCCATTTTTGGATCAAACACATTCAAATAAATACTCATTGCTGCAAAGTTTGGCAACTTTGACCTAGGTGGTATTTTATTCTACAATTTTCTGAATCTTCGGTTAAAGTCATAAATTGACTCATTTTGATTTTTTTGAATCCGTACTAATTCATGTAAAGCAACATCTGGTGCACATGGATTTCCAAATTGTTCAAGAAATTGATCTTGAAATTCTTGGATAGAATCAATAGAAGCTGTTGGCAGGCTATTGAACCAATCCCTAGCTTCTTCGGTGAGTGACATCATGAATAACCTCATATGTAAATCTTCATATGATACATCCAAGTCTTGGACAAAAGCATTAAAATTCCTCAAATGATCTTCAACAGTAATTGCACTACTCCCTGTAAACTTACGAACAAGACTTCTTCAACTGCTATCCATAGGGTAAGGGTATAATTGAAACCCTATCAAATCAAATTGTCTGATCATTGTTGTATATTGCTGAGGGGGAGGATTATGCACATGCTGATACTGGTACATTGGATTATTGTATTGTGTATGAAGATATGGCACATATTGCTAACAATGAGGTGGTTGTAGATTTGTATGTTGTGATGCAATATACGGTGGATAGTTTGGTTGCTTTTATTGATTTCTCATATGATTATGAGGAGCCTTTGATGGGTCTGAAAGCCCTCCATATCATTTCCCTGCCTATGAGGTGATATATACTTTGAAAAACCAACTGTCTCAGCATCAATTTGGGTTTTTTGCAATTTCAAGTCTTGGATTGCTTTTATCATTTGGGCCCTCTCCTGTTTAGCTTTTTCCCTTTCTACTTCTTGTTTATGAAACTCGAGCTGTGCTTCTACTTCTTGACGAGTTGAGAACTCATAGTTTTCTTGAGGAATTTCATGATTAATAGGCTCATTTTGGTTACCCTCCATTCTTTGATCATATTCCTGTTGATATCTGATTCATTCAACTTCAAGTTTGGCATCAAACTCTACCTATTTTTGAGGATTATAAAAAGGATTTCTTTGTTCTTCAGGGGTACAAGGTTCTGCACTTGAATTATCTCTCCATGTATCATAATGGTCATATGTTTCACAATGTGGTCTTGATACTTTATCTTTGTTCATTATGCACATGTCATCCTTATCACCCTTATGTGTCCACTTAATGTTGCCAGCAAGACCTCTAGAAGGGACTCCTTTGTATTGGGATCTTCTACCATTTATGTTGAATTGATACAATGTTTTTGTCAGAGTCACCACTCACTTTGTTAAAAGTGAGAAAAATGAAATTATTCCTGATTGTATCCCCAGTGGAATCACTCTTTCTAAAACTTCTCAAATTATAAATCTTTCTTCAATGACTCTATATTATAGTCTTCAACCAAATATCCTGTAATAATTCCCCAGCAGAGTCACCAATTTGTTAGCTCTCAAAAATGTAGGTTTGAACCACGAGAAGTTGCCAAGTTCTCACAACGTTTCAGGGTAACAAACAAGGCCAAATGAATTGAACCTTCTACTCTTTAGGTTCTGCTAGACCTAGGTGGGTATACCTATTTGAATAAAGCTTACTTGACCTTTGTTCATTTCTTAAAGCAATTTACCCACACTGGCAAATGGGAGTGGATAAATGAGTTTTAATTTGGTATAAATTGTATAAGCAATATCAAGGGAAAAATATAATATGTTCATATGATAAAATGAATGGAATTAAACAATGAAATGGTAGAGACTAGTACCTTATTGGGTGTATGGAGTGAAATGAAAATCTGAAATGAATAACTTCTTTCTGGTAGATACTCAAATTGTTTGGCATACAATTTTAAGTTTATAACTAGTATAAACATGCAAGGATGTGACTACTGAGTTATTCTTAATGATCCAAATGAAATTCCCTAATTAATATGATTGATTTAAAAGATTTAATATTTCCTTGAAAGAACCAATTAATCCAATCATACAGATACAACAAGTGTGCACCGATAAACTAAAAAATATCCTTGATATATCAGTTTAAATAATTAGAAAACATCAACCTTGGAGACAACTTTAGAAATACTATTAATTAACACAACAAACAACTGAAACCAAAAAAATGTCACCAAATCAGATAAGTTCAATTGAAATCTCCATTGTTTCTTTTACAGGCATCATAGTCTCAAAAGAAAAACATTCTGATCTATTCTCTCGACCCTCCTTTCTGTTGTCAAAAAATGAGTATTTATATATCGGCCACATGAAAATTCATGACCATTCGTATTCAAATCTGGGTGATCCATTGTATTTGGGCCTTTTTAGACATTCACCAAACACCCACGAAGACATCTTGTAGTCATACCGATGTTTAATGTTTCATCGATAGCCTATCTGTATCTTCGATTCTATCGCCAAGTTGTCTTGTAGTTATACCGATGCTTTGAGTCTCCCCGACATTTTATCCTTTCGGTCTTAAGTATCGCTATGACATTGAGGGTCGGGTAGATGTTCCTTCGCTTACATCATGTTTTACTGAGATTTCTCCTTCATCAATTCTGATCATTGAGACATAGTGGTTTTCTTGCCGATGGAACTTCATTCGGCATGACTCTCTTAGCTCTCGCCCACGAAGCCTGTCTTGCCGATGAACATTTCCTCTGACTATATTGCTTCATTACCAAAGTAATCTCGTCGATGTGACATAGGGGGTCGGTAGGACTCTATGAGCTCATCCCAATGACATCGTACTACCAACAGGACCCACCTTTTCGGGAAACATATTAAGAATATTTTAGATTCCTTTTTGATGCTCCAAAATTACACGACGATCGATAAGACACTAATAAGCCCGATATGACTCACCCCGATGCATACTGTCATGCTGATAGAACCTTTTTGTCACTGAGACAAAGAATCGCATCTAACTGATATGTATTACCAAATGTAATCTGATCGACAAGACATTCCCAATCTCTTGCCAATAGATTGCAAAAAGACATACATTAGTATGAAATGCTCTATGGATAGGTGAGACTTGCAATATGTTACACCAATATGGAATATACTTTCAAATGCTCAAGGATAGACGAATTCTATGGGACCAAATGATAAAAAATGGGCAAAATTTCTATGCAAAGCGGATTCATGAGCTTATGGCATGGACTTTTTTGGGAACTAATAGGTATATGCAGCCATGAAAATTTTCAAATTTTATAGTTCTAACAGCTTGAATCCATAATTCAAAAGGAGGTGCAAAAGCTTATGTTTTACAAAATTATATTTCCAGTTAGGCATTTAACTTGGGTTGCAAATTTGGTTCCTGTGAGAAAGAAGAATGGAGAAATTAGGCTGTGTGTGGATTTTAGGAACCTTAACAAAGCATTAGAAAAGGACAATTATCTAGTTCCTTTGCTGGATGAAGTGCTTCAAATTGTCAATGGGTCTCAAATGATGTCTTTCCTGGATGGTTACTTTGGATACAACCAAGTTATGGTACAATATGAAGACATGCATAAAACTGCTTTCACCACAAAGTGGGGCACTTTTACTTATGGGAGGATGCCCTTTGGTTTGATCAATACTGGAGTTACGTTCCAGAGGGATATGGACATTGCTTTAAAGACATAATTGGTAAATGCATAATTCTTTATATGGATGATCTGACAGTCTTTTCCAAGAAGCGAGGTGATCACATAGCAGACTTGAGCAGAGTGTTTCAGAGGTGTAGAGAATTTGGCATATCTCTTAATCCAAAGAAGTTCATCTTTGGAGTTACTGAAGAAAAATTGCTGGGACACGTCATTTCAGAGAAAGGTATTGCTATTGATCCTGAACGAGTGGAAGCCATACCTAAAATCCAGCCACTTGCTAGCAAGAAGGAGATGAAGTCATTCTTTGGAAAAATCAACTTTGTATGTAAGTTCATCACTAGATTTGTTGAGATAGTCAAGCAATTAAATGCCATGTTGAAGCAGGAAGCTAAAGTTGAATGGAATACAGAGGCTAAAGAAGCATTTGTAGAAATAAAAAGGGCCATTGCTGATGCCCCAGTTTTGGTGAGTCTTGATTATGCTAAGCCATTTTACATATATTCATTTGCTTCTAATCACTCCAGTGCTGGCATGTTGACCCAAAATTCTGATCAAGGGATTGAGCACCCCATAGCATTTATGAGTGCACCACTTAAAGATACAGAACTAAGGTACCTGAGTGTGGAGAATCAAGCTTATGCCTTGGTTAGGGATGTGAAGAAATTCAAACACTATATTCTTAGAATCAAGGTCTTTGCAATAGTCCCTAATCTTGCAATCAAGCTGTTGTTAATGCAGAATGGGTTGGGAGAACGCCGAGCTAAGTGGGTGATCATGTTGCAGGAGTATGATATTGAGATTCAACCTATGAAGCTGGTAAGAGGGAAAGGGCTTACGAGAATAATAAGAGAAATGGGCCCTGACCTTGCAGCCTAGCATTATAATCTTGAAGATGTTTCTCCAGGGGACTGGTATGATGATATCATTCACTATATTTTGAATCAACAGTGTCCAGATCACCTTAATGTTGTACAAAGAAGAGCATTGCGTTTGAAGAGTGACAGTTTCATGCTGAAGGGAGCTATCCTATACAAAAAGAACCATGAAGGTGTCTACTTAAGATGTTTGGGACAATAGGAGGCTGAAAGAGTCATGGCATAATTTCATGATAGATATGGTACTGGCCATAGATTTGCACCATCCACTACAAATTAGATTCTAAGAGCTGGTTATTATTATCCCACATTGTTCAAGGAAACACACAACCATGTCAGAACATGTTATGTGTGTCAAACCGCAATGACTAGAGAGAAGTATGCAACACTCCCAATTCAACCAGTCTTTGAGGTAAAACCTTTCGCACAGTGGGGAATGAAATTCATAGGTCTAATAAATCCACCCTCTTCTGTAGGCCATGGGTATATTCTTACTGTTACCGATTATTTCACAAGATGGATTGAGGCTCTTGCATGCAAATAGTGTACTTCTGAAGTGGTAATCAATTTCATCGAATCAGGTATTATTAATCACTTTGGATGTCCTATGTCTTTGGTTTGTGATAATGGTCCTACATTTGAATCATTGAAATTCTCTAATTGGGCCTTCGATCATGGAATTATAATTAAATTTGCATCCAATTATTACCCTCAGGGTAATGGCTTGGTTGAGTCCTCCAATAAGAACCTCCTAACAGTTATTCGTAAACTATTAGAAAGAAACCCTAAGGACTGGCATACCCAGCTTCGGTTTTCCCTTTGGGCAGATTGTACAAGACACAAGACTTCCATAGGAACTTCCCATTACCATCTGGGTTATGGGCTAGAACCGGTGTTTCTGATTCAGTTGAAAATCCCCACATTGTAGTTCATTAATGAATATTATGATGAAGGGGATAAACGAGAAGCCAGACTTGCTGAGCTGTTACACCTTGAAGAGAAAAAAGATGAAGCTCTAGAAAACTTTTCCAAACATTGAGGTGTAGTCAAAAGATGGTTTGATAGGAGAGCCAAGGTAAAATCCTTTCAAATCTCTTAGTTCTCTACTAGGATAAAGCCCATGACCGTAAGAGAGATCATGATAAATTTGACAAACTCTGGCTTGGCCCTTATTATATTTTAGAGATTCTAGGAGATAAAGATTTTTTCCTGAAAGCCCTTACTGGAGAGGATATCCCACTGCCTGTCAATGGGTAGTACCTGAAGCACTATTTCCAATCTTGAGTTGTTTACAAATCCTTTCTTGTACATAGTTAGAATAGGTTTCCTTTATGTTTTTTTTGCTTTTGCTTTGGTTAGAGTAGGTTTCCCTTTCTACTTTTCCTTGTTTGTTTGCTATTCTTGGTTAGTTTAGGTTTTCTTTTGGTTTGGTTTGCTTTTGCTCCGCTCTTGCTTTGGGTTTCCTTGTTTTCTTCTGGGTGTGTTGCATCTGCATGATAATCATATTATTATCTGGGATTGTTTTGAATATTTATTTTACAAACTTCAATTATTTTCTTTAGAGTCAGGTAGTGAAGGTCCTTTATTTGGTGTCACATGTATTTAATGCTATAAGTGGATGAATCATAGACGGGTTAAATTTGGAATGTATTTGGGTCTCATATATTTACAATGATCATTTAAGATTCCAAGGTTGCATGGGGTCCTTATGAAGTCTGCTTAGGTGAAAAAATTTATATTCTGCTTCAGCACCACTGTGGTTCTTCCTAAGTGTGAACTTCATTGTTCATAGGTTGAAAAGAAAAGGAAAAAAAAGAAAAGAATAGAGAAATTATTGAGAATCAAAAGAATGAGTTCAACTTATCAGGGGTATCCAAGTATCTCTACCGGGGCTATGGACACCTAGCTAGTAGTAGAGCTATGCTTGGGAGGACCACAACGATAACCTCGTCGGGGCTATAGACGCTTGATTGGCAGTAAGGGTCTATCGAGGATGCTGTTGGAGTTAGAATCTTTATGTAGCCTAGTCAGACTAAATTGGGTTCTTATTGCAACTAAGGACAAGGGAATGGATACATATGCACACACTTTGGGCTTGGTACGAAAAGGTTTGCTTATCTTTGAATTTTGAAGCTTTTCCTAACTGGTGACCTGATGCAAGGACTAAAACCAGAGATTCTAGTTTCTTGATTTTTGTTTGTCACTGAAATGCTCTGGAGAATTTTCCCAGTAGGAGTTGCCATTTGTTGTGCAATTTTTGCAGACATGCCCCATTGAAAGCAGGGACCCTCTTTTGCTTTCATTCTTGGTGTTTTGGCCCTTTTATTTTTAGGATTTGGTTGCCTTGGAATATGCATTAATGATTATTTTACTCGTGTAAATTCCCCTTTTTAAGAAACACTTTGAAAATCTTGTGTTCTGGAACTCGTTTAGGGTTTTCCCCTATTTTTGGGAAACTCTCTCTAGGTAGAATTCCTTGAGCGCCTTGAAAACCTGACAGAGGCTGCTTTACTTTATTTTCAAAAATTCTAGGACTTCACAGAATTCCATTTTCCTTGGATTTTCTCGTAATTTCATCGTGCCTTCAAGTTCTTGAGATTGATGTCTTTTCGACGCATTTATGTCTCCTGTATGATCTTGCAGTTGGATTTTATTAGATTTAATTGCAATTTATGATGAGAATTTTGTGTCATTTTCCTTGTTATGAGATTTGAGGAGTTGGGTTTTGAGTTGCTCTTGCTAGATTGTGCATTTGAGATTGTGGTCGATCGTTCTAGTAAGGTTTTCTGGTGACCACTTGCATTCTGCTCAGACTTCAAGGCTTCTTTCCAGTCGCTACTATTTCAATTTCTTTGCTCTCATGGTATGTACATGCTGTATCCTCTTTTGAATGAATTAAATTTTCTTCAGGGTTTGTGTGTGTGTATGCTTTGAGTCGAGATATTTGACGTGGTAGAGTCTGGTAATGGGGCTAGGGTTTCTAGTTTTGGGTTCAATGCTCTTCCCTGTAACTCACATTGCCTTTCCTTCTGCAAGACTACGATTCAATGAGGTTAACCATTGCTATGTTTGATTCTTAATTTGATTTTGTGCTTTCCTATGTTGAGTTCTAGTTTGACTTAGAAATCCCCGACCTTTGATGAAATTACATCCTGGGTGAATTGAAACCTTTCGTTTATAATCCAAATTTGATAATCACCCTATCTTAGTTGGGTCATGGGAGAATTCAAGTGAAGAATAGTAGAAATGAAAAAGTTGAGTTTGATCTAAACTGTGTTGTCATGACATTTTCTATAGGGTTTCCCTTGAAATAATTCCTCATATTGATTGGATATCATTTGGATAGGTTGAAAGCCTGGATTACCCATCTTTCACTTTGATCGAACTGAATCCAAAGCTAAATTCCCAACTGCCTAATTATTTAATTGATCTAAGTGAAATCTTGATGAAGTCAAAGATTTTGGGTTTTCGATCGTCCCACGAATTTTCCTTGCTTTAGGAATTTCCCGATTTTCCATTGCTTTATTGATTTCCCGAAAACATCCTTATAATGTGAAAATTACATTGGCTTCATGAAATTCTGTTTCCTCGAGATTTTACCAAAATTTCTTTGTCCCTTCATTTTCCTGGAGTTTGTAAACTATTGCCATTTTCATAGATTTTCGTCCTTGGCAGAATTCTCCGAAACCTTATTGAAAATGAAGAATTGAGAGATAGTATGATCTATCAGCTGATGATTGTGAAATACATGATCTATTTGACTTATTTAAAGATATTTCATGTTATTTGTTAGCTGATGAAAGTTGATTAAATGATTGATTTGAAGTTTTGGTGTTCTTTTCATTGAATTCCATCTAGCCTCGAATTTCTCAGAATTCCTCTCTGGCCTGAATTCTGTGAGAGGACTAAAATTATGATCTTTGAAGAAAGTAATCTTTATGGGATTTTGATGATTTTTTTCATCATGGGACTTGTATTAAGGATGAATATATCATTTATGATGGATTAGTTTGAATTTCATGTGGTGATGGATCTTTACTATGGTCTCTTTATTAAATGTAGGTGGAATCAAGTCAAGTTGTTGCTGGAAGGACCAAAGGTAGGATAATGGATCCAAGTACTGAGGGGTCTGCTATATCTGAGGCAACAAGGATTAAAATAGATATAAAGAGTAGAATCCTAGAGATCAAGTTGACTTCCATCTAGTTAGAGGTTATCGATATAAATGTTGGGCTGTGGGATTATGAAGAATTTAAGAGAAGGATGCCAACACAAAACCTCCCTCTGTTGGCTAGAAGGATATTGGAATCAGGGTTGGAACATGTAGCTGGATTCCCTCCTACAGTTTAGTGTTATGAGTTGGTGCTTGAATGTGCCAGACATTATGAGAGGGGCACACAGCGGATAGTTGGTCCTCAAGGAAGAATTGTGGATAATATTAACCTTGTGTTTATAGCCCAGACATTTGACATGCTCGATAGGTCTCATGTAGTGGGTTTTGATATGGACATAGTGAAGAAATACTATGATGACGATGCCATCAAATACCAGCAGGTTATCAATTCCTGGCTGGAGAAACCCAAGTCCCACTTCTCCAAGCTACCCAAGTAGTTATTTAGAGCTAAGTTTAAGAAGGAATACTATGATGCTATCACACTCAGTAGGGTAGTGGGATTGAAGAGTGCAGGAGTATTTGAAAATTGGATGTTCCATGCTATTGTAAGGATGGAGTAGAATATTGACTACCATTGGGTAGGCATTATAAGTGCAATGATACATGAACAAATGTGTAATGTCCTACAGACAAAGAACTTCACAATGACCTCTTGGTTTATGCACTTGCAAGGTTCCATCCATACAAAGGGCCAAGAAAAAGGGGTGTGTTTGGGAAGGATATGATTTATGAGGTATACCCACAATTACACTTGGGTGGAACAAGTTATAGGAGGGTGAATGATGCATTCACCATGTACATCACCAGGCTATTTCAAGGTGCAGAGGATGTTCGAATCTTAGATAATGCTAAGGAATTAATCAAGAGGTTTGGAGCTTGGTTTATCCAGTTCCCTACTTTTTCATATATCAGGATAGATGGTTGTCAGAGGGCTCCGTACAGACTCCCTAGATATCCCACAAATCATATTATACTTCTAGAGGTCACAAGGCAGACTGACTTTGATGCAATTGTCAAGAAGGATAAACATAAGACTAGATTTAGTGGTGATTTTCCTTTGAGGATAGGCAGTAGTGAGGCCTACCCCTCTATTAATTTGACCCATGTTTCTGAAGAGGAAATGAGTACTCTAGGTCTATCTTTGAATTCCAGGATATCCAGATTTGATCAGACTGGTGAGGCATAGAAGAAATCTAGTAGGGAATACAATCATAAGGATGATATAGAAGATTAGTGGGCCAACAATAGTGATGAATTTGAAATTATAAAGAAGAAGTTCTCTAGGTTACCAGTAAATTTAGTCAGGCTATACAACATAAAGGCCATTCTAGATTAGGTTGAAGATGATGGAGATTTGATTCAGGGCCATGACTATCAAGCTGTGAAAGAAAAACCGGTTGGAGAACTAGAATGGTTGGAGGAAAAGAAAAAAATTTGGAATAGATCATGACTCCAGTGATTAAGTACACTAAATTGTGTCTCAAGCACAAGATGTGGGAGTTGGAAAGTGAGGGTGTGCAGTGCACCTATGATCTAATGGGATACTTGGAGTCTCATTCCACATCTGAAGAGTCAACTGAGCAGGACCCTAAAGGTAAGGCTAAGGTGAGATCTCCTTTCAAGATAAAGATTAAAGATGCTCAGGTGGAAGGGGTAGAGGAGGTAGAGAAGCAAAGAAAACCCATTGCTAAGAAGAGAAAACACATTTCAAAAGCAAAGAAATCTACAAAAGATGAAGTTGAGAAAGAAGGTAAAGAGGGTAGTGTTTCTATGCCTAAAATAAGAATAATAGTGAGATTATCAAAGAAGGAGAAGGAATCCTCTAAGGTAGGAGATGAAGTTGAACCACTAGTAGTAAATGTAGAAAGTTTGGGAGAGAAGACATAGGTGTACATAGGAAGATCAAGAACTCTATCTCCCAAAGATGGTGTGCAAAAGAAAAGTTCTCCCATAGCTGTTCCTGCCACTGAGGATGATAATGTTCCTCCTTCTCACGAGACTCACAATGTACCAGGTGAATCCAAAGATGCAAAGGATTACCAAGATCAAGGAGAAGAGTTCCAAGAGGGTAAACTCTACAATGATGAAGCAAAAATAGAGAGGGTATTACAGTCTCCTTTGGTGACTTATGATGATTCACCTATAGAAAATGAAGAGGATAGACCTCCTCAAAGAGAGGAAATTCCAATAATGACTCCTTCACCATTACATGAAGAAGAGGAGCATGATAAAGAAAAATAAGATAAAGTTGAAGAGATTCCTGAAAAACAAGATTTGAATGAAGATATACCCAGGGTTCAACAAGATGAGGTTGGAAAAAGTAATGCACCATCAGGTTCCACTGTTCCAAGTTGGTTGGAAAAGGAGCTAAAGAGTAAAAAAATTGTGGTAGATGATACTCCTCCCAACTGGGATGAATTACTAGTAAATATAGGAAAGGGAAAAACAAAGAAGAAAGCCAGGGTTATCTCTAGGATCGAGAGAGATGAAGAAAATAATAGGGTGGTTCACATTGCTACTCTTGCTTCGAAGAAGAATAAAGATGATGTGACTGGTAGTGATTACAATGTACAAACTATCAACTTAGGGCCTACTTCGATGGAATGAGAAATTGAAGAATATGAAGGATCTAGTGCTGTAGTCTTGGGTAGATTGAGGAAAGAGGTGCAAACCAAGTAAGAATCAAAGAAGGAGAAAGATAAAATTAAGAGGTATCTACAAGACTTGATGAAACCCTTGCAATCCATCAACTCCTCATCATCTGCTACAAGTTTTTTTCCACAAGAAACAATAACTAATTTGGAGAAGATGAAAACTACTACTCATGCCAAAACGAGTTGGTTGCAGGAAGTGCAAGCTAAAGGAGATAATGCTATCAAGGACATCCTTTCGACCAGTGGAGATGCTATGAGATCAATAGATTGGTTAAGGAATGTACTAGCTCAGGATAGGGAGGATGTAGACCTCTTGCTGCAGAAGACCAAAACCATCATGGAATACATTGAGGAAAAGTTGGTAAGTGATGGAATTCTTCCTTCGTCCAAAGCTATGGAACCCTGGGAATGGTTTGAAGTTTTGCAAATAAGGAAAATAATTTTAAAGGAGGTATATAAGCAAGGGAATCAAATTGAGGACACCCTGACTGAGATCTACAACAAATGCATTTCTTTCTTTGAAGTTATGACAGGAAGAAAAAGGTTTTCACCAAAACATTTGAGCTTGGATCAATTGAGAAAATGGTGGCATGATATATATTATCCAATCAATGAGGACCCAGTCATCAAACATCAGTTAGATGATGCAGCCACCTAACCATGAAGGTGGATTGGGATAAAGTTGTAGAGCAGTTAAGAGAGGACATTAAGTCCATTGAAAGGAGAATTAAAGTTTTGGTTATTCCTCCTATAGCTGACTTGGAGAAGATATTTTTGATGGTGCAAGATAAGATGGAGAGAGCTAAGGACAAAGGGGGGAGAAATTAATACAATGCCTCATTGGAATTTGTGCTTCCCCATTATTTATCTTCCTTCACATGCATTAGACTGGGCTATGTTGGAGATCATAGGTCGACCTAGATGGAGTACATACATTTAATGCATACCTTTTCTTTATTTTGAATTCCTCTTGGCTGTCTTGTTTTGTGGCTGTTTATTATTGTAAACCTAATTGGGCTAACATATCTTGGGGGATTCTATAAATATGGAATTTTGCCTCATTTGTAAGGGCTAGATAGTTTTTAATTTGGAGTGAATTAAGCAGTATAGCAAGAGTTAGAGTTAGGATTTAGTATCATTTTCAAGCAAGTGCTATAACAAAAGATTGGAATTTTGCTACTTTGGGTGATTTAATGCAAGTAAACACATTGCGATTTGGTGCCTTTCTTGTGTTGAATTTTATCTAGCATGGTTCATGTGATTCTATCTTTAAAGTTGATTCAGTTTATTTGATATATGCTAGGTTTAATGTTAGATGACTTGATGATATTTATGGTTTGATTCTTGAAGTGTTTGTAGCAATCTCTAGTTCATACGTTTTGCAGCTAGATGACTGTTAGTTGCTTTGCAAAGTTATCTTGGACTTTAATATTCACTGTGCTTAGTTCAATTGTGGATATTTGTTCATTTCAATTGCAATAGGGTTGTTTTGGATGAATGTTCATAATCTGAAAATATTTAATGCCTTAGAAGATTGCACTATTTTTGTAAGATTGCAGATTCATCTAGGTCAAGCAAGAATCAATTTCTGAGGGATTGGTCCATTTCACGTATTTTATCATTTTCATTGTTAATATTAGGATTATAATTAATCTTGGAAGTCTCCTTGAAACCCTTATCTCTTTTGATATTTATTTTATCATTTGGGTTAGATTTAGCATTTCAAGTATCACCATATTACAAAATTTGATAAGCTTTGAGATTCAATATTTGCTTGTAGTAAGGTCCCTTTGTGATTACCAACATTTTCACATATTATCTAAGCTATTTATGCATTGTCAAGACCTGACATTAGAGACCTTGGGGTTATCTCTTGAGGTTTGCTGATAGAGATTTACCTTTCAAGAGAGATAGGATATTATATTTTGTCTGAGTTATTGTGCAGAAAACACCATCAACAATGCATTTGTTGTAGATCTCAGTCAGGGTGTCCTCAATTTGCTTCCCTTGCTTATATACCTTCTTTAAAATTCTTTTCCTTATTTGCAAAACTTCAAACCATTCCCAGGTTTCCGCAGCTTTGGATGAAGGAAGAATTCCATCACTTACCAATTTGTCCTCAGTGTATTCCATGATGGTTTTGGTGTTTTGCAACAAGAGGTCTACATCCTCCTTATCCTGAGCTAGTAAATTCCTTAACCAATCTATTGATCTCATAGCATCTCCACTGGTCGAAAGGATGTCCTTGATAGCATTATCTCCTTTAGCTTGCACTGCTTGCAACCAACTCGTTGTGGCATGAGTAGTAGTTTTCATCTTCTCCAAATCAGTTATTGTTTCTTCTGGTAAAAAACTTGTAGTAGATGATGATGAGTAGTAGTTTGATCAAGTCTTGCAGATACCTCTTAAGTTTATCATTCTCCTTCTTTAATTCTTTCTTGGTCTGCAACTCTTTCCTCAATCTACCCAAGATTACAGCACTAAAGCCTTCATATTCTTCAATTTTCAGTTCCATCGAAGTAGGCCCTAAGTTGATAGTTTGTACATTGTAATCACTACCAGTCACATCATCCTTATTCTTATCCAGAGCAAGAGTAGCAATGTGAACCACCCTATTATTTGCTTCATCTCTCTTGATCTTGGAGATAACCCTGGGTTTCTTCTTTGTTTTTCCCTTTCCTATATTTACCAGTAATTCATCCCAGTTGGGAGGAGTATCATCTACCACAATTTTTTTACTCTTTAGCTCCTTGTCCAACCAACTTGGAACAGTGGAATCCGATGGTGCATTACTTTGTCCAACCTCACCCTGTTGAACCCTGGGTATATCTTCATTCAAATCTTGTTTTTCAGGAATCTCTTCAACTTTATCTTCTTTTTCTTTATCATGATCCTCTTCTTCATGTAATGGTGAAGGAGTCATTATTAGAATTTCCTCTCTTTGAGGAGGTCTATCCTCTTCATTTTCTATAGGTGAATCCTCATAAGTCACCAAAGGAGACTGTAATACCCTCTCTATTTTTTCTTCATCATTGTAGAGTTCACCCTCTTGGAACTCTTCTCTCCTTGATCTTGGTAATCCTTTTCATCTTTGGATTCACTTGGTACATTGTGAGTCTCATGAGAAGGAGGAAGATTATCATGCTCAGTGGCAGGAACAACTATGGGAGCACTTTTCTTTTGCACACCATCTTTGGGAGATGGAGTTATTGATCTTCTTATGTACACCTGTGTCTTCTCTTTCAAACTTTCTAAATTTACTACTGGTGGGTCAACTTCATCTCCTACCTTAGAGGAATATTTCTCCTTCTATGATAATCTCACTATTATTCTTCTTTTAGGCATAGAAACAATACCCTCTTTATCTTCTTTCTTAGTTTCATATTTTGCAGATTTCTTTGTTTTTGAAATGTGTTTCCTCTTCTTAGCAATGGGTTTTCTTTGCTTCTCTGCCTCATCTACCCCTTCCACCTGAGCATATTTAATATTTATCTTGAAAGGAGAGATCACCTTAGCCTTACCTTTAGGGTCCTGCTTAGTTGACTCTTTAGAGGTGGAATGAGACTCCAAGTCTCCCATTAGATCATAGGTGCACTGCACACCCTCACTTTCCAACTCCCACATCTTGTGCTTGAGCCACAATTTAGTGTACTTAATCATTGGAGTCATGATATATTCCAATTCTATTTTCTCTTCCTCCAACCAGTCTATTTCTCCAACTAGTTTGTCTTTCACAGCTTCATAGCCATGGCCCTGAATCAAATCTCCATTGTCTTCAACCTGATCTGGAATGGCCTTTATGTTGTATAGCCTGACTAAATTTACTGGGAACCTGAAGAACTTCTTCTTTCTAATTTAAAATTCATCATTGCTGTTGGCCCACTAATCTTCTATATCATCCTTATGACTATATTCCCTACTGGCTTTCTTCTGTGCCTCACCAATTTTATCAAATATGGATATGTTGGAATGGAAAGATAGACCTATAGTACTCATTTCCTCTTTAGAAGCATGGACCGAATTAATAGAGGGGCATGCCTCACCACTTCCTATTCTCAAAGGAAAATCACCACCAAATCTAGTCTTATGTTTATCCTTCTTGAAAATTGCATCAAAGTCATAGATTTGCCTTGTGACCTCTAGAAGTATAATATGATTTGTGGGATATCTAGGGAGTTTGTATAGAGCCCTATGAAAACCATCTATCCTGAAATATGTAAAGGTAGGGAACTAGATAAACCAAGCTCAAAATCTCTTGATTAATTCCTTAGCATTATTTGAGATCCGAACATTCTCTACACCTTACAATAGCCTGGTGATGTACCTGGTGAATGCATCATTCACCCTCCTATAACTTGTTCCACCCAAGTACAATTATGGGTATACCTCATAAATCACATCCTGCCCAAACACACCCCTTGTGCTTAGCCCTTTGTATGGATGGAACCTAGAAAGTGCATAAACCATGTAAGAGGTCATTGTGAAGGTCTTTGTCTGCAGGACATTACACATTTGTTCATGTATCATTGCACTTATAATGCCTGCCCAATGGTAGTCAATATTCTACTCCATCCTTACAATGACATGAAACATCCAATTTTCAAATACTCCTGCACTCTTCAATCCCACTACCCTACTAAAGAGTGTGATAGCATCATAGTATTCCTTCTTAAACTTAGCTTTGAATAACTGCTTGGGTAGCTTGGAGAAGTGGGACTTGGGTTTCTCCAGCTAGGAATTGATAACCTACTGGGATTTGATGGCATCTTCATCATAGTATTTCTTCGCTATGTCCATATCAAAATCCACAACATGAGACCTGTCGATCATGTCAAAGGTCTGGGTTATAGACATAGGGTTAAGATTTGCCACAATTCTTCCTTGAGGACCAACTATCCTTTGCGTGCCCTTGTCATAATGCTTGGCACATTCAAGCACCAACTCATAACACTAAACTGTAGGAGGGAATCCAACTACATGTGCCAACCCTGATTCTAATATCCTTCTTGCCAACAGAGGGAGGTTTTGAGCTGCCATCCTTGTCTTAAATTATTTATAATCCCAGAGCCCAACATTTGTATCGGTAACCTCAAACCAAATGGAAGTCAACTTGCTCTCTGGGATTATACTCTTTATATCCATTTTAATCCTTTTTGCCTCGGATATAGCAGACCCCTCAACACTTGGATCCATTATCCTGCCTTTGGTCCTTCCAACAACATCTTGACTTGATTCCACCTGCATTCAATAAAGAGACCATAGTAAAGATCCATCACCACATGAAATTCAAACTAATCCATCATAAATGATATATTCATCCTTAATACAAGTCCCATGATGAACCAAATCCTTAAAATCCCATAAAGATTACTTTCTTCAAAGATCAAATCTTGTGGAATTCTGGTCGGAGAGGAATTTCGAGAAATTCTAGGCCAGATGGAATTAAGGGAAAAGAACACAAAAACTTCCAATCAATAATTTAATCAACTTTCATCAGCTAAGAAACAACATGACATATCTTTAAATAACTCAAATCAATCATGTAATGCACAATCATCAGCTGATAGATCATACTATCTCTCAATTCTTCATTTGCAATAAGTTTTTAGAGAATTCCGCCAAGGACGAAAATCTGCAAAAATGACAATAGTTTATGAACTCTGGGACAATGAAGGGACAAAGAATTTTTTGTAAAATCCTGAGGAAACAAAATTTCATGAAGCAAATGTAATTTTCACATTTTAAGGATGTTTTCTGGAAATCGATAAAGTGATGGAAAACCAGGAAATTCCTAAAGCAAGGAATATTCGTGGGATGATCGAAAACCTAAAATCTTTGACTTCCTTAGGATTTCGCTCAGATTGATTAAATGATTAGGTAGTTGGGAATTCACCTTTGGATTCAGTTTTCTCAAAGTGCAAGATGGATAATCTAGGCTTCCAACCTATCCAAATGAGATCCAATCAATATGAGGAATGATTTCAAGGGAAACCCTAAAGAAAACACCATGACAAAATAATTTAGATCAACTCACCTTTTTCATTTCTACTATTCTTCACATGAATTCTCCCACGAGCCAGCTAAGATAGGGTGATTATCAAATTTGGATTATAAACGAAAGGTTTCAATTCACCCAGGATGTGATTTCATCAAAGGTCAGGGATTTCTAAGTCAAACCAGAACTCAACATAGGAAAGCAAAAAATCAAATTAAGAATCAAACATAGCAATGGTTAACCTTGTTGAATCATAGTCTTGCAGAAGGAAAGGCAACGTGAGTTACAGGGAAGAGCATTGAACTCAAAACTAGAAACCCTAGCCCCATTACCAGACTCTACCACGTCAAAAATCTTGACTTAAAGCATACACACACACAAACCCTTAAGAAAATTCAATTCATTCAAAAGAGGAGGAAACATGTACATACCATGAGAGCAAAGAAATCAAAAAAGTAGTGATTGGAAAGAAACCTTGAAGTCTGAGCAGAATGCAAGCGGTCACCAAAAAACCCTACTGCAACGATCGACCACAATCTCAAACGCACAATCCAACAAGAGAAACTCAAAACCCAACTCCTCAAATCTCATAACAAGGAAAATGACACAAAATTCTCATCATAAATTGTAATTAAATCCAATAAAAGCCAACTACAAGATTGTACAGGAGACATAAATGTGTCGAAAAGACAGCAGGCTCGGGAACCCGAAGGCATGACGAAATTACAGGAAAATCCAAGGAAGACAGAATTTTGTGAAGTCCTAGAATTTTTGAAAATAATGTAAAGCAACCTCCGTCGGGTTTTCAAGGCACTCAGGGAATTCCGCCTAGAGAGAAGTTTCCCGAAAATAGGGAAAAACCCGAAATGAGTTCTAGAACACAAGATTTTCAAAGTGTTTCTTAAATAGGGAAATTTGCATGAGTAAAATAATCATTAATGTATATGCCAAGGCAACCAAATCCTAAAAATAAAAAGGCCAAAACACCAAGAACGAAAGCGAAAGAGGGTCCCTGCTTTCAGCAAGGTGTGTGTGCAAAAACTGCACAACAATATGCATAACCCTAATCTTATCTCAAGAAAAAAGATAGCTCAACAAGATAAGGATGAAAACTATTAAATTAGGAATTAAAATATTACCTAAGTAAAATTATGCAAGTGTAATTAAATAATTAATTACACCAACACCCCCCATAAGCGCAACTTAGGGAGACTAAAAAAGAATGCACCTAAAACTAAGATGAATGCAAGAGAGCATGAATGGTTCCTGAAAACAAGGCCTGATCAGGTACCCATGTACAAATGCAATAATGAGGTAGAGAAGGAAAACCCATGGGACATAACCCCCCCTACAATGAGAGGACTACTGCAGAGAAGCACTGGAAGAACACTATGGAGTAACATTGGAATCACAATCCGACAAGCAAGGAAAGATACTTCTGTCTTCAAGAAAACAAATGAGAGTCACTAAAGGACTCAGGAAGAATCATAATAATGCAACAACAGACCTAATGCTATGGAACACTGGAAAACTCACAAACTGGAAGAACCCTAGAATCTATGAAGCAACAATATATGATATGATGAAAAAATCTGGAAACCGTGTATCTCAATGCTAATGCCAAACTGAGACTAAAAATCTTCCATGGGAACAAGTACCATAAAGACTCTGAAACATTTACCATAAAAACATGGCCCTCAAACTGAGATGGATCTAAACCAATGTGGATCAATAACCATAAACTCCCAATTTGAAGTGTGAACTGATGTATTTCTCCAAAAAAGATGAGAAGGGGCTAAAAATTGAGGCTTTGATACCATGTTAGAAACCAAGATCATACATGCAAACCAGAAAAGCCTTCCACAGAAGAGAAAAATAGAAAAACCAAGAGCTTTGCATGAAGATGTGAAAATAATATTATTAAGGAATTCAATAATTACATGAGATGATTTTCTTTATAAAAGAAAATATGAATAACCCTAATCTTATCTTGAGAAAAAAGATAGCTCAACAAGATAAGGATGACAAATATTAACTTAGGAATTAAAATATTACCTAAGTAAACTTATGCAAGTGTAATTAAATAATTAATTACACCAATAAGGGATTCATGGCATGACTAAAAGCAAGAATCAGAACTCCCAATTTATCTATCATTTCTATTTTTCAGAGGATGTAATAAGAAACATATTTTTGAATTCCAGAAACAAGATGATAGAAAGATGAAATGGATTGCTTTCGATAAATTAGAAAGGGAGATGTAATCTAAGGACCCACAATTCTTGGCTCTTAGAGACATAAAGGATTAAATTTAAAGAATTGAATATATGTTTTTCAGAATTTTGAACAAGTGGTTGGGCAGTTGAAAGGAAAAAGGCTAGTCCAAGACAAAGGGAAGGATATTGTAGTAGAAGAAAAAGGTGAAGGGGAAACCCCTATGATGGAAGAGAGGCCAACCTACCAACCCCCCAAGAAAGTAATTGTATTCAAAAGGAGGAAGGATAGGGTGAAGGAAAAGAAAACAATGACTACCTCTTCTCAACAAGAGGAGCCAAAAATCCCTTCACTAGCATGTGAAATGCCACCTATGTCTCCCCCAAGGTCAACTGATCTTGTGATTGTTGACATTGATTCACCACCAAGGCAATCATCACCACCAAGGAAACCACCCCCAAAGAGACAAAAGGTTGAATCAAGAGGCCCAGTGGATTATGATGAGGACTTTGAAGATGAAATATTGGTTACTAAGGAAGAGATGTAGTAGGGTATGCCTTCTCCCCCTAGGGAGATGGTACCACAACAAATGGTCCTTAGATTGAGTAAGGTAGACCTAATTGGCATGCACAAAACTAATGATGTCAAAGAAGAGGCCTATAAATAGTTCATGGATGATGAATATTTTTTCAATTCATTAGCCTTCATGGAATTCGCTTGGAGAGAGAAGAAAGATGAATATGTCAATAATGTTTCCAAGAAGAGGAGTCTACACCTAGAATTTCCTGATCTATTCAGGCTCAGGTCATGAGGGATATGAAAGAAAGTTTCCAGGGCATAAAAACACAAGAGGGTAAGGAACTAGTAAGAAATAATGGTATTCTCCTATTACTAGAATGGGACCTAGCCTCTGCCATAGCCTTTGACACAGTAAGGAGGCATGACAAGCCTTCATAAAATTTTGAGGAGGAAGCAACAATTGCATTACAAGGGTTTTCCTTTAGTGTGCAATGGGATACTTTGGCTATTTGGTCTCTAGCCCCAAATACAAAAAAGCCAGAAGTTGTAGAACCATTTGTAGACTACAGAGGAGGGATAATTATAAAGAGGGTATCTAACACCTCTGCAATTGAAGCTCCCACCATGTCAGTAAATGTTTCCCAATTCACAAAGGAAACTATAGAATTTGTCATAGCAAAGAAGGAGAAGTTTAGAAAGATGTAGAATGATCTGTTTGTTGAATATGGAAAAGGGTAGCACTGTTGAAAGAGAAAATGAAAAATATGCAAACAAGTCTACCAATGCAAACATACTCTACCTTTCCCTCTTTTCCATAAGAACAATCACCTTCTACCCTTGCTCCTCCCATAGGTACTTCATCGGCAGTTGTGCCTTATAACATGGGAAATGTGCCCTTAGTAGTTGAGGAACCAAGTACATTAGAGGCATAGCAGACATAGGAAATTAGGAAGGAAGAATTGCTTGAGAAGCTGAAGACATGAAGAAAGGTGTGATTAACATGAAAGAATGGTCTTTGTCAGCAATTTAAAGATTGTAACATCTATATTGGAGCACCTAAATAAAGGAATTGATATAAGACCGATTAGCATCCATGCTAATTATTCTTCCATGTTTGATGTTGTGAGAAATTTTGATAGAGACAAAGAAGTGGCTATTCCACTTATTGAAAATGGATTCCTAGACTCCAAGATTTAAGGCTAATAGTAGTAGGATCCAAGCATGCTATAAAAAATCCAGATAACATCCAACCTACCCTTAGAATTGTGAATGAAATTCAAGAATTCTAAGGAAAGATTGAGCCTTTGGAGGAAAAAATAAGGGAGTTGGTTAGAGGGTTTGATGAAATGAATTTTGGTCTCCTTCCTAACATCTTAAGGAAAATGGTGAAATCAAATCTTTGGGAAATTGGAAAGGGTAGGAAAATGGTATAATTGCAAAGCAAGCAACTCTAGTTTGTGAAGGAATTGATATGAGAATGCTAAAGAATAATATGGATATGCTTACCCAAGTAGGAATGGTCTTGGAGGAATATGATAAGGAAGCCAACTAGGTGGTAACCAAGTATTCTCCATACAAAACAAAGGCTGATAGTGTCATTGCATTCAATTGTTTCTTAGAAGAGGAATTTTAGTTATGGAAGGATAAATATCTTAATATCTTGGAGGATTAAGCTGCTGCTGCAAGGTGGTTAGTACAATTTTGGTCTCAAGTCTACAACAATGGAGAGTAACAGTTGGGAAAATACAATACATGGGCTAGACATTATACAAATTAGGCCTTTGATAAAGTAATGAAAAAATATCGTATTCTCTTCAGTTTGGAATTGATGACAGGGATGCACATGTGTAGGTGATTTGTCCTTTTTATCTTTCTTCATTTTATGCTTTTATTCTTTCAAGCTTGGTGTAAGTGCACATAATTTTTAAAGCACGTGGGTATATTACTGCAACAACTAAAAGGTGTATTTTGGAAGGTGAGATAAGATATTCATCAACAAATGTAAATGGTTTTTGTCCCATGTGATATTCCCTCCCTTTAAATTGCAAATATAACTGAATTGGGAATACCTATTGTATCAGTCCAATAAGAATAGGACATGCGTACATTTTGGACCGAAGCTTGTTTTCTCCTTCATTTCTATAAGAAGGAATTCATGACAAAATATACATGTTATTGATTGATCATAGGAAATTTTTTGTAATGAGAATACAGAGAATAGTTCAAAGTTTTTGTCTTAGGTTTTGAGTCTAGTTGATATGCATATGTAATTTTCAATAGCAGTACGAGAAATTGAATAGAAAATGGTGCAAATTCAAATCCATTTCTCTCTCGGTGTATTCATTTCATGAAAAATTAATAAAATGATCAAGGGTTTTTTTGTTAGTCTTCATTGATTTCCAATGGATGTGTGGTTCTATCCTTGTTTTTAATTCAAAGAATTAATGAAATTGCTTGGATGAAGCTATAGGTTCATGAAATTTGAGTATAAGGGTCTTTATAAGAAGTTATGGTTTGGGATACAATGATGCAGTGTTGTAATGCAACGTTTTCAAAGCTTCATGTTGCTATGTATTAATCTATTGTCAAATTATATCTGTGTTGAGATTGACTCCGTTTCCTAGATTAAGGCACCGATCTGAGTTTTGTATTCATGATATATCTTCTTGGTCATTCAACATCAAATCAAATTTATAAGGTACAAACTTTAAAATGAACTACAATTGTTATTTTTTCATGTTTGAGTGTTGTAAAGGAGTAGCCAACTTTTGGAAATATTCCATTTATTGAGCTATAATATGAGAGTTCATCTATTATTTACAATGTATCTGGTCATGAAGTGCATAAGTCTTTAGGTACAATTGTGGGATCACCCTCCTAGGTCCTACAGAGCTTGAAGTGTAGGAGGAAAGCATTGTTACTTTCACTCATTCATTGGCCAATCCCTTCAAGTTGCTAAGGATTGGAATTGGAAATTCCATAGGCTTCTTTGAAGATCATCTTGGTTCTTAAAAAATAACCAACAAAGTGCATGAGAATAAATTAGACTAGTAATTAATTATTAGCTAATGCACAATTACTCTAACACCCCCCTTAAGATGAACTTAGGGAGTAGCTAAAAACCCTAAAAGAGAATGCATGATGGGTCTCGACAAACAAGGCCAAATAAGGTACCCATCTATAAACAAAAGATCTCTTAAAATTGGAGAAAATGCAAAAACCACTGTGGGAGAAAAAATCCTTTCCAAAAGAGAGAAAGGCAAATGAAGGACTAAAGAAGCCTTTAAATTAGGATGTGAAGGACTGCTCGAAGCCTCCAACCAAATAATATCCTATAAAAGAGGAACATGTAGAACATAACTGAAGCATGAAGAAGCTGTAGACTACTCTCAAATGATGATTGATATAGTCTTGAAATGAAGAACCTCCAAAAATAGGAATGCAAAAGTTTCCATATGTTAAATGATTCATCTCACTGAAATGCATGTAACTTGCCATTGATGTACACTGTGTCTGAAAGTACACAGGAACAAGAAATAGATATGTAGATCACTCCAATGTGAAACCAAGGAAGCATTAGCACCAAAAATAGAAACCCCTCGATAATGATGAAAAGGGAGAGCCAAGATAGGTACATTGAAACTATGTGAAACCAAGAAGTGTATGTAGGAGCAACCTACAAATAAATGGGTGTGCAAACTAAGGCACAAACGCATGAGGCAAGAATCATTGGGATTCACTACTGTCATGGAAGGGAAACTCACTTGAAAAAGGTGTGATGGAAAACCAAAGGAAAACATCAACCCCCCATGGTACTTTATATCATAGTGTGAATACAAAAGGCACAATAGGATGTACAAAATCCTTAAAAATTATACACCAAAATGACAATTTATCTTGTCAAAAGTTATGAGCTAGGGACTAAAAACAACACCTTTGACCTCAACAGGTTGTAGAATATAGTAGCAATAGAATATGAAAAAAAAACTAGTACTATTGGATAGTGCTCAAAACTAGCTTTCTGATAATATATTGTTTGCAAAAAAACTAACATACGAGCGAAAAGTTATGACCCTTTTCCCAATTTTGCTTATTTTGCAAAAAAACAAAAGAAAAAATTAGCCCCCCAAGGGTTGGGTACTAGTTGCCCATATGACCCTGGTGGTGGATTTTTATTTTTGTTTTGCTTTAAAAAAGTAAAAAAACCAAAAGAAGGAAAAAAAGTTAAAAAAAGAAAAAACAACAAAGAAGATTTCAAATTTGCTCTTGTAACTCTAGTTGGAGAAAATACCTCATAAATCGAGAAGGGGTTCAATGAATCCACGTTTTGATACTGTTGATGCCAAAATTTGACAAGGTAACAGTGTCTTATGGGAAACTCAGTTTATGGGGGACCTTTTGCACTAAACTAAGTGACTTCTAGGTTTTTAGAGAAGCCGACTTCTTCTATAATGGGGTTTTGGAAAGGGAAAATGAAACATATATAATAAAATAAAGTCTAACCTAAGGTGATGCACCAAGAGTTAATGATAGGCATGATAAGTCATAGATCTAAGGGCCTGATTGGTATTTGTAGTGTTCCAAAAAGGTAGAAACTGAAGATTAAAAAATAGATAATTCATTCATTGACATAAAATTACATTGCATACATTCCTACTGCCAAGAAGAGTCATTAGACATGATCTAGATCAGAAAACTTGCATTCAATATATATAGAAGTTCTCAAATGAAATATCTAGACAATAGCAGTGTAGTTTAAAGTTTAATCAAATAACATGAAAGAACAAAAAGGCCAAACAATTGGCACAGTCTGAAAGTCTTTTGCAATAAAAATAAAATAGTAATAAAGGCCTGGTGTCTTTTCTTAAAATTAGTGTTCCTTCAAAATTTGGACCCTTCCTTCAAAATAGAGAGAAGTATATAAAGCAGAAAACTCCCACCACTTGCAGAGGCATAACAAAAAGGATTTCGCGATCTCCTACAATGATGCAAAATTGAGTATATTCCCCAAGCTATTGCAACAGAAAAGATTTGAAACCAATCATCTGGTCCTTCTAGGCTTAGGTGCATCCCTTGCAAATGATGGCAGTGGTCTTGGCAAGGTCAAATAGACAAGTGTCATCATTCCATGAAGTAATTATGACATGCGGTGGCCAATCACAACATTTGGTTCACTTGATTCATCGCATGAATATGAAACCCACCGAAGAGACACGTGGAAGCATAGCGCTGCCTGTGTGAACCTTTATCTTTCACTGTTGAAGACTTGCACCAAGGTGACATGTGTCAAGTGTGCAAAGCTCTATCCAAAAGTGGAGGAAAGTGATCATTGGTTGGGTGCAAAAGAGATGCATGGCAGCATTTCGATACCTGCAGTCATTATTTCATCCTCTTGCCAAAATATTGCACAAAATAGACACATAGTAAGAGTGCATTACAAACGCTGACTGTGGGGCCCACCAAAATTCTTTGGAAATGAGAGCTACATGGCACTTAAATGGGGCCTGATGAGGAAGCAAAAAGGAATGATAAAAAATGGCCCGCAGCTATGACACATTGAAGCATAGTGGGGATTTTGAAAATGTGAGGGAAGGGAAACCTCTAGGGAGTGCAGATTAGACATGTGGAGGGATCTGTAGACTTTGATAAAAAGGCCGAGGAGGAAACCTTGTGATGTGCAAGGTGATACTTAGAGAAAAGATAAACTCGAAGGGAGCTTGTTGAATATTATTCATAGCTTTTGGCAACTACCAGGGGCGTTTCACTTGAGGAATGGAGAACCCAAATTTCTCTAGTTTACAGACCAAAGAGCCATTCACCAGATGGAAGAGTTAGAGTTTAGAAAGAGCCACCTACAAAGGTGACCATTCATTCTCGGATGGCCTTACTATGTTTCACAAATTCTCATGTGCTCTGCCTAGGTCAATCGTTTCCTTATGAGATAGTGCATCAGGTAAGCCAACCCCTGCTTCACAATGGAATAGTAGCTGTTCAAGTGGATGAATGACTCCTTCAATGTCTGCTACAATAGGAGGATGACTAAAATTCCTGAAAGCATCCAGATCATTTTCCTTCTCCTCTATTCTTTCTACGATTTTCTCGGCCATAGCAATTGAGCCATCTTCAAGGAACAAAGATGGCAAACCCATCCCATTTAATCTAGAGAAACTCTCTCACATATTGTCTATTGTATTGTTCAGAGTAGCAACAACCACTTTAGTGCATTGGAAGCAGAGTGGTAATGAATAAACTTGTTTTCCATCTAGGTAGTAGCATCCTGATCTTCAATTCCTGCCTTGGCAAGGTCCTCATTAGAGACCAAATATAGCTCGGTGAGCAGATCCTTTGCTTCTAGAACCTTTTCCAAGATAAATTGTGGGAATTACTCAATTGTATAATGAGCCTCTTGGCTCATTCTTGATGCTTTGGGGATGAAACAGAGGGTGGGCTGTAGTGCTAGGCAAAAAGTTTTAATTTTTTCCCAATGAGAAATGTACAACTGCCTAACCAATGGAATAATATCCAGCTGTGCAGGGGAGGAAAGGAGAGAGTTTTTAAGAGAAGTAATCTCCACGTCCTTTGAGTTAATGGCCTCAGCCAACTCTACACTTTTTCTTTTTTTGGGCACTAGTTGCGCTGTGGAGCTGCTCATCTCTTTATGCTAGTTTTCCTCGGCTTGGGAGTGATTTTCCAAGTGCATATCAAGAGATGACTTTGTCTCCTGAAGTTCCTTTTCTAATTGGGCCTTTTGGTTCTTAAACTTGACATCTTTTTCTTGTAATTTCTACTCATATTGAGCTTCCTGATGCTCTAAAGCTTCATTCTTTTGTGCTATCCCTTGATTATATTCAATGCATAGCCGCTCCAGCTCCTTGTTCCTTAGCTATAAATTTTGCTCTGCCTCTAGATTCTTAGTACGTAGCTCATTAACCATAGTAGGGTTGATAGTCTGAACCCTCAAAAGTTCTCCTTGAAGTCTATTTCTTTCATTCTCTGCTGCCAGTGCCCTTTCTATCAAACGTGCAACATATGCTTCTAGGGATTTCTCCTTTTTCTTTAAAAAGCTAGCGTTTTCCTTTATTAATTTAAGCTGCTCATCTCTTTTCTTCAGTTGGCGACCAATTTTAAGGAAGTTGGAGGTGACCACCTATTATGTTTCCTCCATAAGATCAACCTTATCCTATGGTCGGGCCACCTTCATGTCAAGCTCTACCACATATATTTCATAGTCTTCTGGACACATCTCCCTGTGTGGCTTGGTTACCGTCGGGTACATGGTTGCAAACTTTAGCTCTTATTGGGCCTCATCATAGAGAGTTTGCATTTTTAGCTTAGTAGAAGTACTATCATCCTTTTCCTTGCGCTTTTACATTCTATTTGTGTGTGCTTTCCTTCTGCAATCAATTTGTGCCATGAATTGGGTTGGAGACGAAACTAGCCCACCTGCGAAAGGAGCACCAAAAGGAAGGGCATATGGATAGGTGATTTTGATAGGCCCAGACATTTTCTTTTTTTGGAGAGTGATAGTTTGCGGGGAGAAGGGAGGCACATTCCAAAGCCTGGTTTGAGAACTAGCAGGAGGGATAGCCACTTGAGATGCTCAATTGGTGAACTAGTGGGAGGACTCATGGGATGGAACAGTGAAGGAGTTGTCATAGTGGAGTCAGCTTGCTATGAGGGAAGGGGAGGATTTGCAACAATAGTGGAAGTAGGGGTGCTAGCAGAGGGTACACATTTGGAAAGTGAGGCAAGGAGGGCCTGAGCAGCAACAATTGGCGTAAGGGTTCATGGAGGAGTAAAGGCAGGTGGAGTGATTTGTGAGAACTGGATGAAACCTCTCACATGTGTTGGATCAAAGGTGGGAAACTAAGGGCCAACACTCATGGCGAGGATTGCCGCAGAGATAGTAGATGATACCAAGGATCGAGAAGTAAGAGAAGAAGGAGCAAAATTTACTTGTTGGCTAGTTGATGGTGGCTTCAGAATCATTAGTGACTCTTCCTCTGCATTAATCTCCTGGCTAGCTACAAACACCTATCCTCCAGTGAGTTCTTGCGAAATCTCTTTGATAATGGTCTTCGTACGTTGTTGCTTTGCAGGTGGGGTTTCCCCAGCCTCGAAAGTCATTTCCAGCTACTGCTGTAGTACTCTAGCTACCTTAGCGGCCCAAGTGAGTGTATGTGAAGCCCTAGATACATTAAACTGCACATTTGTGGCTATATAGGTGGGCTGTCCAGAGCTTCTCTCTAGTGGTGCGAAGGATGCGAAAGTAGCCACCTCTTCCTCTTCTTATTCTTTGGACTCACCTTTTGGGTCATCACCTTTATTGGTGCTAGAGTTAGGGCTAGGATGCTCCTCATCCCACCATTTTTCAAATTCTTTGTCCTCCTTCAAACTCTCATAAGGGGCAGTCAATTGCCTAGTCTCCTGGCGATATTTCTAGAAAGCTTCTATCTTCTCATCAGTCCATTCCTCATCCTTTTGCAACTAGTTGTACATGGTGCATTCCATCTGGACATTATCCTTAGCCATCACCATAGAAAAGTAAAACTTGTGCCATGGCTCTCTGTTATCCTGTGTGGGAACATGTGCTAGTTCAACAAAAAATTCATCCTTGTCCGCTTGTGGGTTGCACCTCTTTTCCCAGTAGGGTTGAGGAACATGAGTAGCCTTCACGTGCAACTCTGATAGGCCATTGAAAGGGATATAATCCCATTTATTACATACCAAAACCAAACCTAAATGAGCCAATTTATCTTACAATAGCTAATTTGATTGCTTCTTTAACAGAGTCACCGTTTTGAAATTCTTCGGACAAGTGAAGAATCCTTTCTTCTTGACACTTGGGCTGCTACAAAAGGTATAATCAATGATACATACCTATTGATACATTTCAAGTGTGAGCACTCTATTTGTGATGCAGGTCGAGAGTAGGAAAGGTTGACCGATGAAGCCCCGCATTCGAAGAATTATGAAATCCACTCCAAAGAATCAGTCACAAGTAGGAGTGAAACTTTGAATATATCTGGTTTGATCTATGTTGAGCCGGACTGTCACCTCCTCCTTGTAAATATTGCAAGACCAAAGTTATAAAATAATCCAAAAATGTATAGCAATCATATGTCAAGGAAAGAAAGGGTGTCCATGTGGATACTGGCTTCCTCTTTTGCTCCTCATCAAAAATCAATAATTCAAAATATTTGTGGAAGAAATCAGGGTTTTGATGCAGGAACATGTGAACCAGGAAGGAGAGAAATCTAAACCTTCCTTCCACTGGGTAATTTTTTATTTTCCGTATCATTTCCTCCACTAGGAATTTGGCGAAATCATACCATAATGTATTGTGCTGTTTGCAGAATTGGAAAGCCGACCCTAATTGAAAGGCTTCCACCATCTTGTCAGAGTCCTAACCACACACAAATGCTAGCATTGATGAGGCATCTTGCAAATCCTCACGAAATGAACCATGCGGCAACATGATACTCGATAGCCTATCACCTAGGATCCCCTTCCTACCAATTTCCTCCATCAGGAAATCTGAGCTCTTTTTCATCGCCTTCCACACTTTTTCTCCTTTAGTAGGAGAGAAGGAATCAATTTTCTCCTTTCTAGTACTTGGGTCTAGGATACATAGCATATGACAAATGGCTTGTGGGCTGATGTGAACACTTAAGGTTCAACCCTTGTTGTAGTAGGTGCTAGGGTTATAATGTTGACTGGCGGCATCAACTATCTCTGGGAAATAATGTACCAGTGGGACCATGTATTGTGAAAGACCACTGTACCAAACCTTTTTTTGCTGTCGATGTGTCTCCCTTAGGTGACCTCATCCTTGCATAGGCTGCTTCTCTTAAGGTTTTAGGGTTTTTTGCAAGGCGTGGGTCATGAATATTATCCCATTTCTCTTCAACCTTTTTCTGGTTTCTGTAATATTTGGGTCTATCCAGCTATATTGTATTTTCCCTCTTCGGCTTGCTTGTTATACCAGGTGTAGCATATGATAACTCTTCATAGATATACACATCTCTTGACGATCGTATAGCATTAAGAAAATCTTGGCCAATCTCCTCTTGAATTTGCTGTGATGAACTCTTTGACATTTTTCCTTCAGATGAAAGCTTTTGCAGGTTTTGAATTCTTTGTAATTTTACTTGGCTCTGGGTATGTTGAAAACTTCTCTTCACTTGGCTTGGTGTATCTCAAAAGACATCAAGCATTAAAAGCCTTTTCATGCAATATTTTAGCTATCTTTTCTCAAGGTGGTAGAAGAAAGTAGGCTTTTTGCATTTAATTCAAAATGTACCATTAATTCCTTGGCTCATGCAAGAATGAATTAATTGCCATTTTGAAGTGGCAAGAATTCATTATTGCGTTTGGCAACTATGTGATACGCTGTAATTTCCTTGAAACTTGAACTGACAATTTTCCCTCTAGCCTTGCATTAGTATGTGCTGACAATTAATATCTCAAACATAATGATTAAGCCAAAGCAAATGACCACCACCTAAAAAGATATGAATCCTACCTTGGGCTTTGGGAAATGCCTGTGAGGTGACACAATAGCCTACGGACCGTGCAACTTACTATCGACGAATGCCACCATTTTAAAGTTAATTAATTAGCTCTTATTAACTTAGCACACATTGAGCCATACTTCTGCAGATGTAACCAGTTAGGAAATGCTAGCAAGCACAAGAATTCCTTTCAAGTTGGGCATTTGGTTTTCATCACGTTTTCTTGAAACGGATTAGCATGCTTTTTCTAATTTTTTCTATAAATAGGCCGCTAAGTAGTGAGGAAATCACACTTAGCATTTGGGAAAATTTTAGCAATAGGTTATTAGCATAGTATTTAGCTTTAGTAATCGAGTTTTCTCATAGGCTAGGTGGTAGGAAAGTTTCAGGAGTAGTTAGAAGGTAGTAGCATTGTGTCAGTACCATGGACACTCCCATTAGGCTAGTTTCTTACAAGTCACATACAACTTTTTTGGGAGAGATTTCCACTAGGCACTTGAAAAGGATGACAAAAAATAAACACTCCTTGGTTTTGATAACCATAAAATGGGTTCTGGGTAGGGACTGCATAGAGTATGAGGACAAATACCGTGTAAACACCAATATTTGCTTGCACTTTGTTGTGTCAGTGTTAGACATTGGTATCCCCTGACCTATAATTCTGAAGTTGGTCAAGGATTTTTTTTTGAAAAAGTACTTGAATGGTCTAGGTGAGGTCATCACTCACGCTGCATATGGGGTAGGCCTGCCAATAAGCAGTGACCTCTAGTGTTACATTGAGGAAGAAGTGGTCATTGTATGGTTGCCATTCCTTTGTGGATTCTACCTCTAGACACATGACGATCATCAATAGAGGGTTACCCAGGCCTTGCACTTTCTATTCCGCAGCTACAATGTAGTGCCATTCTACAACATTGATTGGTACACTGACTTCAGGAACTTGGTGTTCCCTCCACTAATGGTTGCTCCAAATGATTCTACGTCTGCTACTGAAGTACCTACTATTGAAGACGCGGTAGATGCTGCTGTTAATACGTTGATTACTGTTGCCCATACTCTTGGATAAAATGCCTCATTGTTTCTTTATTTTCTACTGTTAATAAAACACCACCCATTTCTAGTTTTTGTATATAGGCCTGAAAAAGGCCATAGATATAGCATATATGAAAATAATAGCTCGTATAATCATATAATTTTTGAATTATGGCTCTCTCTTAGCCATTTTTTCCATGTAAAAATGAAAGAGTATATATATAATGACATATATCTTTATAAAATCCACGACTCTCTTTTCTTTTTGCATATCTATTGTATGGGTTCTTTTTCATTAGCATATTTGCATATTTCCTTTGCATATGGGTGTATTTCCTAATTATTTCTATAAAGAAATTCCACTGCTCTACTCTTTTTAATGATGGGTTGCTTTCCGCTGAAACATGAACTAATTTCTAAAAAGACCGACCAACACAAAGGGAAAGAAAATAAAAGCATTATTCACATATGTACAATAATAAAATTTGGCACTTAATGGAATAGTTTAAGATGAATCCCATTGACTGAGATTCCCAAGGGTTCCTGTTCCATACTTTCTAACTTGAAAGCATTATTTTCCTTTCACTGAATGATTTTAAAGGGGGCCTCCCATAGGCTATCAAATTTTCCATGCTGACCTGGCTTAGCATCCCTTTCATTATATTTCAGCACTAAGTCTCCGCACTTTAGGCCTTGGTCAGAAGCCCTCTTGTCAAACCATTGCTTGACCACTTGCTGGCAGTTTGTCATGGCTATTAGGGAATTCTCCCTTTTTTCTTGTACTTCTAATAGTTCAGCAAGCCGAACCTCCATGGCGCCATTTTGTTCTATCTCGAGGGATTTCAATAGTTGAAGTGCTGGAATCTCCATAGATATATAGGAAACAATGCCTCTTTCCCATATACTAACTCGTAAGGCGAAGTCTTAAGGACTTGATTAGGAGTTATACGATTTTCCCAAAGTGCTACTCAGAGGTTTTTGTGCCATTCTCTCTGGTGCTCCGACCCAATTCTTTTAAGGAGTCAGACTATGTTCTTGTTCGTTGACTCCGCTAGGTCATTTCCCTATGGGTAATAATTTGATGATGTCTTAAGGAATATGCCATTTGTTAATGGAAAGTGACATACCTTTGCGGCTATGAAAGATTTGGCATTATCAGAAATGATAGTCTTCGGAGGACCGAACCTTGTCACCAGTTCTTCGAGGAAATCCACTATCTCTGCCTCTATTGCATTTTTAAGCAGAATAACCTCTGTCCATATTGGGAAGTAATTTGCGGCAGTTAGAATCCACTTGTGCCTGACACTGGAAGTGTGATTAATCATCCCGATGAAGTCCAGGCCCCATTGTGCAAACGGTTCATCCGCCACTATAGGCTTGAGAGGCATTACAAAATTCTTCCTTCTGCCTATAAAGAACTAGAATTCTTTGCAAGATTTTACCAAAGAGTGGGAGTCATTGAAAAGTGTGGGCCAATAGTAACCTGCACACAGGATTTAGTGGAAAGTGTGAAGGATTCTCTTTGCTTGCTCTGCAGTAACGCATCGCAGGAGGAGACCATTGAAATTTCTTTTGAAAAGGACCCCTTCCACTAGCGCATATCCACAATTCTATAGCCAATTGTATCTCCTCTTTTGGGAGGAAATACTTGGTGGATACTTTCCTATTTGCATAAACCTCACTCTATTTGTTAGCCAACAACCCTCATATCTTGGCTCATTTAACAGAACAAGCTCTGGTTGCTCTTCCTCGGCGTGTATCTCTTCGTCATGTGCTATGTATTCGTACATTCCTCTTCCCCAGACAGTTTTAGTGGGTTTGACCTCAATGTTATATTCAAGGATCTTGGTGACCCAATTAGCTCTTTTTTTTATGATTTCTCCCTCCATGATATATTTGCGCACACTGGAATGCACAACATAGACAATCACTTTGTTGTAGGAAATTAGATGGTGGAATTTTTTAAGTCCCTTCACTATTGCAAAGGCTTGCCTTTCAACGGAATTATTATTTGTCTCATATTCCTTCAGGGTCCCGGAGTAGAATGCCATTGGATGTTCTCCTTTTCCTTCATTATCCTTTTGAGTTAAGACAGTAGCAATACTGGACTTGCTACTAAATGCATACATTATAAAATCCTTAGATAAGTTTGGATTAACTAGTACTGGAGTTGTGGAAATAACATCCTTAATTTTTTCAAAGGCTTCCTGGGATTCCTTTGTCCACTTGAATGCTTGATCATTTTTAAGCATCATGGTGATTGGCCTAATTATTCCCACAAAGTCAGAAACAAACTTACTAACAAAATTTACCTTGCCCAGGAAGGACTGAACGCCTTTCTTGTTAACCGGAAGGGGAATTTCCTTGATGGGTTTCACTCACTTGGGGTTGATTGAATCTCCTTCTTTGGACACCATGTGTCCTAATATATTGCCTTGTGGAACTCTGAATACATATTTTTTTGGATTCAGGGAAACCTCAAAATCTTGGAATTTCTGAAAAACCATTTCTAAGTGATGAAAATGATCATCCTTAGACTTAGAAAACACAGTTAGATCATCCAAAGAAATTAGGATAATCTTATTGATCAGCTATTTGAAAGTGATGTCCATTTCCCACTGGAATGTTACCCTTGCATTGGATAAACCAAAAGGAATTTTAGCATATGCAAATGTTCCCCATTTTGTAGTGGATGTGGTCTTGTGTTGATCCTTCTTTTTAACTTGGATTTGATTATAACTGAAAAATCCATCAAGCAAGGAAAACATTTATGATACTGATACTGTTTGTAGGATTGTCTCCATAGAAGGCAACATATAGTGATCTTTCAGGGATGCTCTATTCAGGTCTCGAAAGTCCACACATAAGCGGATATCTCCATTCTTCTTTTGGACTAGGACTAGATTGGATACCCACATGCTATGCTTGATAGAGAATACAATCTGTGACCCGATTAGCTTTGTTAGCTCTTGCACCATTAGTGCTTCAATTTTGGGGTTTACTGGCCTCTGCTTTTGTTGGACTGGTTTTGCACCCTCTGTCAACTCGATGGTGTGTTGGGTGATGTCGGGGTTATATCCCTTCAGGTCATCATAAGACTAGGCCACTACCCCTTCATATTTCTCATAGAAATTGATGAGCCTTTCTCTATCATGGTGCGAGACATCTTTCCCGACTCGAAGGTTTCTGCCATTTGAGACTTGAAGGTCTATGTAGTTGCTTTTGTCTACCACAAACTTCTGTCTATCATTTCTTGCATCATCACAATCAAAACAGTTTTCTAGAGTAACTAATCCTTTTGGAAGCTTGTTGGATTTGAGCTGCATGATTTGTCCTTCATAAGCCTCTACGATCTTTGGTTGGAGCTAATCGACAAATTCACCCAACTGTTGGATGAACGAAGCAATGTGTTCATCACTTTCAAACACCTGCCAGCTTTGATCATTATCAGGAATTGCTCATCGAACTATTAATCGTACAAAGTGTTTGTTATGTATCAGGTCAGAGAGATGATCAAATTGGGATCCGATTGCTGCCATGCAATCCGTGTTGCCATTTTGGTCTTGAGAAACAGTCTAAATGTTGAAGGATTCAAAACCCTCAACCAGGTCCTAGACTCGATGCTGATAGGATCTCATGTAGACATTCCTTGCCACGAAAATTCCATGGACATGGTTGACCACCAGTTTGGAATCTACAAACACCATTAATTGCTTAATGCCCATTCACTCTACAAGGCTTAAACCCTGAACTAATCCTTCATATTTGGCCTCATTGTTCAAACAAATGAACTGGAAGCAAAAAGGCCTTAATATCTTTTCATTTTGTGGGGATATCAAACATATCCCCACTCCGGTGCCTACTTTGCATCTTGCTCCATCAAAGTACAGTGTCCACAGCTTAGGTGCTTGGCCACCTTCGAACTCTTTAGCAACCTTTAGGAGCACTTGGTCATCATCATAAATTACATAGGTGCCCAATCCTGTAGCATGGTAATTTCTGAAAGGGTCAGTATCCATGTGTTGACTTAATAAAGCATCCTCTTGGTCATTCTGGTCTCCAGTCACCTTTTCCTCCTCTAATAATTCAACGTAATGCATTTCTTTCTTGGTGATGGAAGTATGCATGACTTCAAAATTGATCATGGCTTCATCCACTACATGTTCAGAGTGTAACGCTTCCAATTCTATCTTCATTTTTGTGTTGTGCTTGGTTCTGAGAATCAGATGTGACCAATCCAGGGACAGGTATCTTCCCACCTTTGAAGTAAATTCTTGAGATAATCAGAGGCCGAACATGGGAGGAACATCTATGATCATAGTGTCTTGCAGTACAATGATACTAGGGCAAGAAAATAGAGTTAAAGGAAGTGCCTTGATCACACTTATAGTGTCAACTTTGTTCCCATCAAGCTGCATTACTCCCCTTTTCATAGGTTCATAGCTGAGTCCTAAAGCTTCAATGATTTGTTTAGGCATAACCATGGTGCTAACACCATAATCAATCATAGCATTGTGTAATAAATTCTTCCCTATAATGAGAGTTAAGAAGAAGGGTTGAGGCTTCAAATTTTCTCTAACTTCGACAGGGGATTCTTTTGTGTTGTTCATAAGGACCTTAGTAGGAGATAGTTGATTAACAACTTTTACATTAGCTAACTGCTCCATTGGCATTGCACTGATCTCTGTATGAAGCGCCTTCTGTAATAGTGTCTTCTACTCCAGGATAGCTAGAATGTCCCATAGAGACCCATTAGTGGATGATTTCTTCAACTGTTCCACCACATTGAAAGGTGGTAAACTTGGAGGCTTCTGCTCCTTTGCTCTCGTTATGATAATTTCCTTCCGTCGCTAATATTGCGGTGACACAGTCGAAGTGCCAAGTATCTGATCGAAAGCACCTTTAGGTTGTGGGTTGGCTAGTTGCGGAGCAACTGATTCACCGGTAAATCTCCTCTTTGAGCGAGTGTTATAGTCAAATTGCACTTGCAGTATTTTGGATACAAACGTATAATTAGCAAACACCGTTTCTTCTTCTTCCATCCGTGAGAAGAGCGTGTGATTAGGAGCAGTGTCAGATTCTTGTTCTAGAGACATCCCTTGCATCTGCATGGTAAGTACCGCACTCTCCATTTGTGGTGAGGCATATACATAATATCTATGGTCTGGCATCGTGCCTTGGCTGTGTTGCTCTACCACCTTTTGTTGTAAGTTTCCATGCAGACAGTTCTGGGGCATATTATGCGCATCACTGCAAGGGAAGCAACATAGATTGACGTCATTGATGAGGTTATTCAGTCCCACGGTCAATTCCCTACTAGAGCTTGGTGAAGTGTTCATCGACGGAGTAGGCACCGACACCATTTGGTTGGTTGTCGGAGCTGGTGGGTTAGTGAGAGAACCACCTTGGTACTAATTCTACTAATATGAGGACCGTCCACCTTGATAGTTCTGATAGGTAGGCTTCAGAGGCGTTGATTGGTTCTGCTTGAGGGTGGTTATATCATTTGCCATAGTTCACAACATTTCATTAAGATTGCTCATCTCATCCTTGGAAGAACCAAATGTAGAGGCGACATTTTGTGGCACTGCCACATATCTGTACATTGAATAGAGAGTTGCAGGCATACTAGTCGACACAAATTTTTGTGCGGGGATATTTCAAGAAATATCAACATGATGGGCCGAGGCGACAACTTTCCACAATCTATTAAATGATTCTCGGCTTTGATGACAACACTGTAAGCATCTGGTAGAGTAGCTTCTCCCAAAGACTTGATCATCATAGAAATGTCAGGGTTGATGGAATTTAGATAAAATATGAATGCCAACTCAAGAGTCAGGCATATAGCAACAGGGATCCTTTGCCAATTTGTGTGGAATTAGAGATTGAAGTTCGTCATAGCCTCTTGGGAAGCTTTTTTTATGATAGATAGTTGATGGTACAATGAGGATCGATCTCCATCATTTGAAAAAATCTCATAAAATGGATCTCTGAGCTCATCCCAGGTGTAGATAGTGCTATGTGGCAGTGTTTGGTACCAATCCAATGCCTTTCCTTTGAAAGATGTGGCGAGGAGCCTTAGAGCTACATTCTGTGCAGTGATCCTATGCACTAGACACACGTCCACCACATCTTGCAGATGTTCTGCGGGTGTTCTTGAGCCATCTTCGGTAAACTTGGGTATAGCTTTCATAGCTGAGACTGGGATAACACCCCAGACAACGGGTGCTACTGGAGCTGCTAGGGGACTTCTGGTGTCCCATGCCACATAATTTCTATTGGCGGCTAGCAACATGGTTAGAGGAACAGGTGGTGGGATCGGAACAATTACCAACTGACTTGCGACCTGTACTACTCCTAATTGCGGTACTAGTAAACTGGGGTTGTTTGCAGTTTGGGATCTAGTTACAGGCTGATGGCTCATATACCCTTTTAAAGTGCAAATTCATTTAAGCTTTGTCCCACCAGGTGTGCCAGAAAATGAACAAATTGTTGATGCCAAAATTTGACAAGGTAACAGTGTCTTATGGGAAACTTAGTTTATGGGGGACCTTTTGCACTAAACTGAGTGACCTCTGGGTTTTTAGAGAAGTCAGCTTCTTCTATAATGGGGTTTTGGAAAGGGAAAAGGAAACAGGTATAATAAAATAAAGTCTAATATAAGGCGATGCACTGATAATTAATGATAGGCATGATAAATCATAGATGTAAGGGCCTGATTGGTATTTGTAGTGTTCTAGAAAGGTAGAAACTGAAGATTAAAGCATAAATAATCCATTCATTGACATAAAATAAAATTGCATACATTCTTACTACTAAGAAGAGTCATTAGACATGATCTAGATCAACAAAATTTCATTCAATATATATAGAAGTTCTCAAATGAAATATCCAGACAATAGCAACATAGTTTAAAGTTTAATCAAATAGCATGAAAGAATAGAAAGGCCGAACAATTGGCATAGTCTGAAAGTCTTTTACAATAAAATTAAAATAGTAATAAAGGCTTGGTGTCTTTTCCTAAAATTAGTGTTCCTTCAAAATCCAGACACTTCTTTCAAAACAAAGAGAAGTATATATAGCATAAAACTCTCACTGCCTGCACAGGCGTAATAGAAAAGATTTCACGATCTTCGGAAATGATGCAAAATTGAGTATATTCCCCAAGCCATTGCAATAGAAAAGATTCGAAACCAAGTGTACAATCCTTCTAGGCTCAAGTGCATCCCCTGCAAATGATGGCGGTGGTCTTGACAAGGTTAAACAGACAAGTGTCATCATCCCATGAAGTAATTATGACACGCGGTGACTAGTCACAACATTTGGTTCACTTGATTCATCGCCCAAATAGAAAACCCACCGAAGAGACACGTGGAAGCATAGCACTACTCGTGTAAACCTTTATCTTTTTCCATTGAAGACTTGCACCAAGGTGACACGTGTCAAGCATGTAGAGCTCTATCCAAAAGTGAAGGAAAGCGATCATCGGTTGGGTGCAAAAGAAGCATGGCAACATTTCACTGCCTGTGGTCATTATTTCATCCTCTTTCTAAAAGATTGCATAGAGTATAAATGTAGAAAGAGTGCATTGCAGACGCCAACTGTGGGGACCACCAAACTTCTTTGGGAATGAGAGCTACGTGGTGCTTGAGCGGGGCCTAATGAGGAAGCAAAAAGGAACGATAAAAAATGGCTCATAGCTATGACACATGGAAGCATAGCAGGGATTTTTGAAATGCAAAGGAAGGGCAACCTTCGGGGAGTGCAGAGTAGAAACATGGAGGGATCCATAGACTTTGATAAAAAGGCCGAGGAGGCAACCTTGCGATGTGCGAGCTGATACTTAGAGAAAAGATAAACCTGAAGGGAGCTTGTTGAATATTTATTCACAAATACCATGTTAGAATTGTGAAAAACTACAAAACCATGATCCACAAGATCAAACAACGAACAAAGACACCTTCCACACAAGAGATTCACAAACAATATGTGTAATATTCCTCAACAAGAAAAAAGCTACAAAATGATCCTCAAGAATCTTCAAGGAAAACAAAAGTCCTCAAAGGTTGAGAGTTCGAGAGTAAATCTCTAGAGTGATAATACAATGGGGGTTGAGTACTGTATAGGAGAAAACCTAAATGGTAAAGGGATTAGAACAAGACAAGTGTCAACATCATATGCGATGAGACAAAATGATCTAATAATAGCTCGCTTCAGTTAATATAGAAAATTACTTAGTTAACTTAATAATGCAGTCCTAAGTTTAGCTAAGTGCATGAGAATAAATTAGACTAATAATTAATTAAAGGTTAATTAAAATTTTTAGCTAATGCACGATTACTCTAACACCCCCCTTGAGATGAACTTAGGGAGTAGCTAAAAACCCTAAAAAGAGAATGCATAATGGGTCTCGAAAAACAAGGCCAAATAAGGTACCCATGTACAAACAAAAGATCTCTTAAAATTGGAGAAAATGAGAAAACCACAGTGGGAGAAAACTCCTCTCCAAAAGAGAGAAAGGTGAATGAAGGACTGAAGAAGCCTCCAAATCAAGATGTGAAGGATTGAGAAGCCTCCAACCAAACAATGTCTTGAAAAAGAGGAACATATAGAACATCGCTAAAGCACGAAGAAGCTGTAGACTGCTCTTAAATGATGACTGATTTAGTGTTGAAATGAAGAACCTCCAGAAATAGGAATGCAAGAGTGTCCTTATGGTAAATAATTCATCTCACTGAAATTCTTGTAACCAATAGTTGATGTATGTTGCATCTAAATGTACATAGGAACAAGAACTAGATACATATATCACTCTAATGTGAAACCAAGGAAGCATTAGCACCAATAGTAGAAACCCCCCATAATGCTGAAAAGGGAGAGCCAAGATAGGTACACTGAAACTGTGTGAAACCAAGAATTACATGTAGGAGAAACAACCTACAAATGAAAGGGTGTGCAAACTAAGACACACATGAATGAGGCAAAAATCACTAGGATTCACTGCAATCATGGATGGGACAATCACTTGAAAAAGGTGTGATGACAAACCAAAAGAAAACAACCTCCCATGGCACTTTATATCATACTTGTGAATATAAAAGGCACAATAACATGTACAAAACCCCCAAAAATTATACACCAGAATGACACTTTATCTCATCAAAGTTTATTAGATTAGGACTAAAAACAACACCTATAAATTCAACATGTTGGAGAATGCACCAATAGAAAAATCTAAGAAAAAACCAACACCATTGGATAGTGCTCAAAACTAGCTTTCCAACAATATATTGTTTGCCAAAAATTGACATACGAGCATAAAGTTATGACTGTTTTCCCGATTCTACTTATTTTGCAAAAAAAGCAAAAAAAAATTTAGCCCCACCAAGGGCTGGGCACTGGTTGCCCATATGACCTTGGAGTGGTGGATTTTTTTTTTCTTTTAAAAAAGTAAAAAAGGAAAAAAACACAAAAACTCAAAAAAGCAAAAAAAGAAAAATACGCAAAAACAACAAAGGAGATTTCAAATTTGCTCTTGTAACCCTAGTTGAAGAAAAAACCTCATAAATCAAGAAGGGGTTCGATGAATCCACACTCTAATATGTTAGAATTGTGAAAAACCACAAAAAATGAGCCACAAGATCAAACAACAAACAAAAACACCTTCCATGCAAAATATTTACAAACAATATGTGCAATATTTCTCAACAAGAAAAAGCTACACAATGAACCTCAAGAATATTCAAGGAAAACAAAAGTCCTCAAAGGTTGGGAGTTTGAGAGTAAATCTCCAAAGTAATAATACAATGAGGGTTGAGTACTATATAGAAGCGACCCTAAATGGTAAAGGGATTAGACCAGGACAAGTGTCAACATCACATGCAATGAGATAGAATGATCTAATAATAGCTCACTTCAATTAACATAGAAAAACACTTAGTTAATTTAATAAAGCAATCCTAAGTTTAATTTATGTGCATGAGAATAAATTAGACTAATAATTAATTAAAGGTTAATTAATTATTAGCTAATGCATGATTACTCTAACAACAACTAGACCTATAATTAGCCCAATCTTATTAAAAAAAGCACTCATAAGTTTAGCTTAAGTGAATAAAGTAATAAGGGACTTAATAATTAATTAATTATTAAGTGATCAAGTCCTAATTACTCCAACACATAGATGGTGTTTTTCTTAGTGTAGGACATGACTCAAAAAGAATAATTATGTCATTCGGCAAAGTGCTAGCCCAACCAAGATTTACACAGAGCCATCTCCAAAAAGCTTGTGAAAAGGGGCATTCTAATAACAAATGATTTGCATTCTCCTCATTTTCTTTGCAAAGAGTGTATCTCGAGGGACCTAGGTACCCCATTTTAACAAATTTTTCAATTTTTAAGATATTTCTTTGCATTGCGAGCCACATGAAGGATCTTGCTTTTGGAGGCATTGACTGCTCCAACATAAATGCAATTGTAGCATGACGATTTTAACTCATCTTTCCCCATAATTTTGTATCTGTCTTTTGAGGTATATTGAGTCAAGTGTTTGAGTATAACCACACTAGATGTTCTTTAACATCCTTGATTGTAATGACTCTCTCTTTGAGGATTTTTTGAAGCTACTCAGTTTTATTATGTGGAAAATTTTGGTTGTGTAGGTCCTTCCAATACCACCTGAGGACCCCATCTTTGATGTCTTCTACCATATATATCTCTAACACATACCCCTAGGACTGTATTAGCACATTTTTTGTGCTCCACATTTAGAATGTTGTTCAGTCTGGGATAACCTCCCTAGGAATCTTCTGAAAACAATGCACACTTCCCATCATGTATATCCCAAGAGATGAGGTTCATGATTAAGTTGCGACATTCCTTCATAAAGTTCCATATTCTTGAGCCATTAGGAAAATTTTCTACAATTAATATGTTTCTTTCATCACTATAGTTCAGATTTTTTTTTGTAATATCTTTGGCCCATTTAGCTTTATTATTTGTACACATCCTCCAAATTAGCTTTATGCCTAAGGAATTTTTCTTTAAGAGGTCTCTCAATCCAATTCCCCCAACCCCTTTTGACCAAAAAATTTTGTCCCATGCTATTAGCACAAATTTATTTTTCTCTATGGTTCCATGCTAGAAAAATCCCCTCATACTTTGGTTTAGGCTGTGGTAAGTTTGCTTTGGTAATCAAAGACATGCAAGCATATATATTGGCATTGCAAATATCACAACCTTTACCATGATTAGTCTATCTTCCAATGAAAGTCATTTCCCTCTCCGTGTTTGAAAATGATTCTTGACTTTGTTTTCCTATGGATCCCATATCTTATTGTTTCTTACACCCTTAGCTAGAGACATACCTAAATAAGTGTTGAGAAGCTGACCTCTCTTAAATTTTAGAGCTCTAATTGTTTCCTTTTCCTTCCTTGGCTTAGTATGAAAAAAGAAAAAAATTAGATTTAGCCTCACTTACCTCCTCATAAGATGCCATAGTGTAAAGATTTAGGATATCTTTTAGTTGTTTCACTTCACTTCTTTTAGTTGTCCCAAAGAGCATTGTGTCATCAAAAAACTATTGGTGGGTTACAATCGACACATTACTTCTTAGTTAGACCCCTTTCTAATCTCCCATTAGCTGCAACAACATAAATCATTCTACCTAATGCTTCAAACATTGATATAAAAAAGAAAGGGGAGAGAGGATCCCCTTTCCTAATACCTCTTGATGCCTCAAAATAGCCTTTTGATGTGCCATTTAAAAGAATTGAGAATCTAGGGCTTGTAGTGCAGTTGAAAATCCAATTCACCCAATGTGAGTCGAATCCAATCACCTCCAAAAATTTACATAGAAATATCCAATCCACCCTATCATATGATTTCTTGATGTCCAACTTAATTATCATACATTGCTTCCTATAATTTTGAATGGAGTGTATCACCTCTCGAACAATTATAAAAGCCTCCAAGATTTATCTCCTTGGCATAAAACCTGTTTGTTCATTTAAAATTAAGTCTAGAAGAATTATCTTCAGTTGGTTCATGGATGCCTTGGCCATTCTTTTATACAATGTGTTGCATAGTGCTATTGGCCAAAAGTCATCCAAAATAGTAGGCTTTTCTTTCTTAGGAATTAATGTGATGAAGGTGTTATTTACCTCTTTCATTACCCTACCAATTTTCCTTGAGTCTTCTATTGTTGCCATCACTTCCTTACCTACTAGTCCCAACACTTTTGGAAGAATTTAACTGGGAGTCCATCTAGGCCAAGTGCTTTGTCTGAGTATAATTGAAAAACAACATAGGTGACTTATTCTTTTATAAAATTTCCCATCAACATCTTTTTTTTGTGCTTCATTCACCATTTTTGGAATTCCTTGCAGCAAGTATCTCTATGATTCTATTTTTCAACCTTCCATATTATTTAGTAGATTGTTAAAGTATGACATCATATCCTTTACAATTTCTTCAGGATTTCCTATGAGCACACCATGAACCCTTTTGGTTTTTGATATTTGAGTTATATCCCTTGGAGCTCCCGTCACATTATGAAAGTACTTGGTGTTTTTGTCTCCCTCCATGATCCATGTTTTTGTTGACGTTTGCCTCCAATATATATTTTTTCTTTGGATTGCACGTCCTCAAGTTGTTTTAATATTTCCTTCTCCTTTAGGATTTTTTCCTTATCCATTTCCTTTATGAAAACCTTTTCATTCAATGCCTTTAAATCCTCTTCCAATTTTTATTTTGTATCAAATATATTTTTGAAGTAAAATCTATTCCAAAATTTTAGTTGTTGTTTGAGAAATTTTAGTTTTGTGTCAAACCCAAACATTTTTGTTCCTTTCAGTTTCACCTCATCCCACCATTTTGATACCAACTCATGAAAATTATGATCTTTCAACCACATATTCTCAAATTTAAAGGGGCAACAAATTCATTTTTTATCCCCTAAAATTTCTAACTTGATTGGGTAATGATTTGACCATGATTGAGGAATAATGCTACCTTCTAGTGTGAAAGGTAAGGAACCCAAGTCCCCTTTGAGTAGAAATTTGTCCAATTTTTCTACTCTATTATTGAAAACCAATCTTATATTAGTCCATGTGAAATTACCGTTGGCCATCTGAATCTCCAACAAATTGTTTTCCTCAACAAAACCTTCAAAATCTACTTGAGATTGAATCTTATTTTTACCATCCCATAATAAACATTCCAAGTGTGTTTAATGTAAAAAATTCCCTATTTCTTCCCATAACGCTATTTTCCTAATGCAACATGTTGGCCCATAAACATTAATCAAAGTGAATACTAGGTTTAAGGATAATTTTTTTTACCTTAGATGCCAACTAGTGTCTATGCACCTCCAACTTCTCTAAATGTGCTGATTAATGAGGTCTCCACATTGTGATCAAACCCCTTGATGCTCCTTTCGATTCAACTATCTCTGAGCTCCAGACTTTACACTTTTTATTAAACATTTCCACATCTTCTTTATTAATTTTTGATTCTTAAATCATGAAGATATCCACCAATGATGTTTCCATGGCACTTTTTGTTAGGGGCATTTAATCCCCTAACATTCCAAGAAAATATCCTCATTGCTCCTCGAGAAGGGGAATTCCCTTCCTTGATCTTAACAACCTAGTAATCTTTAACTCGACCCTCCGCATCTCTATCAATAACTTTTTTCTCTATGTTGTCTTTCTACCTTTCTTTTCCCTTCTCCACAGTTCGATGATTTTCTTGCCAAGTTTTGTTTCTTAACACCCATCTTTCCTAATACCATTGGTGAATTTACTTAGTTTGCCATCACACCTATTTTTGTTCCAATGTTTTCTTGCTCATCCTCCACTAGCTCCCCTTCTTCTAGCATTCCCCTTCCACCAAATCCAACTCAAATTGACTATTATTGTTGCCTTCTTCAGGATCTTCTATGATCGCATCATCATTTACTACCGCCGAAATACCCAACAACTCACAACCAACCTCCAATATAGTTTCCAACCCATCCATCTCTTGCCTTATCTCTCCTGAGTTTGTATAGTCTGGGGCTTCCTGAGACTCATCCTTATCATAAAGAATTTGGGTGTTTTCATCTTTCATCTGCTCTTCCTTCCTTGTCTGCTCCAAGAGCACTTCTACCCTTTTTTCCTCTTGGCTTGTATCTATTTTCTTCCTTTGTTCCTCTACTTCTTCATTTCTAACCAAGCTGTCACACTCTTTTTATGTTAGGGTTGTTATTGTTTGCCATGACTCCTCCATATATGTCTTGTTAGGATTGGGTTTTCTAATTGGGCTTGGTGTCCAATCCATACTACTTCCTACAACCATCTTCCTTCCTCTATATTAATTTCTAATTCGTTCCATCTACTGTTGTTAAGGTTTACTTCCGCACAAATCCTTCCATGCATTTTTTTCTCTCTGTGGAGTAGGGTTTCATCCAAACCAATAAAAGTTCGTAATTCTTCCCCTATCTATTCCAAGATCTCCCTACCCCAATATTCTAATGGTAGGTTAAACAAATTGACCCATATAGGTCTTTTATCCATTACATGGTTTTTGGGATCAAAATGTGGTTCCCATTCTTTTATGTAGAAGCCTATTCCATTCAACATTAGGGATTTTTCCTTCATTATATTTATTTGGTTTGTTTTGAGGGACATGTTACCAATAAGAAATCGTTTGGTAGGTATTGGATACTTACCTCTGATCCCCAATTTTCTGTCCACCAGCTCTTCATTTTCCCTTTTGGACAACCACTCCCCCACCATTTCACAAAGAAAGCTCGTTCTTTCAGGAAGCTCTTTGACGGTTGCAAAAGTTTTGATTTTATCACCATCGCCTTGCTAATCTTCTTGGACTCTGTGATTCCGTTCCCCGGATCTAGGGTTTTTTCTTGACCCTGTCATTCTTTGTCCCAACGAATTCCCTGAGATCTCCTATGGTTCCGATTTGTTTCCCTTTTTTGTCCCTTACTTTCCCATTGGTTTAACTGGATTGTATTGGCTCCAGTAGCAAATGGAGGCATTAGCTCGCTAGGATCCTCATATACTTTCATGTTCGGCTGTGTCCATTCTCCATCTTCCGCCTAACAGGGATTGGATTGCTTGTTGAAAAAGGCTTCTCCATTTTTCCTTAACCAACCATACCTACTGCCCATTTCCCTCTCATTTCTACTCCATCAGTGATTTCCTTTGTTTACCATTTGATTACTCCACCATTCACTACACTTTTCCCATTGCCAGGTTGCCCTCTGTTTCCCTTTTGGATTTCGCCAATTGCTTGCCTCCGTTTCATATCCCTTGGCTATCTTCCACTTTCTATCATTTTTCCTCCTTCCAATGATTTCATTCCACGGATCCTCGTAGCACCTGTTTTGTCGAGTGTCTTCCATCTTTCTTGATCTGCCCCACCTATGCCAAGGGTCCCGTGTTGCGTTGTTCTGAAGCTCCACAGGTGGTAGATTGGCATCTGCATCATCTGCCCAAGATCCTATCCTCTTCTCCATTTCGTGCAAATTCATGTCAACGAACTCTATTTGTGCATTAAGTCAACAATATAATTTTATTATGATGTATGTAATAATGTTCATGTCATGCAAGTCATTAATAGGTTTGAAATTTGATTCAATGAATTAAATGCATTTTATTGAACATGTAATTTAGAAAAAAAAAAATTGAAAAATTTGATTTTTGTAGTGACTCTTCCCAACATTAGTCAATAAAAAAAAAAGATAAATGATATTTTTACAATTATTTAAAATAAAAAATTAAATATAGACTACGAAATTGTTGGTCAATTTTTTTCATTTCTAAATAGTCATATTTATTAAGCATTAATATCTCCAACCAAAACTAATATTGAATCGGAAACTTTGACCCATTAAAATAAGACAATTTTATTTACCGCGAGTATTTTGTTTTCACTATTACTTAACTACCTATTGAACCAAATGCTTTTGGTCCACCGACCACAGGCGTTCGTTTTCAAACTGCGAAACACGAGGAGTCCAAGTTTTTTTTACTGTAGAATGGTAGACAATAGTCAAATGGTTGACGCAATGTGTAAGTCTATATTTGGACGTAAGAATTGTAAGTATTCAGTTCTTTACCAGGATTTTCGTTCTAACGAGGTCTACAAGGTGTCATTCTATCTTAGTTACCTGTAACAACACATGGATGATGGATCTGCTTCCCATTGCTACAGCTTTTCATGTCATATTTTTCGTTTTTCTATTGGCATTGAAAGGGGCGATGGGAAGTCTATGTGAAGGAAGAGCAGAGTGTGGTCTGAATGGAATCTGCAATTTAGAGGGAGATTCATCCTTTTGCACTTGTGCTCCTGGATTCAACTTTCTTGACGCCAAAAACACTTCCAAGGGATGCTTGCAAACCGCGTCTCCGCAGCCGAACAAGTGTGGAGCACCCGCAAACATGCACTACGTTGGCCGCTTTGATTGGGTGGGAAATGATTATGAAAACATAAAACCTACCAACGAAACAGCGTGCAAGCAGGCATGTCTCAAGGATTGCTTTTGCACAGTCGCTATCTACGCGCTTTTGGACAGCGTAGGGAACTGCTGGAAGAAGGCGTTGCCGCTGAGAGATGGCCGCGCAAGAGGTAGCAGAAGGGCTTTTGTCAAAGTATATGAAGAATCCGTCCCTCCCAGGCCGCAGGAGAAAAGAAAAGGGATAGTGTTGGCAGCCATTGGAATAAGCCTGGTGAGCTTCTGCTCGGCCGTTGCAGCATGTGTCTTGCTACTTTGGTTCTGCGTGTGGCGTCCCAAGCTCAGAGTTTTGCAAAAGGGGCATAATTTTAATTCAGAGGGTTTAAAGGTATTTAGTTATCGCGAGATAGAAGGCGCCACTCATGGCTTCAAACAAGTGGTGGGAAAGGGTGGGTTTGGAAAGGTGTACAAAGGCATGTTACCTGACGGAAGAGCAGTTGGTGTGAAGAAGCTTGATAACCTACTCAAACAAGGCGAAGAAGCTCACATTGGCGAAAAGGAGTTCAGGACAGAGATGATGAGCATCGGGTCAAGCCACCACAAAAATCTTGTTGAGTTGTATGGCTTCTGCAACGAGGGTTCACACAGAATTTTGGTGTACGAGTACATGCCCAATGGATCTCTCGATAAGCTGTTATTTCGTGGGGAGAGTCACCTTGATTGGGAGCTGCGTGTTGAAATTGCTCTGCAGACGGCGCGAGGAATCCTTTATTTGCACGAGGAGTGTCGATCCCATGTACTCCATTGCGATATAAAGCCTCAAAATATCCTGCTAGACGAAAGCTATAATGCCAAGTTATCAGACTTTGGCGTAGCCAAATTGGTGGGAGCAGAACAGACGAGGACATTTACGGCGGCCCGTGGAACCTTAGGGTATATGGCGCCTGAGTGGCAGAGGGGTATGGCAGTTACTGTTAAAGTAGACGTGTATAGCTTTGGAGTTACGTTGCTGGAAATCATTTGTTGCAGGAAAATGGCCAAGGAAGACGTTCCAGAAAATGAGACCGTCTTGTCTGAGTGGGCGTACGATTGCTTGAAAGATGGAGGGCTTCTAAAGTTGGTGGAGCGTCAGCACACACGTGGTATAAATCCCAGAGAGTTGGAACGAATGGTGTTGGTGGGGGTGTGGTGCGTTCAAGATGATCCTTCTTTGAGGCCGTCCATTAAACAAGTTGTTCAGATGTTGGAAGGAACAGTTGAGATTCCCGTGCCACCACGTCCAGGGCCATCTTCAGAGAATTTCCGTTGTCCAACGTTTATTTCTGATATATTCTAATTTGGGGATATCACTGCCTCAATGCCTTAAAATTTATAATAGGAGTAACACAGACCAAACAAAAGAAATTATATTGAATAAAGAAGATTACAATGAATAAGAACTACCTATCAACCTTTGGCCGCAGAGTTTATTGAGCTCCTTGTAATTCTGCTGTTAGCTGACTTTGGCAACATTTTGTTGCTGCTGATTCTGGAGTATTTTGTGACTGTTACGTAGCTGTTCTTCTCTTGTCTTTGGGACTGTTTTGTTGCTGTTATATAACAGTCTTGTTGTAATTTTATTAATAATTTTATTACTGCTTATTTCAATTAGAAAAAAGAGATAGCAGAAAGAAAATAATAAGTCAGATATAAAAAATGACTGAATGAAAAAGTCATTTCATCCATTGAGTTAATTTTTGACTTAATCCAAATTTAATATAATTTTGTATCACTTGTCTTTTTTGATAAGTTGGAGCATGGCTTGGACATTTTTCTTTGACAAAACCTGAAGTTGGGAAAAAAGAAACACAATCTGAAAACATATATCAGAGTAAAGCCTAATTTTCTAATTTTCTCACAATAGAAAAGTATTGATAATTTTTTGACCAACAAAGTGATTGATATTATAAATTTTTTAAATGGACACTAGCCTTGTGTCTTTCTAAAACTACATTTTCTCACAATAGAAAAGTATTGATAATTTTTTACCAACAAAGTGATTAATATTATAAATTTCTTAAATGAGTACTAGCATTGTATCTTTCTAAGAGAAGTAATATTTTTTTCATATTAGTTAATGAAAAGGAAAAATAGGTTAGAGTGAGAGATGATTTTTTTCTTTCCTTTTTGTAATATTGAAACAACATAAATAAATTACATAAAAAAAGACAATCAGCAAGTTACATAGAAAATAAATGAGGCTATAATACTATAAATAGTCTAAAACCAACAAAAAGTGGGACAACAACATAGCTTCCACACATGCTAGATAAACCATTACAATAGTGCATGCTTACAATTTAAACTTTAGCATATATTACAGTTGTTTGGAACAAAGTATCTTCACTATGGAGTTGAAGCATTTGAAATTTAATCTTGTCCAAATGATAACTAATCTTCACATGTTCTTGGAACACCCTGCAACTAAGATCAAAATGAAACAATTTGAAAAATGATATCAAAGTTAGAGATGGTTTTGGTTTGTATTATTTTCAAACTATTTTGTGATGAGCTAGTGGGATTTTTTGTTCTTGTTTGTATTGTGGTACTTTTAGAGTTTTCTGTTTTTGGACAACTTCTTTTTAATGGTGCTCAAGTATTTTGTTTCAATTGTCAATATTTCATTGTTAGGAATTGGAGAAAAGTCTTCTCCAAAAGTTATGGGGCAAGTGTATGAAAATGAGGGACCGAAAAAAGGTCAAAAGTAACTATTTTTTTCAAACATTAGCTAATTATAAACTTGAATGAGTAATTCAAAGTGAATACACTCAGAAATTTGAAGATATGATAAAAAAAAAAATTAGATTACTCTAAATCTAGTTTATAAATTATTAAATATTTTTAAAAATTATTTAAGGTTAAGAAGTGACTAGTGCGTGTTCACTTATTTTTTGTTGAATTAAATATTTTTTAAAACTATTTGGTAGAAATATAACTTAAAGTGAGTGCTACAAGTTGCTTATTTTTTATGATTCTTGAAAAGTAATAAAAAATATAAAATTTTAATTAGAATGAACCATAGAGAAATCTTATATTTTTAGAAATTTAGATAAGCAAATGTCTCTCCCTCTCTCTCTCTCTCTATATATATATATATATTAATATATTTAAGATAGAAAACAAAATATACATATAATTAAAAAACTAAGAAGAAAAATGACATATTAATGATAATTTTGTCAAATATTATAGTCAAATGAGTAAATATAGGGGCATTGAAGTTTTACAATAAAAACACATCTCTTAGAGGAAAAATAGAAGTTTGAACTTTAAACTCATCATTCAATTCTCAAACCAAACCTAAAATTGATGGTATTGTTTCTTGAATACTTAACATGAGTACATTATGTAAAATGAGTGTGTTGTGTAATGTGTTCACACTATGTAGTGCAAATACATTATGCAAAAGAAAAATTCTTCACAAATAGGAAACAAACATGCTACCTATGATTTGGTTCCACAATATAGTTTGCACATGGTTTCTATGCACCTTTTATGATATATTTTATTTTTTATTATGAAAAATAATTTATTTGCATTACAAATCAATAATTTTTCAATGACAACATATTTTTTGTTTGCATAGGGGTTTTAGCTATCAATTTTATTTACTATTAATATAAATTGGTAATTTATTGATTTTTTATGATTAAAAAATATTTAATTTTATTTTAAGAGTCCATTTCTAATCATTATGTTCAATTGTAGTAATCTTTATATTCTTTTTTGTTTAGTTGATAATCCAATTAAGATATGTTGATAATTTTTTGAAAGATTGAAAGATTCACATTTATGATGAGATGGAAAAAGAGAGGAAGAATTGAGAAAATTAAAGTGGAGAAAGAAAAGAAAAGGAGTGCATTAGAAGGCTTCTTACCATGAGAAAAAATTGGAGGTAAAGGTGCATCTTTATTATCAATCAAATTGAGTGTACAAGCAAGTTCTAAGCCACATATTGAAACAAGAAATAATGACATTATGATTGATAATAAAACATTAACTCTTGATAGTGTTTTGTGAAAGGAAATATGCATCAACCCAAAATAATTTTCACATAACCCAAATAGAGAAATCTATGCAAACAAGAATTCAGAATCCATATGTAAAAGAGTAGACAACATACCATCAAAGATGACATAAGATATACACTAGGAAAATACTCAAGAGGAAAAAATATAGCCTCCAAAAGCATTCATCACTCATGTATATTCAATAATAAATATTACAATACATCTTTAGAGTCTCTATGAATACCATTGAAACATAAGACATCTACAAGAACTCCATGTGAACAAGCATGTGATGTAAGAAAGAAGGTGATGACTCACTATAAAACTCAAATTAATCAGACCTTAACAAGGAATCAACCTTTGCAACACAATTCACTCAACTTATTCCAAACACTCACCAATAGGCTTGTAGCCCTCAAAACCCAACTTTGCATAATCTCTTTTAGAGAAGGCCATACAAAGGCCTGAAAAACATCAATTAAGACTTACCACAAAACCAACTCAACATCCCCAAAAGGTTTCAAGTGACTTCTTTGCACCAATATTGAGATTCAATACACTACCCCTGTTTTAGGCTACTCAATTAGCCCTATTTTCCAAAGGAAGTACTTCCTAAACCCTTTTTTTTTACCAAAACTCACTTGAAAGAGTTAGATTGTGTCCCAAAATCATAGAATCCATCACCATTTCATAGATACTTGACTTCTAGAATGCTGCACCATGAAACCCTCATTTTTCATACAAAAAACTAAGGTTTATTGGAAATCAAGTATCACCTTGGCTTGTATAACCCAAAAAATACTTACAACACTTCAAATTAACCCTAAAAAAACTCAATCTACACTCACTTGGACAGTTCCAACAATAATTCATCAAAACCCTTCACTAACTCACCATTTTCACATGGAAAAACATATTTACTAGCCCTAGGGCATCATCCCAATTCATACAATCTTGAATCCTCTACCTACACACCCATGAGAAAATCTAAAATACAGTGTTTAGGACCAATTCCATGAGATACAGTAAATATAGAAGTGGAATGGGTCAATTTGATATTTTAAAACACCTTCAAACCTTAAAACTGTGGAAACAGGGCTGCTACAGAAAATGAATGAAAATCCCCTCCAAATTCAGAATTAGACTCTCAAAATTGATGGAAAAGAAAGGTAATTCATATATCTATGCAAAAAAATAAGTTTTATTGCACCTACATCTTGTATGGGTCCGTATAGTGGTTGTAAAGTTCAAAAAACACAACAAATTGTAGAATTAAGTGTTGTATTTTCAATGGGAATCACAATACAAACTTTCTCAATCCATCTTTGAGCCTTGAAGAGGATTTAAATACATTTTCCCAATAAAATATAACTAAAAAACACATATAACTACTTTTTAAACTTCCAAGACCATTCACATTCCTAGAAAGTTGCATTTTTGACAATATTTGCTTTTAACAACTTTTACACATTTTTGCAACTTTTACCTATTTGATACCAAAGACTCAAAAAAATCCTTATTACATAATAAATGGTCTCCAAAGACCTTATTTAATGTAAATATACCTTATTTACTCCAAACTACCTAGACTCTCCTAGTGAGCAACCTATCAACACTTCAAATGATCAATTTTTCAAATAAGGGTTTAGGTGCTCCTACACCATACAACCCCACAAAAAAAGAACTCATGTCACATGAGTTATTTCTTCAATCATGTTCCATCTCAGATCCACATGCTCTTTGATCTATAGACACCTTCGTCTAGTTCATATTCAGTAATCTTGCAACCTACCCTGCATTATTGTTCTTGTTTATACTTGAATATGTCTCCATCTTTGGATTCAAATTTGATGTCTGCCTTCTTTCTACTCCTTGATCAAAACCTAATGATGTATTTTCCTTTACACCTAAAAACAAACACTTGTTAGTATTCCCTTGAACCATCTTCACCCTTATCTCATCTTCACACTTGTAACTTCTCTTACTATCTTGTCCACTCTGTCCTTTCATCCATGTCATTAATTTTTTTGTCTTATCATCAGGTACCAATGTACCATCAGTTTTGCAACCTACTATACCTACAAATTCTTCATACTTTACAAACTTACCTTCAACCAAAGGACATACCATTTTCCCTATCAACAAATTTTCAGTCTAATTCGTTGTCAACAAACCTAAAGCAACTTTCTCACCTACTGTCCCAGCATTAGATCATGCCTTGAACTGACTGCAAAATCTATATTTTTGTCTTCTTTTACAACTTTTACAAGTTCTTTCCTTCTACACATAATTACCTTAGCCTTACCTTTTTCATCTTCCACCAAAAGAGTCAAAACAAATTTACATCCATCCTTCTCTATAGTGTATGTGTTTTCTCTTCCATCATACAATGCACACTTGTCAAATTTCCAGGGCCTACCTAGGAGTAAATTACTACAATCCATAGGAAAGATATCACAAACTACCTTATCTTTATAAACTCCAATTTTAAATTCAACAACAACTTGTTCATTGACTAAAAGAGACTTCCCATCACTCAACCAGGACACCTTATAAGGTAACTCATGAGAATTTTTTTTGCAAATTAAATTTATTCACCATCTCACTTGACACCATATTTTCAATAGAGCCTGAATCAATGACAATTTTTCATACCTTATTTTTGCACTTACATGTGGTCTTGAAAAGACTCTTCCTTTGCAATGGATCCATCTCCTTTGTTGCCTTTATTGTAGTCTTCCTCATCATCAACATTTTGCCTGTCTCAAGAGCAACATGTAAAATTACAAAATGATTACTCTCACACTCCTCTTCTTCTACTAATTGTTCTCTCCTTTCAATCCTCTTTTCTCCACTTGATGAACTACCAAAAATTTCGGGACATTTCCGAGAAGGATGACCATATTCATTACAATTATATCATCTCCCTACAAAAACATTTGAATTTCTGTAACCACTGAATCTACCTCTACCCCTAAATACTTCTCTTATGTCAACTTAGGTCTTGCTCCTTACCTTTATTTGCTTCTTCTTGTTCCTCAAATGGCTGCTTTGATGTAGGTATTGATCCTCTCCCTCTTGTACTAGTACCTATGCCTCTAACAGATTTCTCTTGCCTTCTTTTGATCTTTTCCTCCACCTTGATTTGCAATTGAAAACATTCCTTAACAATCTTTGTGTTAACAACACCCAATTCATCTTGTATATTGAATCTAAGGCCACCTAGATGTCTAGCCACTTTTTCAACTTTATCTTCATCCCCTTTTTTTTTTTTTTGATACGTAAGGTGATATTTCATAGATAGAGAAAGCATTACAAACGTCTGCTGAGCAGGATATTTTCAATGAAGACCATCAGACCACCAAAAAGAGCTAGCAGAGATCATTTTCATGCAGTTTAAAACATAAAAGTAGCAAAACAAAGGAGAAACTAACAAAGTCCTAACCACCACAACAGCCAAATACTATATCTCGAGTTCATGAAAGCAGAGAATCCTAAAACAAGAGCTATCAAAACATAAAGCTACTGCAATACCCGACTAATCACCAGAATCCGTTGACTTCTGCAAAGCATATGAAACCTTCGACCCAATCCATCCCCTCCACCGGCACTATTTTCATTTTTCTTTTCAGAAACTCCACGGCCACGTCGGCCAATTTTTGGTGACGAGATAAAGCAGGTCCTTTGAGATCCAGAATAAACGGATAAACTTTGACCACTTCATCGGAATCCCAGAGGGAGATGATATCTTTAGGGCACGGAATGCCCTTGCCACTAAACGCTGCCTTCAGGGTAATGTCGAGACCGCCCAACAAATCTTCCCAAAACAAACTAACCACCAAGTCCCTGGCCACTGGCTTCGGAATACCTAAATCCAGGAGGACAGCGAGGAACCGCGATGAAATTTGAGCGTTGTCGCGGGCATATTCTTTCCTTTCAAGGTGGCCTTTGCCTAAGACCATCTTCATAGCTATGAGCGTCGTTGGGTCATCCTCTAGCAAAATGCGCTTTAGGCGCTGGTCTGTGATCTCGCGAAATGCAATTTGCCTTTCCGTCGCAGTTAATGAAACGGGAGTGTCCACTCCAAAGGAGACCAGTTCTTCTGACGAAATGAGGATAGTAAACTTCGACCGTGTCTTCTTCTCCATTGACGGGAATTTTCCAAGCGCACCCTGCAACAGAAAAAGCAAACAAACAAAGCAACAACCAAATGCCGAGCCCATACTTAGAGACGGGCAACTTAAACATAATAAAGCCCCGAATAATGATCCTGCAGATCACATATACGGAAGAAGATTTTGGAGAAACAAATCTGTCCTTGGCATGAGAAGAAAGCTGCCTCCGTCCATCCAACTCAGTTTCATGATTAATGCAATTAATGGCCTATACCACTTGGCACTTCTGCGGTTAAGGAAAAGATGTTTGTGCCCAACGTGTCAACCAAGCGACACCGTGTGAATTGATCCCAGCATGCCTCTGCACCACCTAAAGACTGCGGTTTCACTGATAACCAAGCAAAGAGTGCCGTATTTGGCCAACTAAGGTAGGTTGATGTGACTGAACAAAACCAAGCCCACTCCTACCTGACCGTCCCGATCGCCACCTCACGTCCACCTTGGACGACCAAACGCCTTTGTGAGGGGCGAAGCGGAGCCCACCCATCCACCCACATCTTCATCCCTTCTTTACCTTATACTTAGTTTGTAAAATTCATTAGTATAGGCCTTAACATCTAGATCCTTTTGCTTCAAACCTTGCAATCTTTTATACAATTGAACTTCATAATCTTTTGGAAGAAACTTACCTTTCAATTTTTGTACCATCTTGTCCCAAGAAGTTATCCTTGACTTGCCTTGTTTTCTTTTTTCTGCTTGCTTGTAGTCCCACCATAGAAGAGCATGACCTTTGAGTTTTGTTTTTGCCACCTTCACCTTTTGTTCATCTGAAATGTCTTCACTTTCAAAATGGTTGTCCATGGCTGCAATCCAATCAAGCAACTCTTCTTCATTTAAGTTTCCACCATACATAGGAAGATCAAATTTTACCTTTATTGAATCACCTTTAACTACTTTGAGCAACTTTTCCATCCTCTAATCTTCAGGGTCTAACTCCTCATCAACATCTTCATATTCTTCATCTTCCTCCTCTATTTCACTCTCTTCATTCTCATCTCTTCTTTTCTTTGTCTCCAAGGCAACAAGCCTTTCCAATATATTATTGTGTGACTCTAGAAGCTTAGCATGCTTCTCCTTTAGTTCCTAGAACTCTCTAGTAGCACCAACACCCTTCAGAGGCATCTTCACAAACTTGTCTATTCACCTTCCAATCACTTTTCTTCAAACCTACAAAATTCAACCACAAGAGACCTTGTCCTTGAGCTCTGATACCACTTGATGTAAGCAAGGTGGTGATGAATCACTATAAAACTCAAATTGATCATACCTTAACAAGGAATGAATCTTTGCAACACAATTCACTCAACTTATTCTAAACACTCACTAATAGGCTTGTAGCCCTCAAAACCAAACTTTGCACAATATCTTTTAGAGAAGGCCATACAAAGGCCTGAAAAACATCAATTAAGAATTACCATAGAAACAACTCAACATCCCCAAAAGGTTTCAAGTGACTTCTCTGTACCAATATTGAGATCCAATACACTACCCCTATTTTAGGCTACTCAGTTAGCCCTATTTTCCAAATGAAGTACTTCCTAAAATATTTTATTTTACCAAAACTCACTTGAAAGAGTTAGATTGTGTCCCAAAACCACATAATCCATCACCATTTCATAGATACCTGACTTCTAGAACGCTGCACCATGAAACCCTCATTTTTCATACAAAACACTAGGGTTTATTGGAAATCTTATCACCCGGTCTTGTATTACCCAAAAAATACTTACAACACTTCAAATTAACCCTAAAAAAACTCAATCTACACTCACTTGGACAATTCCAACAACAATTCATCAAAACCCTTCACTAACTCACCATTTTCACATGGAAAAACACATTTACCAGCCCTAGGGCATCATCCCAATTCATAAAATCTTGAATCCTCTACCTACACACCCATAAGAACATATAAAATACAATTTTTAGGACCCATTCCATGAGATACAGTAGATACAAAAAGTGGAATGGGTCAATTTGACATTTTAAAAGACCTTCAACCCTTAAAACTGTGCAAACATGGCTGCTACAGAAAATGAATGAAATTCCCCTCCAAATTCAGAATTAGACTCTCAAACTTGATGGAAAAGAAAGTGAATTCATATATCTACACAACACAATAAGTTTTAGAGCATCTATAGTGTGTATGGGTTCGTACAGTGGTGAAAAGTTTAGAAAACACAATAAATTATAGAATTAAGCGTTGCATTTTCAATGGAAATCACAATACAAACTTTCTCAATCCATCTTCGAGCCTTGAAGAGGCTTTAAATACATGTTCCAAACAAAATATAACCAAAAAATTCCTTCAAATTCTTTTTAAACTTCCAAGACCCTTTACATTCCTAGAAAGTTGTATTTTTGACAATTTTTGCTTTTGACAACTTTTACACATTTTTGCAACTTTTACCTATTTGATACCAAAGACTCAAAAACCACCTTATTACATAATAAATGGCATCCAAAGACCTTATTTAATGTAAATATACCTTATTTACTCCAAGCCACCTAGACTCTCCTACTGACCAACCTATCAACACTTCAAATGATCAATTTTGCAAATAAGGGTTTAGGTGCTTCTGCACCAACATGTAACCCCACATTCCATGCCATGGTTCAAACCTCACAAATGCTAACAAGATATTCTCTCAACCCCTTAGCCAGAATAACCAATTAGCCAAACTCAGACAACTATCAATGTGCTTGCCTTTATAGACATAAGCTCACACAAAACCACCAAGTGGTATTCCATAAACCATGTGACTAATACTGTGAGCTTATAAAATCATTAACCTCCACCTTTAATTTTTGGTACTAAGTATTCTCAATATTAAATATTTCCCCAATGTGCAACTCCACATTAAATATTTATGACATTGTTACATACAACAAACACATAATGTGGACCCAAGAATGCTAAACCCATGTGACACACACATCCCTAGATCCCTTAGGTGTGCCAAAAATAATAAAATATTACATTATAACATTATGCAAGTTGGAAAACACACCTTTTCCTAACATTTTGATTCCTAATTTAGGGAATTTTTTACTTACACTTAATTATAAAGTGTAATGGGGGTTGTGTAATGCCTTGATTTTCCATCATAATAATGGATCCTTGTGTTTCTCGCTAATGGTGTGTGTTTCCTTGATTTTCCATCACAAAAATGGATCCTCATGATTCTTGCCTCATGCATGGGTAAAAGCACAAAGATGTGTCACACTTTCATCCAAATAAATAGTTCTGAGTGAAACATTTTCAGCTAGAAAAGTTTCGGCCAAATAGGTTTCGACTGAAACCACGTGGCCTATACGTGGCACACAAGGTTTCAACTAAATCCCAAAAAAAAAATTTCCCTTTGCCACTTTGAAATTGGCTTATTTTATATGTGTGGTTTCTATAGAAAGGGTTTCAGTCGAAACCCTTTCTATAGAAAACCTTTCAATTGAAATTGTCTATGTGGTATCCTAGTTGGCAGCCAACTCAGCTCTTTTCAGATTTTTTTGAAACTTTCAACGTCAACTAAGTATTTCTTCAATTACAATGATGTTTTTGAAAAAAAGAAAAATACCCTTTTGTAGAGCTTAGAGTGGTGAATCCGAATATGATTTTTTTTAATATTTTGATTAGTTTTAATATATTTTATGTTTAAAATAATGCAATTAATTTGTTAAAGTTAAAAAGAGTTTGATTAGAAATTAAAAAAAATAGTTAAACATATTAATTTTTTTTAAAAATCTATGGTGCACTAGAGGAGAGAGTCCTCTTCAAAAGGGTATAATTTTTTTTTGAAAATGATTAAAAAAGTAGACAATAGTTGATGTCCCATGAAAACTATCAAATTCTGACGAGTTTGAATTTAAAATGTTATTACAAGAAAAATATACATCAAATTTTGATTTTTTTTCATGTACTAGATATTGAAGACTACATATTTGGAAAAAAAAATTCAGGGAAAAATGATTTTTTTTCAATTTGTCTCTTGACGTCCTGTGAATGTCACTTTTTTCTAAATTTTTCATCATTCAAAAATCTATTCTTAAATTGATAAAAAATAATGTAAACAATTTTTTAAAAATCTGAAAAATTACATGAATAAAATTCATCAAAATTTGTACATTTCATTAGTTTACATCATTTTGAAATTCAAAACACAAAGACCACTTTTATATGGTCGAAGTTTAAAATATCTTTTGCTGTTGGCCGATTCCTTTATAAAATGTGACATAGGTTTGTGCTTTTACCAACATATATTCCTTGATGCACTCCTTTTTAGTTTCATGTACATCTTTTGGACCTAATTCTAGGTCTAAATTCCTTGTGCACACCTTTGTGTTCAATTTTGGTTGGTCTACTTATACCTCTTAGCATTAAGGGGGGATTATGACAATGTTATGCTAATACTTTTTCAATGGAGCAGTGGAGGAACCTTCTATATTTATCTCTTGAATGAGGGATTATTTCAGTGGATCATATTTTTTGAGATTCTAGTACTCCAAAAGCAAAAAACTATATGTATTTCAACTTATTAGAGTTTGATTTCCTTTGTGTTTTCATGGCTGAGTAGTGTTCAACTGTTCACTCATGCAGTGTTATGTATCTCTTATCTTGATCTACATTTCTTGGAGGTTCATTGATTCTAGTAGACACTAGTTCATCTTCAACATAGTTTACAACTTCTAAATTCTTCAAGAGTTCTTCATCATGTTCATATCTTCATATGACATCTTTCCAGGAGTTCTTATTCTTCTCTTTCTCTTTTATGGAGAGGAGCTGTTCCCACTGGGTTTTCTCCTTTTTCTCCATTTATGAGAGATTGCATTGTACATGGGTACCTCACTAGGCCTCGTAGCTAGGACCCATTTATTTGTATATATTGCACTTTTGTTATCTCCCCAAGTATCACTTAAGGGTTGGTGTTAGAGTGAATAGTTTATCTATTCACTATAGATTAAGTGTACTCAGGTTGATGAGGTTAGACAACATCTTGTCTAACTGAATGTGTAACCTTTTAGGCCTCTAGAGGTTACCTAGTTGTTTTCTAAACCTCATGTGCATACCTTTTGAGGTTGGAATACTTTCCATCTCACCTCAAAGGTCACTTTTTTAGTCATTCAACACTTGTTACCAAGGTTGATGACTTGGTCAAATAGGTTGTTGGTTTGTATATTCCAAGTGATCAAAAGGTTAATAGACCATCTATAGGACACTTGTCTACTTATTTCTGCCACATCATGGGGCACTTGTCAATCCATAGATAGGTGGATTTCCTCTTCCTTGCCTATATATGTGTTGATGTGTTTTTTATGCACTTCTCAACACAGGTAGTGCATAGGTGCACTACCTCTCTTGAAAGGAAATCTCCAACTACAAGTTGCTGAAAATCTCCCCAAAGTCTCTCAAGTGTCAGGTCATGACTTGCATGGAACTCCTCAGTTGATTTTGATGTGATTTTGCTCGTAATCACAGGGAGGACTTACATAGCTGAATGTGGAATGGATCTTCAAATCCGAAGTTTCTAAGATGGGAAGTAAAGTGTATTCTATTGTAGGTTCGAACAACAATCTAAAACTTTGATGTTTTCTTCAAGTTTGGCTTTACAATGTGCAATGAACCTTAGCACAGGCTATTTGTTAAAAAAAGGAAAAGGGCAGGGGAAGATGGAAGGTTCCTGGATCTGCAACTAACTGTGAACAGTGATCATGGAAGTTCTGCTATGGACAACTCCTTTCAAACAAGATTCCACTTAACTGAGAGGTCTAAAGTATCGTGAAATCTGTGCTATCTTCAAAGGTCTACAAGTATTTTACCATTCGTCCACCATTTGCATGCATGAACAAAGATAAAGATTCAAAGAGCAGATTTAAATTTCTACCCAGGCTAACTTTGCAAGGCCATTTACCACCAGCAAACAACGAAAAGTATGGGCTAGGAGGCATCAACACAACATGAATTTCTATAATCACAGAACAACAGGACTAAGATCTATCAAAGCAAGGATACAATTAGCTAAAAAATCAATGTGAATCTAACTAAAGCATCTAACAATGGAGATTGAACCATGAAACATGTGAAGAAACTAGAAAATACACCAAGTCAATATATTTTCATTATAAATTTCAGCAGCATGTCTTTACAACAACTCAACTCCCTTTGCAAATGAGAGGAGACCCCTATTTATAGTGCCCAAAAGGTTAAATGAATGGCCAAGATTGATTTCTATTGTGTGGCCAAGATTCATTACAAAATAGGGTTTCACCTACCCCCAATATATTACAATTTAAACATACATCTTTGTCCCTTCCCTATTTTGTCACTTAGTGACGACACTGTAGCATCTTGTCTTTTGCTGATTGCTCTTTTTCTATAGCTATTCCTTTGGGATCTCCTCATTGGTAGCAGGGTTGTCCTCCTACTTCTTCGAAGCTGCATATTCCATGAATTTTAGAATAACAAGCTAGAGCTTGTCTATCTCAATGATCTCATACCGCAACATCTGGTAACTCCATTCTTTTGCATTATCTTCAAGCTTTTTCCAGTCTTCATCATACTTTATGCCCTGATCTCTGAACAAATCTGATTGGTTGAAGGCATGGGCGGTGAAACTCATGAATTCCATTGTTATTTCACTAGACATCCCATCCTCCATCTTCTTCTGAAAGTAAGGTTTTATCTTCTCGGGATCCATCTGCATTGTGGGCATATCATACTCTATCACTAGCTTGAGATATCGAGCGCACTCCGCCCTAATTTCTTTGACCCATTCAATGTCCGGATCCACCTTACTCAAATCTATTCCAGCCTTTCCTTTCTATTATCGAAATCCCACCTCCACACATCCTAGCTAATGATCATCTATTTTGAATGCAAGCTCCTTTTCCCATGTGGATTTTTGGTAACTAAAGGATGGCCTCAATCTTTGGATAGGTGGAGTCATACGTTGTAGGGAAGTCGGTGCAGAGCTTCTTCGTGCTCTCCAGAGATTGTTGTAGATCCAAGAAATTGTTGGCTATTCGAACAGCCCGACTAATACCCATGTTTCTGATGTACAGGACCTGTCAGAACCAACTCTTTGTAGTCTTGTCCAAGTTCTTTCTCCTCTCCAACTTGTCAATTTTCTGTTTGGATAGCAGTTGTGGTGGAGCTGCGGATGTGGTAGGCATGTCATCCACCGAAGATCATTGCTGGATGTAATCTGTCAAGGTGGCCACCTGTGCTTTGAGTTCGTCCTTCGAGACGTTGTCCTATTTTATCAAGTGCACTACTATAGCCATTGACTCCTCAAGGTGTCGTACCTTCTACTCCCTGGTAGCAGTCCCCAAGTTGATGGTGGAAATGTTGTAGCTTATACTAGCTTGGCCTTCAACAGGTATTTTTATTTGTGTGGTTCAAGATCTGGAAGCATCCATCGTTATTTTGGATCTTACTTTAGGATTTTTCTCCTTTCTAATTGAGATTTGTGCTTGTGCTAGGCTAGCCTCTAGCCTTGCTCTTGGATCCTTAGGAGTGAGAGTCCTCTTCTCAAGCTATTTTTCCAACTACTCGAGCATGGAAGATTCTTCTTTTGCTGGCTCTTGATTGCCTTCACCCTTCTCTGTTAGGCCTTTAGTTTGTGCACCTTTCACACTTGGTGCTGTCTCCTTCTTCCTCATCAGAGTCTAAGACGAATGTGAGGCTTTTGATGGGAGGTTTAGTAATCAACTATCCTCGGGGACTTCCTTCCTCCTCAGTTTCCTTTTCCATTATGTCTTCAATCTGTTCGTCTTTGTGCAGGTACCCCTTAGGCTGGTCCTCTTCTTTGTCTTTTTCTTCTGTGGGAGGTGACACAATTTCCAGTTGTTTTTCCTCTATAGGGGTTTCCACAATTTCAACTGTCTTGTCGCCCTCCTCCTCTTCTCTAAGAGGTGACCTTTCTTCCTCTTCTTCATCGTGTTTTAGCTACAGGGCCATCTCTTCTTCAAGATCATCATCAAAGGTTTGTACGATGACCTTAGCGCCGACATCCTCCTCCTCATCCCCGCTCTTGGAAGAGCCTATTCCTTCCTCCTTGTACGCCACCCTGTCAATTGTCCAGTGTTCATGGTATTCATTAGCTTCCTCTTCAAATGGCTTCAAGGCCTCTTGCTCTCATCTTTCCCACTCCTCGGAGATTAACATGGTGGCCTCCATAGCTAGCAGTCCTGCCGGAGGTTGCAAAGGTTTAGTAGTAGCGAGGACCTGCAGTAGGGCCACCTAAAGAGTGGGATCCATAAGGATCTGGGAGAGATCGGATGGGAGATTTTGCATGTGTTTGGAGAAGGCCTTAGGCAAGGCAGGGGCTGGCATTGGTGCCATTATTGTAGCTAATAGGAGTGATGTGGTAGGTGACATGGCGACAGAGGAAGGAGGAGTAGTTATGATAGAGGAGGACTTAATTACTATTACAGGCTCAACCAGAGGTGAAGGGGCAAGATGGACTGAGATGCCCACTACTGGCAAGGATGTGGTGACGATGGCTAGGGAGGCAGATGGTGGGGCCATCAAAGTAGGGAGAGCCGAAAGAGGTTCTAACTAATATGTACTTTTTTCTCCTTCCTCTTGGATTACGGGGTGGTCTGTGGTGCCTCCTATTTGCTTGAGCCTTTTAGAAGGTGAGCCTCTTGGATCTTTCCTTGTGTATACTTTGGGATCCGAAGATTGCTCTGTTTTTGTTTCTTTCCTCTTCTTAGATCTGGTGATTGGAGGGGATTTGGATGTCCTGCCCATTGAAGTCGTGGCAGTGACATTCTCAGTGGCACTGGGCTCACTCTTTAGCCCCTTATATGTCAGGTCCACTCCCTGCTGCTTTAGCCGGCTCACTTGTCCTTTAACCCATTCTTCGGTTTGGGCCATGATGGGTTTGGTCATGATGTCAAGGTCATCAACCTTCTGTTCATCCCAAATCAATTGCGGGTAGCGGTAAATTGGCAACTGCATTATACCAAGGATCCATGACAGTTCCTTCATCTTCTTCTACTTGATCCGGTATGGGGAACAGTTGCACCCTTCTTACGAAGTATGCAATCATCCTCATATAGTGCCTGGCACGCACCTCTTTGTCATCCTGGAAATTTTCCCAGAAATCCTCGACATTATGTAAATGGGCATACTCTGTCCCCAGTGCTTTTCTTACATGCCCATATGGGTCCATCCGTGGGCAAGAAGTGTGTAGTTGGAAGTGGTATTCCACTAGCTCCTTTTCTGAATTCCCAGCGCATTGGGAAGTTTGCAGTTTGTACAAGCCTTGACTGAGGGTCAAGGGATAAGAGACCCCTGCCAAATGCTTGCTGCTGAGGATGGTGTGCACATGTTGCAGCTGCTAGGAGAGTTCCAATAGTATAATCCAGTCATTGGGGTACCGGGGTAACCTGTTCGGCCTTTCAGTGAAACCCTAGGCACGAATGTAGGTAAACTTGGGGAATTGAAGGAACAGGAAGGCGTACTGCTTCATGAACGCTCGTGCACTATGGGAAAACCTCCTCTCAAAGTCCCTTCCAAGTAGTCGGATGATGTGGCCAATGAAGGCATCATTGACCCTATAGTATTCCTTCTTAAAATTTTTGAATTGGAGGTGGGGATGTCTGCCATAGACTTTCTATCTTCACCCTGGCTCCTCATTGTGTGCTACAAATAGTCTGTTGTACTACCTCTACTCTGCTAGTGAATAGAACAAATAGGAGGTAATGTAGAATTTGGAGCTCTTTTTTATATTCATAAATTGCTCATGGAAGCAGTCGCTTATCATGCCTCCCCAGTAGAACGAGGCCTTCATTGTGACATCCTTGTTCCCGTGGAGTATTTGCTTTACAAAGTAAACCAATCATTCCTAAAAGAACGCAGCGGTGGACAGGTCCATTACTCGACTCAACATGGTGATCAAGTCATGGTAGTCTTCATGAAAATTGTTGCGGAAGAGTTCTTGGGGAACCTTCGCGGTGCTGCCCCTTTTTTCCTTGAGCCAATGCTGATTTATCAGTCTCTTGCAACCCATTGGGTTGTCATCCCATGTCACCTTACATTCCTCTATGGTGGGTGTTTCCATTTCTTCAAAAGTGGGAATGTGGAAGGTCTTTGTAATGCCCTCAGCTGACAGGTTCGCTAGAATATTACCATTTTTGTCAACGATGGTCCTTGTCTTGGGTTGATAGGCCTGCAGATAGGCCATGACTAGCTTAGGGGCAATGAGAGATGGGGGGAAGCCCACAACTTTTGTGATTCTGCTTTGCTTGATTAGTTTGGCATTATTGGTCCTTGGGTGAATTTTGACCCTTTACGTAAATTCATCAATATTGACCTAGCCAATATTGGTGTCTATGATTTCTTTCCAATCTATGGTGATTTTTGATCGTAGAGGTTCACCCTAGAACTAGAACTTCATCTAGTCTTTATCTTCCTTCCCACGAGGAGTCTTTCCTGACTTCTTTCCTTTGTCCTTCTCTACAGTCCCCTTTGAGGGCCCTGCAAATGATTATAAAGGTATGGAAGTTAGTCAAAATCCAATTTAGACAATATATGACTGATGAAATCAAATGTCTTCTTCAAGATATCATTATCCATTTGCTGGAGGGACTTCAAGTAATCCGGGCCTGGAGGGCGGGATTTCCCTAGTTGAAATGTTGTTTCAAAAAGGGAGAACAGGGTAGCGTGATTTAGATGATTTCTCAATTTCAAATCTTGGTGGTTTGAGGGGCTCATGTTGAAGAGGGCCAAATTTAAGCATGTGGGTCGAAATTAGTTTTCCAATTTGAGGTCATTTAGGTCACTTTTGGGGCTCTCAGAAGTTCAGGTTTGGAAAGGCATCAAAGGTTTTCTCTTTGAAACAACCAGATAGAAATGAAGTTTTAGGACCTAGAAGGCTAAAGGACAGTAGGCAGTTCGGGACCCGAGGGCCAGACAGACACCGAGGTTTCGCCGTCTTGGAACGGAAATCCTGAAACAGAAACTAGAAGGAGCGGTCCAGCAGACTGGACCCGACATGAAGCTTGGAATCTGATTTTCATTTTAAGTTTCTCTCAGCGAACAAGAGGTGGAGCCTGGAGGCCAAAATGGTAGATGCAATTTTCCCTGTTTAGGGCATAGGTCATAGGACAAAATTCTAAAATTCGGGGCCTGGCGGGAGAAAGGATGTTTTCAGTTTAATTATGCGTTTCACGGCGAACGAGGGATCATGGTCCGGGTGGCAGAAGGTCGTCGCCTGATGCTCGTTTCAACTAGGTGAAGCCGCAACGGAGGTCCGAGAACAAAATCCCACGGAACAAGACCCTAGGTCGTGACAAAAGGTTAATTCTTAGCAAAAACACTAGACGAGAGGATGTAAGGTGGGCCCTAGAGGTCGGGAAAACAGGGTCCATCCATTGTTGGTGAATGACAAACACTTAGCAGAATTCTACACACTAGATTCCGGGGTCTCGGGCCCGAGAAGGTGAAACGGAGGTCAATTTCAAAGTTTTCAAAACTTTGACGTCAATCGAATGACAGAGTCTTGAGAGTTCAGGGCCAAAAGGGAGATTTTCCATTTTGGAAAAAGATGTTTCTTTTCATAAGTTTAGCGGCGGCGGAAGGGTCCAGGCCTAGAGGGCTCGAATTCCCTAGATGAAGAATGACCACAGAAAATGAAGGTTCTGGATTGACCCTATGGGATGCTTGGTAGGTTTTCAAATATTCTAATACATGGGTTTTGTGTGCTTCGTATTTATCCATCTATCTCATGCATTTTAATCCAATTTATTGATTTTAGGCGTTTTAAAATTATGAAAAAATTCTTAGGAGGGGAAGTGGAAAACCTACCTCAAAAATCCGATGAGGGAAGCTGCTAAATTCTCCGCAAATCGACAAATGATGGCAACAAGTACGAAGGCGGTGATCGACGAAGGTGGTGAACTTTCTTCGACAAGCAATCTGACCTCTTCTGCAATCCTGACAAGTGAAAGTGATAGGCTAGGACTTGATATTTAAATCCCCTCCTTCCATTAATGGCTTCATTAAATGCAAGTATGACAAGCAAATTGGTTGGTGAGTTTAAATTCGTAGACGGCGACAGGATGTTCGGGGTCTAGATGTCAGGAAGACGCGAGGCGGTGAATGCTCTAATGTTGCTCCGCAAATAACCATCGAAAGGGATCCTAGGGCCTGAAGGGCGGGAAGACATCGTAGGTTCACCATCTTCAAAATTTTAGTTAAGAAATCATCGGCAGCGACAGGGAACTCGGCGTTCGGTGGATGGAGTGCCATCCGCAATTTGCCGTCGGGAACGACGAAGTCCACAAGGAACTCCGGATGTGGAAGTCCGGCTGGTCGAGCCCAGAGGCTTCAAAAGTAGCCCAAAGTTTTCATAAGTTTAACTGACAGCAAATAGGGAACCAGGCTCCGAGGTTCAGGAAGACGAGAAACTTTCGCCATTTCAAATGGTGAGCATAAGGGGGAAACCAGGTCAGGGAAACCCGATGGCATGGACCCACCAAGCCTGAAGGCCGCTAGGAGAGGAAAAATACCAAGGGGACTCCACAGGGCACAAGGTCTTAGCCAAATGGCAGAGATGAGACATGGTCAACTCGAGATGAGGCTTTGAAGGTACATTGACCATTGGGGATGCCAAAACAGGGCATGCAAAACAAGGCAGTGATAAAAAATGTCCTGGCAAGGTGAAAGAAAAGAGGGTCCCTGTTTCGAACAGGGCGTGTGTGCTGAGGGAACAACAAATGGTGACTCTGTTGGGAAACGCTCTTGAGCATTCTAGGGATAAGCATTCAGTCAAAACCCAAAATCTCTGGTTTTGTAGACTAGGAGTAGACCTTCAAGAGTGAACTGAGAGAACAGGAACCTTAGCTGGGTCAGTGTACGAGACACCTAAAAAGTGTGTGTGTGTGTGTCATGAATTTATTCCTCTTCTCGAGAACTGCGATGGATGGCTGCTAATCTGACCAAGTAAGCTATGTAAACCGTCCAACGCCAAAAGTAACTTGGACATTGCCTCGCTGGCAGTCATGCATCCATAGCCCTGATGGAGTTGTCACTATGACCCCAGAGATATTACTCTACTACCAGCCGGACGTCCATAGCCCCAATAGAGTTATCCGCACACCCATATGGTCTGTTAATTTCAGAATTTTCTTTCTTTTGATTTCTTTTGATACTTCCTTCAACTTGTTTTCTTTCTTTGTCTTTTGCTCGACCGTGTAAGCGCCGAAGCCTACAAAGGGTTTGAGAATCGCAGTGGTCACTGGAGAGGACCTTGGATTTTTCACTTACTAGGGTATCATAGTAGCCATTGTGCAGTCCTTAAGAATAATTAAGGTATTTTTGTGCGAGATTTGAGATATGCGTAAAGAGATCCAACCAAGGGTCAAGTTCTAAAACGAAGTTCAAACAAGGAAATCATTCTTAGGCGGCTTTCAGGGACCAATAGTCAAGAATGCATGCTTATCTGGAGAATAATAAGGATGAACAACAAAGCAGGCCATTTATTGAATTAGCACAACCACCATAAAGAGATGAAGGACATCTTTTCAAAACAAAATAGCTGGGAATGAGAAAAACAAAAAACAAGAACATGGAAAAATGCAAGCAAAGCAAAAAAGATAACTTATTCTAACCTATATACAGATATTTACAAAAAAGAGCCTGCAAAAGCTCAAGCTTGAAAGTAATGTTGCAGATGCTGCCCATTGACTGGCAATGGGACATCTTCACCAGTTAAAGTCTTCAAGCGGAAAGCATTGTCTCCCAAAATTTTAGCTATTTGGAAGGGGCCAAGCCAAAGCTTGTCGAATTTGTTGTGTCCCCCTTTCCTTTCACGGGCCTTATCCCAGCATAAGACTAAATTAACAATTCTAAAGGCCTTGATCTTGGCTCGGCGGTCGAACCATCTCTTAACCATGCCCTGATGTTTGGCAAAATTTTCTATTGCACGATCTCAAACTTCTTCTAAATGCAAGAGCTCAGCTAATCGAGCTTCTCTACGATCCCCTCCTTCGTAAAAATCATTGATAAATTGGAGAGTGGGAATCTTTAGGTGGATAGGAAATATGGGATCTAAGTCGTAAACAAGATGAAATGGGGAATCACCAAGGGAAGCCTTGTAGCGGGTGTGGTTTTCCTAAAGGGCGAAATAGAGCTAGGTCTGTCAGTCCTTGAGATTCCTATCTAGCAATTTCTTGATTACCATGATTAGGTTCTTGTTCGTAGACTCAGCAAGGCCATTGCCTTGAGGGTAGTAATTATATGAAAACTTAAGGGTGATCCCGTAGTCAAAGGCCCAACCAGAAAATTTTAATGAAGCAAAAGTAGGCCCATTATCACATACCAATGCATAAGGACAACCGAAGCAATTTAAAATGAAACTTTCCAAAAAATTTGTCACTACCTCAGTTGTGCATTGCTTACATATAATTTCTTATGTCCATCTAGTATAGTAATCAGTAGTGGTAAGAATGTACTTTTGTCCCGTAGATGATGGGGGGCTTATTAGACCAATGAAATCGAGGCCACATTGTGCGAATGACCTTACCTCCAGCACATGCTGCAGTGGGACATCAACATTCTTTTCCTTGGTGGCGGCTATCTGACATGTGTGACATGAATGAACATGATAGTGGGAATCTTTGAAGATAGTTGGCCAATAATATCCCCCCCTTAATATATGATGAGTGGTGGAGGACCCGAATCCATGACCAGTGCCAAACTTATCATGAAACTCCCTCAAGACTCGATTTGCTTCTTCCTTACCAAGGCATCTCAAGTAAATGCCTTCATGATTTCTCTTGTATAAAATGGACCCCTGCAACATATAACCATTGCTTTTCAATCTAAGAGCATGCTTTTGGAATCCCTGTAAATGAGGTGGGCACTTGTGGTTCAACAAATAATAGATGATGTTTTTGTACCATTCCCCCGGGGAAACATCCTCGAGCTGGTATTGCTGCATAGTGAGTTCAGGTCCGGCCTCTGCTGCTGCTTCAATGATTGTTTGGGTAAGGGTCTGTCCTCTCACCAACCTCATTAGTTGGATTTCCATGTCATATTCATGGAGCAGGGTGACCCATTTGGCTCTTCATTCACCCAATTCACTTTGCATGAGCAACATTTTTACCGCTAGGTCAGGGACAATGGTGAACACTTTGTTATGTAAGATGTAATGCTGACATTTCTTTACTCCCCGCACAAGGGCATATGCTTTCTTTTCTACGTTGTGGTATCGCAATTCAACATCTTTTAGGGGAGCACTCATGAAGGTGATTGGGTGCTCATTTCCTTCATCATCTTTCTGAGTCAAAATCTTGGCACATGAATACTCTGAAGCGAATGAGTAGATATAGAATGGCTTCAGATAATCTGGGCTGACTAGCACAGGCGCTTCAACAATGGCCCATTTGAATTCTTCAAAAGCCTGTTTGGATTTAGGAGCCCACTCAACTTTGGCACCCTATTTTAACATGGCATTGAGTGGTTTAACAATCTCAGCAAAACCCGTGATGAACTTCCTGACGAAATTGATCTTTCCAAAAAAGGATTTTAATTCTTTCTTGCTACTTGGTGGTGGGATCTTCAGTAAGGACTAGATACACTCAGGGTCTATGGTGATTCCCTACTCTGAGATGACATTCCCAAGCATCCTACCTTCAGTTACACTGAAAATGCATTTTTTGGGGTTAAGGGAAACTCCAAACTTCCTACATCTTTGAAACACTTTGCATAAATCAGAGACATGATCACTCCACCTTTTAGAAAACACAGTCAGATCATCTATGTAGATGATTATGTATTTTCCAATCAGATCTTTGAAGGCAATATCCATGGCATGTTGGAAGGTGGCCCCAGCGTTGATTAGCCCAAAAGGCATTCTCTTGTAAGTGAAGGTCCCCCACTTAGTGGTGAATGCTGTCTTATGGCGGTCTTCATACTGTACCACCACCTGGTTGTATTCAAAATACCCATCAAGGAAAGATATCATTTAGGAGCCGTTGATGATCTGTAGCACCTCGTCCAATGAAGGCACTAGAAGGTTGTCCTTTTTTGAAGCTCTGTTCAGATTGCAGAAGTCCACACACAATCTAATTTCTCCATTCTTTTTTCTAACCGGGACCAAGTTGGCTACCCATGTAGAATGCCTGATTGGGAAGATAATTCTTGCTGCAAGCAACTTCTATACCTCTTTGTAAATGATGGGCTCTAATAAGGCATTAATAGGGAACTGCCGTTGGTGGAATGGCCTCACTTCTTTCTTGAGAGGGATGGTGTGCGTGATGATGGAGGTGTCATAAGTCTTGAGATCTTCATAGCTCCATGCCACTATGCCATGATACTTTTGCAAAACATCAATGATTCCCTTCTTTTCTTCAGGCATGCACACTTTGCCAATAAACACATTTTTGGTTTCCCTGGTTGTCCCAAGGTTGTGGGCATTGCATTGGTTGCTTATGGCTTCCTTCTTTGTCTATCGGTCCTAGTCTCTAATCTAGTCCAAATCAAATATGTGTTCAAGCTGAACCATGCCTCTAGGAATCATGTTGGTTTTGAGGTTGATAACCCCTCTATATCCAACTCGGCCTCTTGCGGATCGACTTCATCAATTATTTGGGTCGCGAAGACATCAAAACTCGTGATAAACTCAAGGATGTGCTTATCGTCATTGAAGACCTGAAAGTGAGTGACATTGTTTGGGATAGATGGTGTAGATGTCAACTCAACTGTAAACTTCTTAAGCCCAAACAAGGAAAGGGGCTGTAGAGTGTTGGCTGCTTGAGCCAAGACATCGACTGTATGATTCTAAGCATGGGGGATCAATTGTATATTAAATGCATCTAAGCCTTCTAAGAGATCCCAAACCCTATGCCTATAGTTCATGAGTCTTCTATCGTGACAAGAGTACAATTTTCTAACTTGTTTAACTACAAGTTCAGTGTCCCCGAATACTTGCAACATTTTAACATTTTTCTTCAAGGCCATAAGAAGACCATGCACTAATGCTTCATATTCTGCTACATTATTGGTGCAATGAAACTACAGCCTATGAGCAGCAAGAAAGGTCTTACCCGTTGGAATGATGAGCTTGAACCCGACACCGGCTCATTGTTTTGATTTAGGTCCCTCAAATCAGAGCATCCAAAATTTGGAAAGATTTTTCATTTCGGGTTCAACTTGGCTCTGACTTCCTTCTAGCTGGGTGGTTGCTCTCGTAATCTTTTGGGAATCTTGCAGCCCAGTGTGTTGAATAGTAGGTGGTTCTGCAAGTGCCTCCTTCAGTGTTTTTTTTTGGGGTATAGCTAATTCTTTTACATGCACTATTGTTGTTTGACACAAGCAACAATCAAACTCAGAATGGGAAGCATTGTGAATTCTACACCAATTTGGCAGTAAAAGATCCAGGAAATTCATCTGGGCATCTAGGTTGAGTTGGTCCCTTACACATTTTTCCATGAATTCTTCGAAACCACTGAGTAATCCCTGGTTGTCGCCTTCATCAGTTTTATCATCTGATTCCATTAGCATTTCTATACTCGGAGGCATTTCAATGAAGTTAGTTGGAGGATTGCACTGCATTAAGAGAACTTCTGCGGCATACTCTTCTTGAGGTTCAAATCTGTCTTGATAGGCCAAGGGGCAGTAATTTCCCAATTCTGTCTCAACAAACAACACCTTGTTTAAGTTGTACTCCGTGATCATATATTTCATACGAGGCTCGCGATCTACACAGATTTGATTTGGCAGTCCTTTCCATGGCAGCCACATGTGAGAATGGTCCATGGTGACATATCCATTCAATTTTTTGGTGAATTCTCTTCCTAGGATGATCCCATATGTATCAGGAATATCAACCACCTGAATATCAATGACTTGTTGTATCCTCAGATGCACAGTGATTTGCATCGGGATCCGATTCATTTCTCCCATTATGTTAATCTTTGTTTTATTCAGCTGGGTCACCTTCCTCCTAGAGGGTGTGGGAGTAATTACAAGAGCCTTACATACTGCCAAAGGCATAACATTGGCAGACGCTCCTGAATCAAACAGACAGCTATGCAAGTTTTTCCCAAATATCTGAATGGTGGTGAGGAAAGGGGGAGTTTCCACTCTTCCTTGGAAGAGACCCATAGGCGCGTCTACCTGAGCTACTTGAGATTTGTTCGTGTCACTAGTTTTATCTTTAGTTTTCCTAGATGACTAATCTTTAGAACTCTGCCTATTGTTCTGGTCTAGCTCCCTTTTCGGCTGTTTACTAGTAGACTGACTTGAGGGAACATCCGTCCTTTTCTTGGCATTATCCTACACCATAGGTTTTTTCCTAGGTTCTTCGAAGGCGACCCTTTTTTCCAAGGCCTCCTATGTCATGCTAGAGGATGGGGTTCCATTGAGTACCCTAAAGTGAAGGTGTACCTTACGGTAGGGACCCAGAGTAGTTCAAAGGTAGATAAACTGATTTTTACTTTCTTGAATTCTTCTGCCACATATTCGCCCATCTATTCAATCTCAGAGCCAAAGGCTTAGCCTATTGAAGAGCTAGGAGGTTGGACTTTCCTTTGACCTGACTGATTTCGGGGCTGGCCTTGAGGCTGATTCTAAGCTTGATTTTGAGGCTTATCCTTGTCGAGATATTGGGTGGGTATATGGGGAAGCCCAGGATTATTGCTGGCATTAGGGTCAGGAGGGGTAGTAAAATTGTTTGGTGGTGTAGAAGTTGTAAAGGGTCCACCTGCCTACTATTTCTGAGGAAGTAAGGGGTTGTTCTTTGGTGAAACATGTGAATTTCATCCACATATGGTTCTTCCTCATCTACCAGACCATTGTCTATCGAATCAAAAAGTTGAGCCAAGATTTGCAGGTTACTTACCTCTTGCACTTCTTCACTTTTAACGGGAGTAGGCTCGACCTTGAGCTGATTACGGTTGCTTCGCGGAAATGATGCCTGGTTCACCACAAGACAAGAGGAGTCATAAGGTTCAGATGAAACAATGTCTCTACAACTGGTACTATCAGTTGCATTCTGGACCTCAATTTGGAAAATTTCTGTAGCTGTTTGAAATTCAGGACAATCCAACTTGGAGTGTCTATTGGTCTTGTGAATTTGGCACCATCTGGAGAAGGCTACCTTGGTGAGGTACACCCCACTAGCTACTCATTGTTGGCCAGCTGATCTAGAGGAGTAAGGACATCTCCATTATTGGGCTTCGTATTCCACATGCGGTTTTGCCTCTAAAAAGGTCTCCTCTCAGAACTTTGATTCATGTTCTATCCTCTATCATAACTCTGCACGGAAGAGGTGCTTGTTTCCTGGTTGTCTCTATTGTCTTAGCTATCCTGATTGAAATTGGCCTGGAGGTTATGCTAGGATTCCTACAACTGATTATTCCGATTCTTTAAGTGTGCCATTTCTGTAGACATTTTATTTATCATCTCTGTCAGCTCTTCCAATTTGTCTTTCTCAGTAGTGCTACTTGGTTGCGATGCCATATTTTGAAGAAAGATAGGCGGGGCTACCGGTTGATTTTGATGTACTGGGGGGAATTCTGGTCTTGAAAAAAAAGTGGTGCTTATGGTTGTTGAGAATACACCCGTTGTTGTTGGGGAGCTTGAAAGTAGCTTTGCTACTGCTGAGGCTGCAAATAAGAAGGCACGAGAGGTGCATAATTCATTGGTTGCCTTGGGTGCGAAACAATGGGCAACTGAGGCACCTTGTTTATAAGAGGTGTCTGGTTAGTGAATGCTTGATTAAGCCCTTGAACCTGCATCAGGTGAGCTACTGGTCCCAAAGAAGGCAGTGGGCCAAAGATATTATGCCCCAAATCTGCATTAGCAATAACAACCTCTGTATAGGCAGTCACTAATGAGGTGGGTGGCGGACGCATCCTCTTTACCAAGGCAGACGTAAGGTTGTCCAATGCCACATAATAGACTGGGAGGGTTGCAACATCATTATGGAGGTATGGGTCCTGAAGCCTTGTGAAGGCACGATGAAAGCGGTCATTGAAGTACCCAATAGGTCCGTTGACTTCCCTCTGGATGGACATAAACTGTCTATATAATTCTGAGGGGCTGATTGGGATCTTATATTTTTGCAGAAAAATATTCTTCATTAGGTCGCATGAGGTAACGGACCCCCTCGACAGATTGATGTACCAATAGAAGGCTTCCTTGCCCAACGAATGTGGAAAAATGCAGCACGCTACATCCTCATGATCGACTTGCATTTCACTGACTGTTATTTCAAATATTTTGATATTTTCTTTAGCTATTCTTTGCAGGTCACAAGGATTAAATTTTGAACAGAATCCTTCCGGATTCTTGGGCATATCATAGTAAGCGGAAAAATGTATCGGCGAAGGATTTTGTACCAACCAAGCCATGGCAGGAGGTGGAGGTGGTATCTGCTATTGTGGAACAACAATCTGTAGTTGTGCTTGTAGGAGGAAAATAGCTTGGGCTGTGGCTGTTCAGACTGTATCTTGGGCTCTAAAGGTTGGGAGACAAGTAACTTCCTGGTTGCCAGAGATGGGGAGGGAAATTCAGTTTTGAATTGTTGGGTGGGAGATGAACGCAAGTCAAATGAGGGTGAAGATGGACGGGAAGTGGGTGGAATGGAGGAAGAGGAAGAAGTAGCGTTGCTTCTCTTAGTTCTTTTTGCCCTTGTAGGTGGCTGCAACTCTTGGAATTCTCCCTTATTCGGTGTCAACCGTAAAACTCTTTGAAATCTTTCTAGGGAGAACGATCCGATTCGATCCAGCTTTACAAGGCCCTCCTTCTAGCACCAGTTCTATTGATGTTTTTCTTATGCACTTCTCAACACAGGCAGTGCATAGGTGCACTACCTCTCTTGAAAGGAAATCTCCAGCAGCAAGTTGCTGAAAATCTTCCCAAGGTCTCTTGAGTGTCAGGTCATGACTTGCATGGAACTCCTCAATTGATTTTGATGTGATTTTGCTGGTAATCATAGGGAGGACTTACGTAGCTGAATGCAGGATGGATCTTCAAATTTGAAGTTTCTAAGATTGGAAGTAAAGTGTATTTTGCTGTAGGTTCAAACAACAATCTAAAACTTTGATGTTTTCTTCAAGTTTGGCTTTATAATGTGCAATGAACCTTAGCATAGGCTATTTCTTAAAAAAAAGGAAAAGAGCAGGGGAAGATGGAAGGTTCCTAGATCTGCAACTAACTATGAACAGTGTTCATGGAAGTTCTGCTATGGACAACTCCTTTCAAACAAGATTCCACTTAACCAAGAGGTCTATAGTATTGTGAAATATGTGCTATCTTCAAAGGTTTGCAAGTATTTTACCATTCATCCATCATTTGCATGCGTGAACAAAGATAAAGATTCAAAGAGCAACTTTAAATTTCAACCCAGACTAACTTTGCAAGGCCATTTACAAACAACAAATAGCGAAAAGTATGGGCTAGGAGGCATCAACACAACATGAATTTCTATAATCATAGAATAGGACTAGAATCTATCAAAGAAAGGATACAATTAGCTAAAACAACAATGTGAATCTAACTAAAGCATCTAACAATGGAGATTGAACCATGAAACATGTGAAGAAACTAGAAAATACACCAAGTCAATATATTTTCATTATAAATTTCAGCAGCATGTCTTTACAACTCAACTCCCTTTGCAAATGAGAGGAGACCCCTATTTATAATGCCCAAAAGGTTAAATGAATGGCCAAGATTAATTTCTATTGTGTGGCCAAGATTCATTACAAAATAGGGTTTCACCTACCCCCAATATATTACAATTTAAAAAATACATCTTTGTCCCTTCCCTATTTTGTCACTTAGTGACGACACTATAACATCTTGTCTTTTGCTGATTGCTCTTTTGCTATAGCTATTCCTTTGGGAGCTCCTCATTGGTAGTAGGGCTGTCCTACTACTTGTTCGAATCTGCATATTCCATGAATTTTAGAATAACAGGCTGGAGCTTGTCTATCTCAATGATCTCATACTGCAACATCTGGTAACTCCATTCTTTTGCATTATCTTCAAGATTTTTCTAGTCTTCATCATACTTTACGGCCTAATCTCTAAACAACTCTGATTGATCGAAGGCACGGGTGGAAAAACTCATGAATTCCATTGCTATTTCACTAGACATCCCATCCTCCATCTTCTTCTGAAAGTAAGGTTTTATCTTCTCGGGATCTATCTGCACTGCGGGCATATCATACTCTGTCACTAGCTTGAGATAGCGAGTGCACTCCGCCCTAATTTCTTTGACCCATTCGATGTCTAGATCCACCTTACTCATTATCTATTTCATCCTTTCCTTTCTGTTATTGAAATCCTGCCTCCACACATCCATCAACCAGTGATCATCTCTTTTGAATGCAATCTTCTTTTCCGATGTGGCTTTTTGGTAATTGAAGGATGGCCTAAATCTTTGGATAGGTGGAGTCATACGTTGCAGGGAAGTTGGTGCAGAGCTTCTTCGTGCTCTCCAGAGATTGCTGTAGATCCAAGAACTTGTTGGCTGTTTGAGCAGCCTGACTAATACCCATGTTCCAGATGTATAGGACCTGCCAGAACCAACTCTTTATAGTCTTGTCCAAGTTCTTTCTCCTCTCCAACTTGTCAATTTTCTCTTTGGATAACAGTTGGAGTGGAGTTGCAGATGTGGTAGGCATGTCATCCACCGAAGACCATTGCTAGATGTAATCCGTCAAGGCGGCCACCTGTGCTTTGAGTTAGTCCTTCAAGACCTTGTCCTATTGTATCAAGTGCACTACTGTAGCCACTGACTCCTCAAGGTGTCCTTCCTTTTTCTCCCTGGTAGCGGTCCCCAAGTTGATGGTGGAAATGTTGTAGCTTATACCAGCCTGGCCTTCCACGGGCATTGCTATTTGTGCTGTTTGGGATCTGGAAGCATCCATTGTTATTTTGGATCTTACTTTAGGCTTTTTCTCCTTTCTAATTGAGCTTTGTGCTTGTAGTAGGATAGCCTCTAGCCTTGATCTTGGATCCTTAGGAGTGAGATTCCTCTTGTCAATTTGTTTTCCCAACCACTCGGGCATGGTAGATTCTTCTTTTGATGGCTCTTGATCACCTTCACCCTTCCCTGTCAGGCCTTGAATTTGTGCACCTTTCACCTTGGTGTTGTCTCCTTCCTCATCAAAGTCTAAGATGAATGTGAGGTGTTTGACGAGAGGTTTAGTAATCAACTGTCCTCGGGGACTTCCTTTCTCTTCAGTTTTCTTTTCCTTTATGTCTTCAATTTGTTTGTCTTTGTGCAGGTACCCCTCGGGCTGGTCCTCTTCTTTGTCTTTTTTTCTGTGGTAGGTGGCACAATTTCTAGTTGTTTTTCCTCTATAGGGGTTTCCACAATTTCAGCTATCTTGTCGCCCTCCTCCTCTTCTTTGAGAGGTGACCTTTCTACCTCTTCTTCATCGTGTTTTAGCTACTAGACCATCTCTTCTTCAAGATCATCATCAAATGTTTGTACGATGACCTTATCGCCGACATCCTCGAGAGAGCCTGTTCCTTCCTTCTCGTAGGCCACCCTATCAATTGTTCGGTGTTCATACTCTGGGTGTTCATAGTATTCGTTGGCTTCCTCTTCAAATGGCTTCAAGGCCTCTTGCTCCCATCTCTCCCACTCCTTGGAGATTAACATGGTGGCCTCCATAGCTAGCGGTCCTACCGGAGGCTATGAAGTTTAGCAGTAGTGAGGACCTGTGCTAGTGCCACCTGAAGAGTGGGGTCCATAAGGATTTGGGAGAGCTCAAAAGGGAGATTCTGCATGTGTTTCAAGAAGGCCTCAGGAAAGGTGGGGGCTAGCATTGGTGCCATTACTGTAGCTAATGGGAGTGATGTGGTAGGTGACATGGCGGTAGAGGAAGGAGGAGTAGTTACGACAGAGGAAGAGTCAATTACTATTATAGGCTTGGCCAAAGGTGAATGGGCAAGATGGACTGAGATGTCCAATGCCAGCGGGGATGTGGTGACCATGGCTAGGGAGGCAGATGGTGGGGCAGTCAAAATAGGGAGAGCTGAAAGAGGTTCTAACTGATCTGTAGTTTTTTCTTCTTCCTCTTGGATTATGGGCTACTCCGTGGTGCCTCTCGTTTGCTTGAGCCTTTTAGAAGGTGAGCCTCCTAGATCTTTCCTTGTGTATACTTTGGGATCCAGAGACTGCTCCATTTCTGTTTCTTTCCTCTTCTTAGATCTGTTGATTGGAGGAGATTTGGATGTCCTGCCCATTGAAGTTGTGGCGGTGACATTTTCGGTGGCACTGGGCTCACTCTTTAGCCCCTCATATTTCAGGACCACTCCTTGCTGCTTTAGCTGGCTCACTTGTCCTTTAACCCATTCTTTGGTTCAGGCCACGATGGGTTTGGTCACGATGTCAAGGTCATCAACCTCCTGTTCATCCCAATCAATTGTGGGCAGTGGTAAATTGGTGACTGCATTATACTAGCGATCCATGACGATGCCTTCATCTTCTTCTACTTGATCCGATATGGGGAATAGTTGCACCCTTCTTATGAAGTATGCAGTCATCCTCATATAATGCTTGGCATGCACCTCTTTGTCATCCTATCAATTTGCCTAGAAATCCTCGACATTATGTAAATGGGCGTACTCTGGCCCCAATTCTTTTCTTACATGCCCATATGGGTCCATCCATGGGCGAGAAGTGTGTAGTTGGAAGTGGTATTCCACCAGCTCCTTTTCTGAATTCCCAGCGCACTGGAAACTTTGCAGTTTGTACATGCCCCGACCGAGGGTCAAGGGATAAGAGAACCCTACCAAATGCTTACTGCTAAGGATGGTGTGCACATGTTGCAGCTGCCGGGAGAGTTCCAATAGTATAATCTAGTCATTGGGGTACCAAGGTAACCTGTTCGGCCTTTCAGTGAAACCCTGGGCACGAATGTAGGTAAACTTTGGGAATTGAAGGAACAACAAGGTGTACTACTTCAGGAACACCCGTGCACTGTGGGAAACCCTCCTCTCAAAGTCCCCTCTAAGTATTTGGATGACGTGGCCAATGAAGGCATCATTGACCCTACAATATTCCTTCTTAAAATTTCTGAATTGGAGCTAGGGATGTCTGTCATAGACTTTCAATCTTCGCCCTGGCTCCTCGTTGGGTGCTACAAATAGTCCGCTGTATTGCCTCTGCTCTTCTAGTGAATAGACCAAATAGAGGTCATGTAGAATTTGGAGCTCTTTTTTATATTCATAAACTGCTCATGGAAGTAGTCACTTATCATGCTTTCCCAATAGAACGAGGCCTTCGTGGTGACATCCTCGTTCCTGTGGAAGATTTGCTCAACAAAGTAAACCATCCATTCTTGAAAGAACGTAGCAGTGGGAAAGCCCATTACCCAACTCAGCATGGTGACCAATTCATGGCAGTCTTCATGAAAATCACTGTGAAATATTTCTTAGGAACCTTCGCGGCCCTGCCCCTTTTTTCCTTGAGCCAATGCTGATTTATTAGTCTCTTGCAACCCATCAGGTTGTCGTCCCATTTTGCCTTACATTCCTCAATGGTGGGTGTTTCCATCTCTTCAAAAGTGGGAATGTGGAAGGTCTTTGTAATGCCCTTAGCTGATAGGTCTGCTAGAATATTACCATCTTTTTCAACGATGGTCCTTGTCTCGGGTTGATAGGCCTGCCGATAGGCCACAACTAGCTCAGGGGAAATGAGAGATGGGGGGAAGCCTACAGCTTTTGTGATTCCACTCTACCTGATTAGTCTGACATTATTGATCCTTGGGTGAATTCTGACCCTTTGTGTAAATTCATCAATATGGGTATGTGCAGGATCATCATGGAAAAAATAAGCCCTTAAGTGGCAAAAAATTCAGAAAAATTAGAGTTAGAAAACTTGATGTAAAAATTTGAATAAGTTATCTATATTATTTAAAAAATATGTAAGCATAGAATTGTAGAAAATTGAATGTAGTTTCTAAACTACTAGGTTTTTTTTTAAATCTATTTTGTGAAAATTTAAAATTTCAATGCAATAGTACTTAAATTTTAGGAAAAAATAAGAAGTAGGCGTCGACCACCTAACCATAATAAAATGATAATATTTTTTATAAGATTTTAGATATAAGTAGAGGACTCATGTCTTGATGTGATGTATATTTTTTGTAATTTTTTTCCAAGTAAATAATTAATTATGATTTTTTATTACAACTTTTAAAAATAAAAACTTCGTATGTCTAACCACCTTAACTTGGTCAAAACTTCATGAAATTCATTTTTTTCTTTTTAATCCTATAGTATGCGAAGCAAAAAATGTGACACATGTTTTGGATTCAAAAAATGTGATACCGTTTGAAAGTTGTAGATGTTTTTCAATCAACCTATCAATGAGGACTTTAGTTGTAATTCAAATAGAAAATAAATAATAATTATTTATTAAATTCAAAGTAAAGCATAATTTATATTGGTGGAAAGTTGAGAATATCCTTTAAAAACCCTTTTTATTTCATCAATTTTGGGTTAAAAAAGGTCGTCAGCCATATACCCTACAAAAACCCATCATATTGCCACTTTTTGGTGCATCATGATCCTGCACATACCCATATTGACCTAGCCAATATTGGTGTCTGTGATTTCTTTCCAGTCTGTGGTGATTTTTGATCGTAGAGGTTCACCCTAGAATTGGAACTTCATCTGGTCTTTATCTTCCTTCCCACAAGGAGTCTTTCCTAAATTCTTTCCTTTGTCCTTCTCTGCAGTCCCCTCTAAGGGCCCTGCACCCGATTCCATATATCCTGCGAGCATGGACACAATGAGTACAATCGATTATAAAGGTATGGACGTTAGTAAAAATACAATTTATACAATATGTGACTGATGAAATCAAATGTTTTCTTCAAGATATCATTATCCATTTACTAGAGGGACTTCGGGTAATCCGGGCCTGGAGGGCTGAACTTCCTTGGTAGAAATGTTATTTCGAAAAGGGAAAATAGGGTAGCATGATATGAATGATTTCTTGACTTCAAATCTTTGTGGTTTGAGGGGCTCATGTTGAAGAGGGCCAAATTTAAGCACGTGGGTCGAAGTTAGTTTTCCAATTTGAGGTCGTTTAGGTCACTTTTGGGGCTCCTGGAAGTTTAGGTTCAGAAAGGCATCAAAGGTTTGTTGTTTGAAACAACCGGCTAGAAATGGAGTTTTGAGGATGGAAATCCGGAGTCCAGGACCCGGAAGGCCGAAGGATGGTAGTAAGTTTGGGACCTGAGGGCCGGAAAGACATCAAGATTTTGCTGTCCCGGAACGGAAATCCCGAAATGGAAACCCAGAAGGAGCAGACCGACGGACCAGACCCGACATGAAGCTTGGACTTTGATTTTCATTTTAAGTTTCTCTCGGCGAACAAGAGGGTGGAGCCCAGAGCCCGGAATGGCAGACGCGATTTTCCCCATTTAGGGTAGAGGTCATAGGATGAAATTCTAAAATTTGGGGCCCAGCGGGAGAAAGGATGTTTTCAGTTCAATTTTGCGTTTTGCGGCGAACGAGGGTTCAGGGCCTGGGTAGCAGAAGGTCATCGCCTGATGATCATTTGAACCGGGTGAAGCCGCAACGAAGGTCCATGAATAGAAGCCCGTGGACCGGGACCCGAGGTCGTGACGAGAGGTTAATTCTTAGCAAAAACGCTGGACGACAGGATGCAAGGCAGGCCCTAGAGGTCGAGAAGACAGGGTCCGTCTGCTGTTCGTGAACGGAAAACACTTAGTGGAATTCTGGGGTCTCAGGCCCGGGAAGGTGAAATGGAGGTCAATTTCAAAGTTTGCAAAACTTTGACAGTGATCGAATGACAGAGTCCCGGGAGTTCGGGCCCGAAAGGGAGGTTTGCCATTTTGGAAAAAGATGTTTCTTTTCATAAGTTTAGCAGTGGCAGAAGGGTCCGAGCCTAGAGGGCTTGAATTCCCTAGATGAAGAATGACCGCCGCAAATGAAGGTTCTGGATCGACCCTATGGGATGCTTGGGAGGTTTTCAAAGATTCTAATACATGGGTTTTGTGTGTGTCACATTTATCTATCTATCCCATACATTTTAATCCAATTTATTGATTTTAGGCATTTTAAAATTACGAAAAACTTCTCGGGAGGGGAAGAGGCGAACCTACCTTGGAAGTCCGATGAGGGAAGCTACTAAATTCACTGCGGATCAGAAAATGATGGCAACGGGTATGAAGGCGGTGATCGACGAAGGCGATGAACTTTCTTCGGCAAGTGTTTTGACCTCTTTTGCAATCCTGACAAGTGAAAATGACAGGCTGGGGCTTGATATTTATACCCCCTCCTACCATTAATGGCTTCATTAAATGCAAGTACGGCAAGAAAATTGGTTGGTGAGTTTAAATTCATGGACGACAGCGGGATGTCCAGGGTCTAGATGCTGGGAAAACGCGAGGCGACGACCGCTCTAATGTTGCTCCGCAAACAGCCATCGAAAGGGATCCCGAGGCCTAAAGGGCAGGAAGACATTGTAGGTTCGCCATCTTCAAAATTAAGTTCAGAAATCATTGGCGGTGACAGGGAACTCGGCGTCCCGCGGGTGGAGTGTCGTCTGCAATTTTCCATCGGGAACGGCGAAGTCCGCAAGGAACTCCGTACGTGGAAGTTCGGCTGGTCAGGCTCAGAGGCTTCAAAAGTAGCCCAAAGTTTTCATAAGTTTAATTGATGGAAAATAGGGAACTGGGCTCTGGGGTTTGAGAAGGAGAAAACCTTCCGCTGTTTGAAATAGTGAGTATAAGGGGAAACCAGGCTAGGGAAACCTGACGGCGCAGACCCGCCAGGCCCAAATACCGCTGGGAGAGGCAAACCACCAAGGGGACTCCGCAGGGCACTAGATCTTAGCCATATGGGGGAGATGAGACATGGTCAACTCAAGATGAGGCTTTGAAGGTACGTTGACCATTGGGGACGCCAAAACGGGGCATGCAAAACAAGGCGGCGATAAAAAATGTCCTGACAAGGAGAAAGAAAAGAGGGTCCCTGTTTCGAACGAGGCATGTGTGTTGAGGGTACAACAATATGTAAGGTCATTTTGTACTTTTTAATCAACTATTTTATCAGTCTCTTTAATAATGTGAATTAGGTTTATTGTGTGCAAGTGTTTTTGTGGAAGCACAAGGCTTTTGTTGTTATGATCTTGGATCCAAATCCTAACATTCAATCAAGTTATAAAAAACAAACAAAATATATCTTATTATAAAAGTCGAGTATATATCAATTGAAGAAAATATTTCAAAAATGATCAAAATTTACCTAATATAGAAAGTCAAGAATATATATGACAATAAAACACCACCTAAAATTATTTGTAGGAAATCAAAGTGAATAGTTGAAATGGATGAGAATATCTTAAAGCTAATGCTTATAAAATTATAGAATACACTTGTAGAAGAATTGTTAATAAAATATTGATATATTTTTTTCAAAGTTTTTATATTGAATCCTACACTTGATGAAATTGCTAATTATAGAAAATCTGATCATAGATTGGCATAGAGACTTAAGAAATTTCCTAAGTTTTAATAATATCCAACCCCTTATAAGGCCTAAAAAACATAATTTATAAGAGATGATATTGCCTAGATCTAGCACACAATTGATACCTAACACCATTTGAGTGGTAGCTTTACAACTACACATAAACATATGGAATATTCCCTTATGATATATGAGTGCCTTTCTTTTCTAGCCTCATAAAATAAAACATTTAAATTATGCCAAATGCCCTACCATTCTTACACAAATTTTATCTAGTAATTCCCCCCCACAAAATAAAGTTACTAGGTAGTAAAACTTACCAAATTTTTCTAGAATCTTACACTTCTAGCATTTTTGTAGCCTTACGAAATTTTATTTACCCTTGCCATCTTTTTTTTTTTTTCTTGGTAGAATACATGACATTTTCCCCTTCCCATGCAAATATTTTATCTCACATTATTTGAGGCTATATAATTTATAAAAAATTCATAGAGGGGAAATATTTAAACTATATACTTTAATGTAATTGTCCTTGCTAGGTTTCAAAAGCACTACTCCATTTCTTAGGAAGTTAAATTCCACTCATAGGGTCAAGGTTGTCAACAATTGAGTAAAATCAGTTCATCTATAGACTATAAAGGATTCTGAGTTAACTCTATGAAAATGGGTTTTCTCTCCTACACTTTGAGATTAGCTTAGACTCATGAGTGTATTCTTAGAGGTGAGATGATAAAACAAACAAAAAATATAGTGTAGTTAAGCCCTAATTGTTGATTCAACCCCAAAGTTGTCATTGGGCTAAGATAAACTCACTACTAAATGACCTCTATATAAATGATATAATACCTTGACACTGAGTGCAAGGCAAGGTTGAGTTACATGAATCACTAATATTTGTATATGATTATTCTTTGTATGTAGTGATACCATAAACCAAACAAATTGAAACAAAAAAATTCTTTTTTTAATAATTCATTTGATCTTGTGATTAGAATAGGTACAATGAGACTGATGTATATCCTAGGGTAATAGAGCCACAAACTTGAGAAAGAAATGGTAGGAGAAAACATCTAATAATTTGATCTACACATTCAAATACATCAATATTGTTCTATTTTTCATTCCACATACTTAGTTATCCATTGAAAAACTATCCAAACTCATACGTAAACATAAAGAGATTTATTACACATCTTGCAAAAAAAATTAGAATCTTGTCATATTCCTCTAATGGTATTTATATTTACAACAACAAATATACTAAAGAAAAATATATAAGACAATAGATTTTCAGAGTCTGCAACAACCAATGGAAATAAATAAGGAAAATAACACTACTGTAATGACATTTCTACTATCTGACAATGTTCTTGCATCCTTACAATCGCTTTGAATTTGATTCTCTATGTTCTTATACCCTTTCAGGAGTATTCTTTTTTTATCTCTGCATCCCAGTACTATCCAATAATCATAATAAAGGAGGGAAAACCAATTTATGACAACCCTAAGTCGCGGTAAAGCATCAACATCAAAATCCATGTTGGAGGTTGAATCATGCCCAAAATGAGCAATGCAGATTGAAAGAGAACAGTTGAAGTTAAATTCTGATGTTTGAGCGACCGTTTGGCTATAGCGAAGGAAAATGAAATTTAAAAATACAGCGATGGCTTGTTGGTTCCCAAATGCATTAAAATGAATCCATGCAAGCCTTAGTTCACCCTCTGTCGGTGCTCAAACACTTATTATTGAGAACCACCAAATGTGTGCAACATATCCCGTGTGCCTTGTCAACGATCACAACGTCAACAACCACCATCCACACCTGCTCACGGACCAACACCATTGCACATTCAACATCCCCACATGTTGTCACAGCTTAGGCATGGATTGGGAACTAGGAATCAATGGTTCTTGGTTCCTAGGGAACCATCAACCACCTCCCTTCATCAATAAAGACTTTAACCCCTTCCTTGACTTAAACTAAAATTTGAATTTTTTATTTTGAAAATATAGAGTTAGAGTCCCAACAATCCTGTTTACATCAAATTTAAATTAAGAATATTTAAATATTTCTCATGACATATTTAAATTATTTTCTTATGAAATATTTTACCCACATTTTCAAATCCATGCCAAATTTGAATACACCAATCTTAGTCCTTGTATCATATGCAAACAATAGTCTTTGTTTAAATTTTTTGAAACAACTCCATCAAAATAATTATGTGCTTATGTTGCAGCTAGAATACTAAGTGAGATATTTTTCATACAACTAACATGCATTCTAAATCTTTGAACTACAATTTTATTATTTTCTTCCTACACACCATAGGCTTAGCATAAATATTTCAACCACTATGTTTTTCACTAGTTCAAGAAAGTTCTCTACTCACAATATTATCTTAATCTCATTTGACAAAAAAAATAATATATGAGATATTCTATCAAATAATTGATCTATATTATTCTTGCTTTCATATGTTGAATGCATATATTACTAGCAAAACTTCATATCCATCTATTTACAAAGCAATATCTTGCATGGCAGTTTTTATCGTTGATGGATATAAGACACCTCTCATACTAGAAAAATCTATAGACCTTAATGAAAGCACAACCACAAAACCATCGACAAAATTCTTGAAACCTTCATTTTGTTCATTCCCCTATTTGCATATTTAATATTATTGTTTCAAATGTCATTCATAATCTTTTACTTTCTCCTTGAAATCCCATGCCTCACACTATCCAACAGATAAATTTTTACATAAAAATGTGGTGCCCAACTTCCATTTGCTTGAAACATAAAAAAAGAGAGTTTATTAGCCACATATCTCTTCATGTACATAGCAGGAAGGATAAATATTTTTAAAAAATGTGCTAATAAATGATTGTGCTAAATTCTCTTTGTCTTACACTTTGCACAATATTATTGTGGCAATAGAAATTATACTACTTTCTTGGAGATGGGAAAATTTCTTACTTAATTTGGACCCATTTTGGTACCCTTGCATTCATTAACCCTTTAATCATTAATAGGCCCCTAAGACCCTTCATTTCGGATTTCAAGGCTTATTTCTGTTGCCAACACAAGGGAAGACAATTGAGAGGAGGAGGGTGAATCAGTTGTCATAAAAATTCAAACTTAATAAACTTATTAACCTTATTCTCAGATCTGATTAATAACCATGAAAGCATAAGTCATCAACACATCAGAAACAAACATAACACTAAGATTTTTTTACGTGGAAACCTTGTTAGGGGAAAAACCACAGTGGAGGTCAGTCCACAAGATTATACCCTATTAAAAGTATAAAGAATGAAATGGGGAATGCACATGCATTCAGGCACACTGCCTAGAGCTCACTGCTCAATTACAATAAGACTTACTATCCAAAGGAAGACACACTGTCTTATAGAAACATTCAAATTACATCCACATGATTTTAAACTGAGAAAATAGTATCTGCTAATGCTCTATTACAATTCCGGTTAAGCACATGAACACTTCTTCACACTTTTCTTAGTCTTCTTCACACTCATCTTTTTCCTTCAAATGATTAGGACATTATTCACACATCTCACACACACACACATTCCTTCAAATGGAATAAAAAATTGCTTATATATATATATATATATATCCGCAACAAGAGATTACATCGCTACATGTCGACTTCAACAAAACAATAAAACCATATACAAACGGTTGGCCCAAAACATTGAAGATTATCAATGCGAATCAACCAAGGTTGACCACAACATAGTGAAGACCCAAAATAAAATCCTCAAACATGAAACACCTTCAAAAATTATTCCATGAAGATCCACAACACGCTACAATTACCCTATCGGCCATGAACATGAAAAATATGAACACACAAGAGAAAATCACCGATCGCAAACACAACGATCAATGGAAATGTGCAACATAGATAAAGCATGATTTAGAAACATCCAAAAACATTAAAAATCACCAAAGAAGCATCCAGAAAAACTGAACTTACTAGAATCACATAGTCTTGTTTCAGGAACACCAATTGCAGCAACAAAAAAAATTGTCAGAACACAGTTGCACATAACTCGATCAAAATTTTCACGTGGATCTCTGAAACTTAATGTGGATAAACTAGATATACTAAAAAAAAACCTTTAATCCACAACCTCTGATCATCAACGTACTGAGTTCGCTAATAGACTGAACTTTACTTCACCACTAACAACTTGCAACTTATTTTATTACAATTTTCTCAATATCATCGACATATACAACTTCTAAGACATTAATGCCAATAGTTTTGACATCAATGACAACTGCAACATCTAACAATCTCCCCCTTTGGCATTGATGGCAACACATGATGTGTAGAACACCATCAACACAACTTTCTCTTTCCCAAGAAAAATGTACCACAACTAGTGTTTTTTCTGTCATTCACATCTCCTGCCCAATCAACATTAGTAAAGGCCCTCAAAGTAAGATCATCATCTTTAGGATACCACAAGCCAATATCAACTATCTCCTTCAAGTATTTGAAAATCCTCTTCACAGCTGACACATGAGATTCCTTAGGATCAACTTGAAATCTTGCAACAATGCATACAACATTCATGATATCAAGTCTAGTTTGAGTCAAATAGAGCAATCCACTAATCATTGATCCATATCTAGTTTGATTTTCTTTCAAAGAATCATCATCTTGTGTCAACTTGCACCTGGTCACCATAGGTGTACCAACTGGGTTTGAATCTTCCATACCAAACTTCTTTAACAATTCTTTTACATACTTGGACTGAGATATAAAGATCCCTTTATCTAGTTGAGTAATTTGCAATCCCCAAAAGAATTTCATCTCTCTAATCATTGACATGTTAAACTCACTCTACATCTCACAAGCAAACTTCATGCACAACCCATCATCTCCTCCAAAAATGATGTCATCGACAAAGACTTCCACAATCAAATCTTTATAATGATCACACCATTGCACATTCAACATCCCCACATGTTGTCACAACTTAGGCATGGATTGGGAACTAGGAACCAATGGTTCTTGGTTCCTAGGGAACCATCAACCACGTCCCTTCATCAATAAAGACTTTAACCCCTTCCTTGACTTAAAGCAAAATTTGAATTTTTTATTTTGAAAATATAGAGTTAGAGTCCCAACAATCATGTTTACATTAAATTTAAATTAAGAATATTTAAATATTTCTCATGACATATTTAAATTTTTTTTTATGAAATATTTTACCCACATTTTCAAATCCATGCCAAATTTGAATACACCAATCTTAGTCCTTGTATCATATGCAAACAATAGCCTTTGTTTAAATTTTTTGAAACAACTCCATCAAATAATTATGTGCTTATGTTGCAGCTAGAATATTAAATGAGATTTTTTTCATACAATTAATTTGCCTTCCAAATCTTTGAACTACATTTTTATTTTGTTCTCAATCTCACTCTATAATAAAATCTACATACACATCATACACATAGCATAAATATTTCAAAATACATTTGGTTCTATCATTTTATTTAAAATAATAAAAAATAATATTAATTTTCATTTGAAAAATTAAATTAGTCATTAGATTGTCAAATTTGTGCTTTATAAAAAAGTCTCCACTAAGAAGGTGTAAGATATGTTTTTGCTCCATTTCTAATTGTATATGATCCAAATTTTAAAAAATGAAATTAAAACTTTGAGTTGTTCAACCACCCTATTGACCATTAAATTGTTAAATTTGAGAAACTAATACAAATTTCACCATATATTTAGTTTTTTCCTAAGAAGCCTATAACTATAATAAAATATAAACTCACCCTATCTGTAGAATCCTAAAATTTGACCTCAAATTTTGAGCTATTTTAAGACACTCTCAATTTCTAAATTATCAACTTTGGGCTTCATTCTTGATTGGGTTGCTTGAAATTAAAAATAAAGGTAATTGTTGAACTACCAAAATTTTCTCCATCACTAGCACCTTGATTAGTGAACACCAAACCCTATCTATTTACCAAAAATATTTATATCTGGAATATATAGTTTTGAAGCTAAAAAAATGCATCTATCACCTCATATTGAAGGCAAGATGTTAGAAAAATGATGACACTAATTTTTTTCCAAAAACTATAAAATTAGATCCAACAATAGTTTAGAAAAATGTAGCCCTTTACATTTTCACACTTGTTTGGGCCCTCCCTGCTAAAATTGGGCTTCTTTGTGCCGTATTTGGCCTTATTTTGCATCCACAAGCCTTAATTAATGCATATTTCTGAGGATAATCTCAACATATCAAGTGACCAATCATAATTTAATGATTTTGAATTGTATGGTCTAGATTTAGTGATTTGGGACTCATTCGCCACCTTAGGTGTATGGGTCCCACCTAAGTTTTGGGGCCTGAGTCTAAATTTAGCATTAAGCTAAGCATTTCTTAAAAAATGTGTCCCAAGTTTAGCCTAATAGGACTCATACACCTTAGGTTGGACCTAATTTGAATTCAATTCTTGGTGGGATTTTATTCTCCTAGATTTGATATCGGCTTGTAGTGTTGTAATTTTAGAAAATTTGGCATAAACAAGTATAAATACTAGATCTTTTTACATATTTTCTCCTTGCAAGTTTACAAGCCAACTAGCAATTCAAGTATTCAAGCATTCTAGCAATTCAAGAGCATTCAAGAGTTGATTATCAAGCATTTTGGAGCATTATTCAAGTATCAAGCATCATGTCAAAGCCATCATACATCATGTTTTATTTTGAGCTAACATCTGTGATGTAAGGTTTTATGATTCAAGCAAGTATTCAAGTCAAGATCCATATCATACAAGCAAAAGTCAAGATCAACATTCATGCTAGCCATTTCTTACAAGATTGTAGCCTTTGTTCCAAGGGTTTGGTGAGTTGCAACATTACATATTTGTTCATTCATCATTCCTTCATTCTATTTCTATTTATTTCAAAGTTTTATTACCAAAACGGGGTTTGACCAAGGCGAACCCCTATCCACTAACAAAACAACATTTTTCCCTCTCTTTGATGTGTGATTTACAAATCTAGGTTGAAGATTCATTGAAGAGCAATATTGGAGAAAAGTTGTCAAGGTTGCAAATTTGTCAAAGTTGTCACCTTACTCGCAAGATCACAAAAAGTCACCTACAAAGTAGAATTCAGTGTTTTAGAACCAAAGATTTAATAGTCTTGAGGAAATTTATAGCATATCACTAGAGGATATCAGAGTTTCAGAGCAAACCTGATAGTGGGACTGAATCACCACTTGTGGCGTATGAGTCCTAGTATACACATTTTTAGGCATTTTCTGTAGATCCTGATTCAACAATTACATATTTTAGTTTTGTCTAGAAACCCTAAACTTGGACTAAATCACCCCTACTGGTGTATGAGTTCCAATGTGTATCAAAAAGTAGCATTTCTAAGATTTCAGACCTTAATTTAAGCTTCCTCAATTTCCAGGTGCACCTTTATACTTTTCTAGTTTGTTGTTTTGATTTGAGTACATTTCTAGGTCATTTGATTAAGTCTTGCATATCATTTACATTCCTAGTATTTACAAGCCCTAGCTTGGTGTTGAACCCCATTTTAGTCTTTAATCACACCCTAGGACACCTTATTGTAGATCTCTTTCCCTCATTGCATCCCTTGATTGAGATCTCTAAGGTTTCCTTTAGTGAAACTTGTAGAAAATCGGTGGTTGTGTGTCCTAAAACATTACAAACTACCATTTTCAAGGTTTCAGTGAACATCAAACCCAATCTATTTACAAAAAGTGTCTATATATAATATAGTTTTGAAGCTAAAAAAATGCATCTATCACCTCATATTGAAGGCAAGATCTTAGAAACATGATGGCACTAAATTTTTCCAAAAACTATAATCTGAGATCCAACAATAGTTTCATTACCAAACCTAGAACTATAGGTCCTCCTCACCCGTATGGTAGTAATAAATCAAAAAAACCTACAAGGTCCTCTTATCCCAAAGCAAGTGACAAAGTAAATCATATGGTTGAAATTCAACCAGATCCTACCTAACCAACTAAGGATTCTATCAAAGAGGCTTTCTATCCTCAATTATCATGAGCCATGCACTTCTTGTAAGTGTTGTCTCCTCACTAGTTGTGGTAATAATTACTCCATTATAGATTGATGGAGGATGATATCCACATAGCCCCTCTAGTATGTGGAAGAAGGAGACACGCTCCATAGAAAATGCTGATATAATTTGGTGCATTCTCTTTGGATAGACAATAATATTTTGAGAAGAATATGCTTTTTCTCATTGTAAAGGTTGGAATCTAAGGAATTTTCCCTTGATATGCTTTATGAATTTCATCCCATGGAATGTAAGGGGTCTAATAGACCCAAACTATAAATTCATGGTGTATAATTTTTCATAGATATTTTCTTCCTTGGAAATTCTTTGTCTTCAATAACTTAAACTTGTTGGTTTCTTTACTTTAGAAATAATCATGAACCTAGTTCAGGTTGCATAGAATTACATTTATTAATTCTAAGTGGCAACCTCACTATGTTACCAACATTTGTGACCCTCCCAATAGGGACTTGTGGGTCTTTTTCAATACTGATAAATAATAATTTTATGTTATTGATATATATTTCTCAAATGATGCAACTAAAAGGATGGGGTATGTTTGTGAAATGGGGGACTAGTTGCATGAGGTCTTAAGTCTAGCCATTTTTTTTCTAAAATAAAGAAAGCCTGATTTTGATTAATAAATTAAAGATAATTATGCTCAAAATTTGAAGATGCAACATCAACAAGAGTCATAGTGCTCTAAAATTACTTTCTAAACTCCTTTTTTTTAATGGTGGATATTAAGGGGTTCAAATAGGGGGGCCACATAATGTGCTCTTATTTTATCAAAAAAATATTACATGGCATTTGGTGTGACCCCCGTAAAATGTTGAAAAAAAAATAGTATTTCAAAAATCACTTCAATAAAAAATTTAGCTACCACCATGTAGTTTATGCTCAATTTTTGTGCTAAGTTTTTAATGAATATATGATTTATTTATAATTGTCAAAGTGGAAACATCTTTAAAAACAAAAAAAATGAGTAAGCACCCTGTTAATTTTTTTGAAAATTAATTAGAAATCAAAATTTTTGTTTGAATATGTAAATAATAGATTCTAGTTTGTAAAAATGTAATTTATTTCAAATTTTAATGAGCAAGTAAAAAATGAAACCAAATATAATATATGCAGGATTTTGATGAAAAATACCTTAACATATTGAAACATAGAAAAAATTACGTGGTTAGAAAGCTAATAGAGAGGTTAGCCTTACTATGTTATTTTCTTAAATTGACATTGAAAGATGTGCAAACTTGATGCAGATCACACTCAAGATTGTGTCACTTTTTTATCATTTGCAAAAAACACCTATGTGGGTGTTGAAATGTGAGTCCAACCCTTTGGGTTGGATGCCCAAGGAAATTCCAACCCTAAGAATTAGAAATACCCAAAATAGATAATAGTGCTTGCATATTATAAAACACTTTTATTTTCAAGAACAAATACCTCTCTCTCTTTCTCTGCCCAACTCTTTCTACTTGCTTATATAATTCATACTCTCCATCTTCCTCAAACCATATAAGTATTGGAGGATCTTCTAATTTCTCAATGATGCAAGAGCATCCTTGGTTCTTGGCAATCTTGCATCAACCAAAAATATTTTCTTTCAATTTTTGTTCTTGTTCAGTTCAAGTTGGTGGATTCATCATATTTTCTCACCAGGCCCTATGCATCTATGTTTACATTGTGGAAATGTTCATTTTCCTTATTCCAAGATTTGAGCATGATTGGATCTTTTTCTAACAAGTTATTGCTTCTGTATTAAGTGGCAGTTTCTTTAACTGGCACCAGAATAATTTTCAAGTCTAATGACTAGTTTGATCGCTTGTGGATCTTTCTCTTAACTTGTGGATCTTGACGATGTGCTTCAAATTGTTCCATGGAGTGTCCCCGACTTTAATTATAGGTCCACACTTCATCCTATGCATCTGTTGAGGAGAAATTCAAATTTGAGGCTGACCTATTTCATGCACATGTTACATTTTCTATTATTGGAGATTGTGATGATCTTTGGACGACGCGAAAGATTCTAGATCTATCGATATGATATAAATCTTGTAATAGATCATTAGAATAGCAGAAGTGGATTAAGTAGATTAATGTGGATTTGATATGTAATATTTTTTCTCACATTAAGGAGCATATATGAATATTGTATTTGAGCATGTTGTATTAGGCTTGTGAGCCGAATCTGTAGGTCCAAATGTTGCTGGCCGATTGTAATTGAGATTTTTGATAATAAGAATGTTTGAATATGCATTTTCCTCCATATTCCATGTTGCTTCTATTGTGTAACTCTTGTTGCACAGTCCAGATTATTATCTTTGAGGACCCTTCTACTGTGGCTACACCAGATTGGTATTAGAGCGAGATTCGATCCATGAGAGATTGCTAGAGTTTGCGGAGTCCTGTTGAAGATTTGTTGTGGGGTGGCAGATTGAGGATCCAACCTGCATCTATAGAGGACTTGTGTAAAAATGGCAGGAAGAACAAATGGTAGAGGAAATGGAGCACATGGAAATGAAAACCCAACTATGATGGAGATGTTGAGAGGAATTGTTGCTAGATTATATGCAGTCGAAACGACCCAAAGGAGAGGTCAACCAGTTGATGATGTGGTAAGCTTTCACTCCTCTCCTCTATTACTTGGTTGAGTAGAATAACACTATTTTGTAGTGCTTTAAGTGCTCTTTACTTCATTTCTACTTTTCTCTCTATCTATTTGGTTGTCCGTGGAGGTGGGAACACCAAAATGGGGTCTGATTGAGGCAGGCCCCTATACAACCACCCAATAATTTCTCTCTCCCTCTTGTGTGCAGGTGTTGAAGACACCCATGACCTGGAAGCTTCATCACTCACACGGTCGTAAGTATTTCTTTTCTTCTCCTTATCTTTGTCATTTCTACTTCTTTATTTCAGTTCTATCACTTTTTGTTATTTCCCTATATTCTGTGAGTTCTTAGCAATCATATAGAAGCACTCACTTTGTTATTTTTTGAGACATTCTCATTATCTGGTCTGTAGGAGATGCCAATGGACCTTTGGGATGCCAGTGCACCATGCTGTCACCCCTAATCTGCGCTAACGTCCTTTGGCCAAGAGCTCATCAGTTTTTCTAGAGAATCTTTGTGACCCACTCTTTCTGATTCTAAAACTCTCGTCATTGTTCCATTGAGGTAGTATAGGGCAATTCACCCCATGAGGCTCTCTGAATGAAGATAACTCATGAGTATCGACTCCCCCTATATTACATTTTTGTGAACCTGACATGAAGAATAGTGCTCTTCGAAAAAACTAGGAATTTATTTACCCCTACTTGTTGGGGTCATAACTTTTGACTCGTTGTTTCAAATTTAGAACCGTTTGCACCATTGGAAAGGTCTCCTAGAGAACCACATTAGTCCCTAAAATACTAGTGCCTTTGGTAGTTGAATTTTAAGAACTAACTCAAGTTCCGACCTCAAATTCCGCTCCGAAGACCTTCAAAAATGCAAATTACTAGAACATAGAAAATACCAAAAAAATTGTAATGGATTTAATATCTTTTATTAGTTATGTATCTAATTTTGTTTAAAATTTTAATGATATTCCATTTCATGCATGTGATGGTGACTTGGATTTTCCCATGTCACTTGGTATCTTTGATCCTTCTCACGAAAGTCCTACTTTAGAGAATATTTTGTTGCACGAAGATGAAATGATTGATACTTTTCTCAATGTTACTCTACCTACTATTCATTCGAATGTACTCTCTTCTAGAGATGATGCATTTGTGAATAATAAACCTTCTCTTCATTCCAATGCACTCTCTTCTAGAGATGATGCATTTGTGAATAATAAACCTTCTCTTCATTCCAATGCACTGTCTTCTAGAAATGATGCATTTGTGAATGATGAATCTAACCTTCATTCCAATGCACCCTCTTCTAGAGAAGATGTATTTGTGAATGATGAATCTAACCTTCATTCCAATGCACCCTCTTCTAGAGAAGATGTATTCATGAATGATGAATCTACCTCTCATTCCAATGCACTCTCTTTTGGAGATGATGCATTTGTGAATGGTGAATCTCATCTTTGTTCTAATGTACTCTCTTCTAGAGATGGTGCATTAGTGAATTTTGAACCTCCTTCCACATCTGATTCTCCTTGGATCGATGTTGAGAATATTCCTTCAAATAACTATTCCACATTTGATCTTGTTTGGATTGATGTTGAGAATATGTATTCAAATAATTGTTCTGCTAGCTGTGATGATTCCCTAAATGTAATCTATGTCTCTGCTTCCCCTCAAAGGCTGAGACCGATCATTTACGTGACTCCATCTAGTCCTTCTCCTAAAAGGGTTTGTTCTATTAATGGTGTTTCATTTGATAGTAACCCTCTTGATACTCCTATGGCTCCCTCTTATAGAGTGGTAGCCCATACTTATGAGAATAAAATGAGTAAATAACCAAGCCTTCCTTTAGCTCCTAAAACTATGACTAAAGCACCTAATGATTATGATCTTGTTGAGCAACCTTGCGTTCCTCCAGATAAGATCTCACTGTGGGACTTGCTTCAGTTTGCTCTAGTTTACCAACATATGCTTTAGGAAGCCTTGCAAAGGATCCTCTTTCCTTCTTTCGCTTGGCTAATGGATGCTAATGCATTGATGGTGTATATTCATGTGGATTCATGGAATATCATGTTCTATTCGCAAGAGCTCCCATCTCCGGAAGTACAGAAGCAAATGGAACCTTTGATGATTATAGTAAATATTAATAAAATTGGCATTAGATGTACTCTCATTGATGCTAGTTGAACGCTCAACATATGTAGCATTGATCTATTGCCTAAGATTAATGTTGATTCATCTTCTATTAATGCTTCTTCTATTGGCATTCGTGGGTTTGATAATGTTGGTCGACAAGCCCTAGGCATGATAGTCTTGCCTTTGAGGTTGGGACCTGTTACTGTACCCAACCTTGTATATGTTATGAAAAAAAGATACCTTATAACCTTCTTCTTGGTAGACCATGGATTCATTCTATGTGTGTAGTCCTCTCTACCTTGCATAAGTTAATTAAGTTCTTTGCTAAAAATAAAGTAGTCATAGTTAAGGCTGACTTTGAGGCTATGCACTCATGTGAAATGACAACTGTTGGTCAGGCTTTGATTATTCCTACTCTTATTCCTTCAGTATCTTTTTTTTTGTCGATGTTTACTCTAGCAATACCTACTACAAAGGATAATCTTGAGATAAATGTACCTAAGGAAGATCCTTCTGAAGCAAGAAGTCTTATGTCTACTTCTTCCTCTTCTCAGAGGAATGCATGTCTTGGTGATGATTGGGGTTCCTTAGAATTTATAGATTCCTTCATCTAGGAATATAAAGTCGACTTGATCCACTTAGACCTTCCAATGGAATCATTCACACCTGCCATCAAAAATGGCTACTCTTTTGTATCACGGGGTAAGTTGAATGCAAATTGTAATGTACTGTTGATCGCTATTTTTGCACAACAACAACACAGACAAGATGCAATATCCTATCTCTCTTAAAAGGTAAATCTCTATTAGCAAGCCTCAAGAGATAACCCCAAGGTATTCATGTCAGGTCTTGACAATGCATAAACAACTCAGTGATAAATGTGAAATTGCTGGTAATCACAATGGGACCTTACTACAAGAAAACTATTGAATCGATTTTGTTAGCTTTAACGAACTGATGACACTTCATTCCTAACCTTTACCCAATAATCAAAGAAATAGCAAAAGAGTGAGGGTTTTAGAGAGATTTCTAAATCTAATATTACTCCTAAGATTAACAATAAGAGCAACCAATACCCAAAACGAACCAATCCTTCAAAATTGATTTCTGCTTGACCCAGATAAATCTGCTACCTTACAAAAACAGTGCAATCTTCTAAGGCTCTTAAGATTTTCAAACCACAAACATGTATTCAAATAACCCTATTATAGTTGAAATGAACAACATTCATGATTGAACTAAGCACAAGGAATATCAAGTCCAGTCTAACTTATCAAAGCAAGTAACAGTTAGTTAGTTGCGAAAAGTATGGATTGAAGGATTGTTGCAACATTTAAGTATTGGATCACAAGCATTATCAAATCGAATCTATCTAGATATTTACTGACTCAAAGAAATTTTGAAGATGGAATGGCTAAAACCATGCAAAACAAGAGAACACAAATATGGTACCAAATCACAATGTCACTATTTGTATTTGAAATGCTCACTATAGCAACAATCTTAGCTTTCTGTTACAATATTTGCTTGAGTGTCACGACTTGCTAATTTACCCTACTTCTATATTCTGATTACAAATTTGAACTATTTTTTAACTGTCTAATTCTTCTAACTTTTTCTAACCCTTTACAAGGAGGCACAATGCCCAATATATAGAAACTCCAGAAAACCCGTTGGCCAAGCAAGGGTTTCACAGCAATAACTCTGCACAACCACCCGGCCAAGAAGGTCGAGGAAATGGGACAAATAGGCAATAAATGCATGTCCCATCGAGGTTAGCCCTAGATCTGTGATGTAGCCCAGTCATCACACGGGAAGATAATGTGGAAGCACAAATCGCTCTGTCACTCATCATCAGCTCCCTTCCCTGTTGTCCTTGCACCGATCTGACTCTTTATGTAGCTTCAAGAATGCTACATCCAAGTTGGCCATAGGTGGTATTGGAAAAACCCTAAGTCACCTCTCTATGGATGCAATCTCCTCCCTTGAGTGTTTGACTGACCTATCCCAATCTACTTTTGTGTGCCACATGCTTATCAATAATTTCCAGGTAGGTGGCCACATCATCTAGTTGGTGCTTGGAGATAGACTCGTAATCAAGTGGTGCATAGACATCACGCCACCACTCTTTCAACTACTCAAAATTCAAATACCTGGGCATGATTTTCCTTCATCCTATCATAATTTTAAAAAAGCAATGGAGCTATCATAGACGCTAGCTAGGGTGTCATCACTGTGCTCTCTCTGTTTGTAAATTTTCCTTAACACTTTCTACCAGATATGCAATGTTTCAAACCATTCCCATGGCTCAGCAGCTCTGGAAGAAAGAAGAATCCCATCGCTGACCAGCTTGTCCTGGTTGTATTCCATTAGGGTCCTAGTTTTCTGTAGGAGTAGGTCAGTGTCCCCTTTATCCTACGCCATTACCTATTTCAACCATTCAGTGGTCATGGAAACATTTTTACCGACTGATAAAATTTCCTTGATAGCTTCATCACCCTTGATTTGCACCCCTTTCAACCAATTCACAGTGGCAAGGGTGGAAACTCTCATCTTTTCAAGCTCAGATATAGTCTCTCGAGGCAGAGGATTGGTGGTAGAGGAAGAGGGATTGATTGACTGCAATGGCCTCATTAATTCCTCCAAGCACTTCTTAAGATTCTCATTCTCTCTCTTCAACTCCTGCTTGGTTTTTACCTCCTTTCTCAATCTGTCCACAATGACTGCACTGGAGCCCTCATAATCCTCAATGTCCTGCTCAATTAATGTAGCCCCAAGATTGAAAGTCTGTATATTGTAATCACTTCCAGCTACATCGTCTCTGTTTTTATCTAGAGCAGGGGTGGCAACATGAACAACCTTGTTATGTGCCTCATCCCTTTCAATTCTTGAGATCACTCTAGCCTTTTTCTTACCTTTATCTTTTCCAATTTTGGCTAGCAGTGCATCCCAATTAGGTGGACTATCTTCTACTACCACCTGTTTTCTTTTTATTTCCCTGTCAAGCCATTCATGGACAATAGGATCTAATTGACCCTCAACCTGTTTCTCTGCATTTTGTAGATCTTCTACTATTTCCTCATTCAAACTTTATTTATCAGGAGTCTCATTGGCCTTACTTTCTTCGTCTTCAACATGTTCTTCCTCCTGCACAGGTGATGGGATCATTTCTACCTGTACCTCCCTTGGAGGAGATTCAACTGCCTTAGTTCTGATCGGAGAGTCTGTATGTGCAATCACTAGGGATTGCATTATCTTTTCAATCTCCGCCTCTGCACTGTGGAGATCTCCAGCATGGAATTCTTCACCTTCAGTATCCAGATGATCCTCAATATTTTCTTCTTCACCCGGTTCACTTTGAATTTCATGAGTGGAAGGAACATCTCCAAGGTGCACCCCATGGGAGACAACCAAAGGGGAACCTGCCCTAGGCACACCGTCCTTAGGAGGAGTCCTAGAATTTCTTGCATACATTTTGGCATTCTCCTCTAAGCTTTAAACATATATTACTGGTGGGGAAACCACCTCCTCTGCAACCTTGGAGCCAACCTTCTCAGACAATTTTACAATTCTTTTCCTTTTGGGCACAAGAGCATCAACTTCAGGACTCTGCTTGGACTTCTTAGTCCTCGTCCTTTTCTTGGCCTTGGGCCTTCTCTATTTTTTTTTTTCCCGGGCCTCTATTTCTCTTACATCCTTAATCTTGACTTTGAGAGGAGAGTCTAGCTTGCCCTTGGGATCTGGCTTGGTGGATTCCTCGAAACTAGAATGGGGATCCAAATCTCCCATTGAGTTGTATGTGCATTGCACACCTTTATTCTCCAACTCCCACAAAGTGTGTTTGAGCCACATCTTGGTAAATTTGAGAATAGGATCCATCAGTTGTTTTAACTCTGTTTGTTCCTCTTCTAGCCAATCCACATCACTAATCAGCCTATCCTTCACTGCTTCATAGGCATGATCTTGGATCAAGGACCGCCCTCACATTGTACAATCAGACTGCATCAACCGGAAGTCGAGAGAATTTATTCTTTCAGACATCATACTCATCACTGTAGTTGGTCCAATAATCTTCTATGTTCACCTTATGGCAATATTCCCTGCTCGCTCTCTTTTGAGCCTCCCTTGTGATATCAAATTTGGATCTTTGGCAATGGAGAGATAGGCCAAGAGTACTCAATTCTTCCTCTGAGGCTTGGGCAGAATCGATAGAAGGACATACCTCCCTAGTGGCAATCCTCAATGGGAACTCTCCACCAAATCCAGTCTTATGCTTATCCTTGAAAATTGTATCAAAATCACAAATCTGCCTTGTTACTTCCAGCAATATAATGTGGTCAGTGGGGTATCTTGGAAGTCTGTATGGGGCCTTTTGGCAGCCATCAATCCAAATGTAATAGAAGGTTGAAAATTGAATAAACCAAGCTCCATATTTCTTGATGAGCTCCTTGGCCAGATCTAAAATTCTGACATGCTCTGCTTCTTGAAGCATTCTAGTGATATGCATGGTAAATGCATCATTTTCCCTCCTGTAATTTGAACCTCCCCAATGCAACTGAGGGAAAACTTCATAAATAATATCCTGCTCAAAGTTGCCCCTTGCATCCAATCCTCTATAGGGATGGAACCTACCAAATGCATAGACAAAATATAAAGTCATGGTGAAGGTCTTTGTCTGTAACACATTGGACAATTGCTTGTGAATTACTTGGCTAATGACCCCTGCCCAGTGAAATTCAATTTTCTCTTGTTCCATCCTTACAATTGCATGGCACATCCAATTCTAAAATGTACCGGCACTCTTTAATCCAACCACCCTACTAAGAAATTTGATGGCATCATAATAGTCCTTGAATTTGGCTTTGAATAGCTGTTTGGGCAGTTTGGAATAATGGGACTTAGGTTTCTCCAGCCAAGAGTTGATAAGCTACTGAGACTTCATAGTTTGGTCATCATAGTACTCCTAGGCTGCCTCAATGGTGAATCCTACCACATGAGATCTGTTGGGCATGTTGAAGGTCTGAGTGATGGAGACTAGGTTGAGATTTGCAATAATTCTCCCTTGAGGACCAATTATCCTCTGCGTGTCCTAATCATAGTGCCTGGTGCACTCAAGGACCAGCTCATAGCATTGCACCATTAAGGGGAAACAAACCACATGGGACAGGCCTGACTCTTTCATTCTCCTAGTCACCAAAGGAGGATCCTCAGCTGACATCCTTGCTTTAAATTCCTCATAGTTTGAGAGGCCAACATTGGTATCAGTAACTTCTAACTAGACATAAGTGATCTTACTCTCCAGAACCTTGCTCTTAATGTCCAACTTGATTCTTTCTGCATCAGCGAGGACCCAGCTCTAGCCTTGCTTGAATCAGCTTGCATTTAACATGAAAACTTAATAAGAATCATAGGAAAGCAAGGTTAACCCATCACAACACCATTAGAATGCATCCCAGATAAAAAAGGCATTGTTAAAATTCCTATAAAATGTTTACAACAAATTTCGGGTTTCAAGGCCACCTGCGGAATTTGGACCAGAGAGGAATTTCAAAAAAATTCTAGTCTACTCGGATTCCAATGGAGTGACCAAGAAACACCTACTTAATCCTTAAATTTGATCACTTTTCATCAGTAGACCACATGAGAGATCCAAATATGACATGGAATAATCATCAAATGTAACACAAATTACAAATGAATCCAATTGCCTCATGTTCCTTCGTTTTTCACCAAATATCAGAAAAATCAGTGAGGGATGGATTTTCATGAAGAGCAAGTCCAAAAGGATTTTCGAGAAACTAGGGGAACAATGGATTTCAGAGAAATCCAGACCTAGAAGATATTTGCGGGTAGCACAAAGTTTCGAATCATAGGAAAATCCAGAGTGAGGGCTTCGGCACAAGTTTATAGCCTCGCACAGAAGTTTTAGCGAAAGACGAATGTCACGCCAAAAGATCATTAGAAAAGTGGGTCTCACCAAGACACAGTAGCTTCGGTGTGAGGTCTCAGTGAAAGGGAACATAACATTCAAATCAGAATGAGCCAAGGGCAGTCGGGGTAAGATCTTAGTGAAGGTTACATGTCTCACCGACCGGCAGGCCCAAGCAAACCCTTCGGTATAACTTCAAGCTTACGGTGGGAGGTCCTAGCAAAATGGAAATGCTATTCCAACTAAGGCTTAGTTTGAATTTAGCAGAGGTCCCAACGAAATGGTCTGGGCTTGCTAAGAATAGAAGGCTTTGCCATAACATCCTGGCGAACTGCGATTGTCATAGTGAAGAGGAGGCATCGGCAGGAGCTCAAGATCTCACAGAGAGGTCTCGGTGAATGATGGATGTCTTGTCGACAGACCAAATTTGGCAAAGGCTATGGTACTCGGTAAAAGGTCTCGTCGAAGGTGAAAGTTACAGTGACAGAATGGGAATCAACAAGGCCTTTGGGAGTCGCTATGACATCTCAGTGATTTAGTTTATCTTGCTGACAGGAAGACTTCAGAAAAATGTAGGGCGATCGGTATGAGGTTTCCCAAAACTCAAAGGGTTACGATGACTTGGGAAGAATAGAGCGCGGCGAAAGCAAACACGCTCGGTGGGAGGTCTCACCGAAGGACGGATTTCTTGGGAAAAAGTGAATATTAGTAGAGCTCAAAGATCCCGCTAAGACCTCTTGGCGACTAGGGGTAGTCCTGCCGAAAGTGAAGGTTAACAAACACATCGGTAAAATATTTTCTCACAGGGTGAGGTCTTGGCGAAAGCCAAGGTTTCACCGACTGACAGGCATACAAGATCCTGTCGGTGTAAGAACAAAAATATCATGGCAACCCGACAGAGCAAATGAAGACTGTTTCAGCAAAGCCCTAGGTGATCGATATATGGTCTCGCCGAAGATGAAAGGTCACAGCGAAGAGAGCTCGAAAAGGATGGACCATCCTAGATTGCGACAGTAAGGCACGATTTCGCTCAGACATGGAATCAACTATGGATTTCAACAAGACTAAACTAGGGCAAGCTAAGGATGGGTCCTCTCATGAATTTCTTGGTATCTTTGGTCAATCTTAAGATGAAATCTTCTAATACAACATTGCCCTAGGTTTAAACCCCATTCACCTACCACTAGCATAGAGGCTGGTCCAGAATTTAGTTATTTCGACAGTTAAGCCACTGCTAAGGTTTACGGATTACTCTCAGGCAAGACTCATCAGAATGCAGATGAACATGTGAATTCAAAACTTGCCTGGGAGACAACAAGGACGCAACACTTAACAACCCTAGCACGAAACATATAGGAAACCAGAGCCAACAAGCCACCACAAAACCAACATTCCACTCATCATCAAATCAAAGCAATCAGGTACATACCATTATGAAGCAGAAATTGGTCGCAGAAGCAACAAATGCGAAGCTCAAGGATGTCCACAATGAACACAGGCGAGGACACACTAGAAACCACCACCAAATCAAATGAAGCAAGCCCAAACAGTTTGAAATGAAGTCAATCAATCATAGGAAAGCACATATTAGCTCAAATGATGGAAAATAGTGAACATAATGGTGCAAAAGATCTTAGAAATCAAGTAGGATCTAGCCTTCAAAGCGCGTACGAAGCCATTAATGCCACAGACAGGACAGCCAGAGAAACTCAGGAAAACAACATCAAGGCAGAATCTGAGAAAGTCTGGCCCACGTAGAAATGCACGAAGAACCAAAATTTCCAAACAGCAAGATCTAGCTGGTAGTTCAAGCAGGACCTGGGAAAATCCAACCAGGGCGAAAAATCTCGTATCAGGGCAATAGCCCAAAATTCAATTAGAACTCAAGATTTTCAATGAATATCCTAGGGAAAACACTTAGGCAATAAAAATAAACATTCAAGCACCATGCCTAAGTAAGACAAAACCTTAAAAGAAAGGGCCAGAAAACAAAAAAATGAAGTGGAAGAGGGTCCCTGCTTATAATGGGGCGTGTGTGCAAAAAACTACACAACAAATGGTGACTTCTGCTGGGAAAACGCTCTAGAGCATTTGATGACGAACAGGAATCAAGAACCCAAAATCTCTAGTTTCAATCTCACTATTAAAAAAACAAGTCAAAATGCAATACCTAAAGAATTAGAACCAAAAGATAGACCAAACCTTTCATAAACTAAAAACCCAAGTGTGTGCACATGAGTTCATTTCCCTCCTTAAGTTACTACAGAAATTGAGTTCAGTCAAGTCAGGCTACGCAGGGATTCTAACTTCAAAAGCAACCTGGGATAGAGCCTCGCTGCCAGTCAGGAGTCCATAGCCCCAATGAGGTTAACGCTATGATTATCCTAAACATAGCTCTACTACTAGCCAGGCATCCATAGCCTTGATATAGATATTTAAATACCCCTGATGAGTTGAATTTATTCTTTTGATATTCAATATTTCATTTTTTCTTTTTTCTTTTGATATTCAATGTATGTCTCTTTCATTTCAACCTGTGAACAATGAAGTTCACACTCTGAAGGGCTGAGAACCATAGTGGCACTGAAGCAAAAATAGGATTTTTCACTTGACAAGACTTTGCAAGGGTTCCTATGGTGACATCAGGATTCTTTAAATATATGAAAGATATAATATTTTCAGAGTACTTCAAGTTCAAATCCACACTAGTGACTCGACCTTCTATAAATCCAACATTAAGACTGTTAGCAATAGCAAATACTTCAACCGTCCCTTCAAGATGCAAGACTAAAGCTCACCAATGAAATACGTAGAACAATTCCAGAAAAGACAAATCTACCATGCAGGTGCAACACACCCAGGCAAAAATAGAGAAAACCCCCAAAATAAAAGCAAAGCAAAAACAAACAAACCAAAAGGAAACAAAAGAAGGAAACCTAACCTAACCAAAACAAACAAAAGAAAAGAAGGAATGGAAACCCTAATCTAACTATATACAAGACGCGAGCTGAAAATAGCTCAAGACTGGAAATAATGCTTCAAATACTTCCCATTGACAGGGAGTGGGATATCCTCTCCAGTGAGAGTTTTCAAACAAAAGGCATTATCTCCCAAGATTTCTAAGATCTGGTAAGGTCCAAGCCAAAGTTTATCAAATTTTTTGTGCTCTCCCTTATGGTCATGGGCTTTATCCCAGGAAAGAACCAAGTCAGAGATCCTAAATGCTTCAACCTTGGCTCTCTTATCAAACCATCTCTTGACAACCCCTTGATGCTTGGCAAAGTTGTCTAGGGCTTTGTCTCTTTTTTCTTCAAGATGCAATAGTTCAGCAAGTCTAGCCTCGCATCTGTCTTCCTCCTCATAGTATTCATTGATGAATTGAAGGGTAGGAATTCTCAATTGTATGGGAAACATAGGTTCTAGGCCATAAACCAGATGGTAGGGTGAAATCCCTATGGAAGCTTTATGTCTTGTACGATCTTCCCAAAGAGAAAATCTGAGTTGGGCATGCCAATCCTTCAGATTTCATTCTAATAGTTTGTGAATAATAGTCAAGATTTTTGTTGGATGACTCAGCTAACCCGTTACCCTGGGGGTAGTAATTGGATGCAAATTTTATAATGATCCCATGATCAAAATCCCAATTAGAAAACTTCAATGATGATAACGTAGAACCATTATCACATACCAAAGACATGGGGCACCCAAAACAATTAAGAATACCAGATTCAAGGAAATTAATTACTACCTCAGAAGTGCACTGTTTGCATGCAAGAGCTTTTGTCCATCATGTAAAATAATCATTGTTGGTGAGAATATACCTGTGACCAATAGAGGAAGGTGGATTAATGGGGCCAATGAAGTCCATTCCCCATTGTGCGAAAGGTTTTACCTCAAAAATTGGCTGAAGTGGGAGAGCGGCATACTTTTCTCTGGTAGCGGCAATTTGGCACACATGACATGTTCTGACATGACTGTGGGTGTCCTTGAACAATGTAGGCTAGTAGTAACCAGCTCTGAGAATCTGGTTCACTGTAGATGGTGCTGATCCATGTCCTATACCGTATTTATCATGAAATTCTAACATCACTCTTGTAGATTCTGCCTTTCCTAGGCACCTCAGGTACACTCCATGATTTTTCTTGTATAGAATAGCTCCTTTTAGCATGAAACTGTCACTCTTTAAGCGCAAATCCCTTCTTTGTATTGAATTAAGATGGTCTAGGCATAGATCTCTGAGTTAGGAGATAATAAACCACATCATCATACCATTCTCCTAGAGAAACATCCTCTAAAGTATAAGCTTGGGCTGTAAGATCAGGGCCTGTCTCTGCCATTGTCTTCGTGAGCCCCTGTCCTCTTACCAGCTTCATGGGCTAAATTTCCATATCATATTCTTATAGCATAGTTACCCACTTGGCTCTCCGTTCTCCTAGTTTATTCTGTATCAAGAGAAACTTGATTGCAGGATCAAGAACTATAGCAAAGATCTTGTTCCTGAGGATATAATGTCTAAATTTCTTGATTGCCCTAACTAAGGCATAAGCCTATTTTTCCACATTTGGGTACTTTAGTTCTGCATCTTTCAATGGTGTGCTCATGAATGCTATAGGGTGCTCATTGCCTTGGTCAGATTTTTGAGTTAATATAGCAGCACAGGAGTTGTCAAAAGCAAATGAATATATGTAGAATGGTTTGGCATAATCAGGGCTTACTAAAACTGGAGCCTTATCAATAGCTCTCTTTATGTCAGCAAATGCTTCTTTTGCTCTTGCATTCCATTCCACCTTGGCTTCCTATTTTAACATCGTATTCAGGGGCTTGACTATCTCTGCAAATCCAGTGATGAACTTCCTAACAAAATTGATTTTTCCAAAGAACGACTTCATTTCTTTTTTACTAGCAGGTGGTGGGATATTGAGAATAGATTTTATGCATTTTGGATCAATTGCAATCCCCTTCTCAAAGATAATATGCTCTAGTAACTTTCCTTCTGTTACTCCAAAGATGCATTTCTTTGGGTTGAGGGATATTCCAAACTCTCTGCATTTTTGGAGAACTTTGCACAGGTCTGAGATATGGTCACCCCTCTTCTTGGAGAAGATAGTAAGGTCATCCATGTAAACGATTATGTACTTCCCAATTATTTCCTTGAAGGCTATGTCCATTGCTCTCTAGAATGTAGCTCCAACATTAATTAGGCCAAAAGACATTCTTCTATAAGCAAAAGTGCCCCACTTAGTGGTGAAAGCAGTCTTGTGTCTATCCTCGTATTGCACCATAACCTGGTTGTGCCCTAAATATCCATCCAAGAAAGACATCATCTGAGATCCATTAACAAGCTGGAGTACTTCATCCAGTGAGGGTACTGGATAATTATCCTTTTCTGACGCCCTATTTAGGTTCCTGTAATCCACATATAGTCTAATTTCGCCATTTTTTTCATACAGGAACTAGGTTTGCTACCCAAGTGGAGTGTCTGACTGGAAATATGATTCTCAAAGACAACAACTTCTGCACTTCTCTTTGAATTATAGGTTCCAGTAGAGCATTAACAGGCCTCTGCCTTTGTCTAAAAGGTTTAACCCCCAGATTGAGAGGGATAGTATGAGTTATGACTGATGTGTCATAAGTTTTCAAGTCCTCATAACTCCAGGCTATCACATCTAGATATTTGTGCAATGCATCAATGATTCCCCGTCTTTCTTCTGGGGTGCACACTTTGCCAACAAGAACATTTTTTACATCCTCCTGGGATCCTACATTATACTTATCACATTGTCCACTAATGGACTCTTCGCTAGTGTCTTGATCCTAGTCTTTGATCTTATCCAAATCAAAAATCCTCTCCAGCTACACCATTCCTCTAGGAATAGTGTTGGTTTTCAGGTTGATTACCCCCTCCAGATCTATCTCTGCTTCTTAGAGCTCAGTTTCATCAATGATGTGAGAAGCAAAAACATATGTATTCATGATAAAATCTAAAATATGCTTGTCATCTTCAAATACCTGGAAGTTGGTGACATTGTCAGGTACTAAGGGTACTAGAGTCAGTTCCACTGTAAACTTCTTTAATCCTGATAAAGATAGAGGCTGCAGAGTATTGGCTGCCTGGGCCAAGGAATTAGCTGTCTGATTTTTACTTCATGAAATCAGCTGAATGTTGAAGGCATCAAATCCTTCAATCAAATCTCATACTTTGTTTCTGTAGTTAGTCATCCTCCTATCATGATAGGAATATTGCCTCCTAACTTGCTTAACCACTAATTTGAAATCTCCATAGACTTGCAAAATCTTAACCTTCTTCCTCAAGGCCATTAACAATCCATGAACTAAGGCTTCATACTCTGCTACGTTATTGGTACAATGGAACTGAAGTCTATGAGCAGCAAAGAATGTCTTACCTTTTGGAATAATCAGCTCAAAGCCAGCTCCAGCTCCTTGCTTTGATTTAGACCCATCAAATCTCAGAGTCCAGCATCCCGCAACCGCAGAGTCTCTCACTGCATTTCTTGCACTGTTACTAGTGGGTGGCCTTTCAGAAGGTATCATTCCATTTCCTTTAGGATCTTCTGTGACACTCATGTTATCAATTTTGGCTATAGGATCAAAGTTGGTATGTCTCTATATTTGTTCCAGTGTAGCTTGGCACAAGCAGTAATCTAATTCTGAATGTGAAGCATTATGTACCCTACACCAATTGGGCAAGAGTAACTCTCCAAAGCTCATTCTTTTCCCTAACTAAATCTAGCCTTCAATACACTTTTGAAGGAACTCTTGAAAACTGTCTAACAAAGCCAATTGATTATCATCTGGATCATCATTACTTTCAACTAGTTCACCACTGTCTTTAACTGATTCCACTAGGTCTTCAGTATCACTAAGCTCTGTCATAAGGTCAAAAGGCATTGTGTTGAATATGAGAACCTCCTCCACATTTGGCTCTTCAAGAGGAGCAGTAAGCATGTAGTTTCCCATACTTACTTTGGATACCAGCATTTTTGTTGAGGTCTTATGATATTCTGTGATCATATATTTCATCTTGGGTTCTCTTTCAATCTTGATTTGATTTGGCATCCCCTTCCAAGGAAGCCACATATGAGAATGATTAGTGGAAACATATCCATTCAAGGCCCTGGTGAAGTCCCTTCCCAAGATTAGGCCGTAAGCATCAGGTATGTCAGCTACTTGTATATTGATTACTTGTTGAATTCTAGGATCATAAGCAATTTGCATCTAGATCATGTTTAGTTCTCCTACCACATTGACTTCAGTCGTATCCAACTATGTGACTTTCTTTTGTGACTCGGCAAGAGTATTTCCCATCGCTCTACAGACACCGAGGGGCATAACATTGGTTGATTCACTCGAATCCAACAAATAATTATGTAGATTTTTGCCAAATACCTGGACAAAAATTAGGAATGGAGGGGTATCCATTTTCCCTTGAAACAGAGTTAACAGAGTATCTACTTGAACGACCTAAGATTTGTCCCTTTCCTTCCTAATGTCTCTAGGGGGTATATGGGCTCGATCATGAGATTGGTTTAACCCTCCTATTGGTTGAGAACTAGACACTTTGTGGATATTCTTGCTAATTGATTTATCTTGAGACATGGAATTTGCATCATAAGAACCTAGGACTACATTCCTAATGGATGGGACTCTTAATAGCTCAAATGTAGATAGATTTACCTTCAATTTCTAGAGTTCTTCTGCAACATACGAAGCCAACTGCTCTTCATTCAAATCAGTGGGGGTCTCCTTTGGGTACTCCACCATATTTTCTTTCCTTGCATCAACATTTCTTCCTTTTGGCACATCATCCTGTACCGGACCTGGAGATAAATACTGCTTAGACACCTGAGGCAATGCCGGATTGTTACTGGCATTTGGGTCTGGAAGTGTGTTGAAGTTATTTGGTGGGATGGAAGTAGTAAAGGGGCCTCCATCCTATGGGCGCTTGTGTGGCAACTCTCTCAAGTCATACCTCCTGACAGGTCTTTGGAAGGTCTGCACTTCTTCAATGTAAGCTTCTTCTTTGTCTCTAGGACCATTGTCATTCATCTGACTCTCATCAAACAATTGTGTCATTTCATCTCCATTGCATACCGGGTTTACCTCATCCTTCAGCTGGTCAGATTATTCTTCAGGCACATTATCCTTACTTTGTGGAAAAGGAGCATGGTTTAACACCAACACTGGTGAATCATAAGGAATAGAAGGTACTATCTCGTGGCAACTTGCATTGATTTCTACTTCATACTGAAAGATTGAAGCTACTGTTTGGAATTCTTGACAGTCCAGTTCGGAATGCTAACTAGTCTTGTGGAGCCTACACCACCCTGACAATGCAGCCTTAGCCAGGTATACACCGCTAGGAGGATTCTCTTGATTCACTGGCTGACTGATAGACTGATTGATAGGTTGACTGATTGGTTGATCCAATGGAGTGGGGACTCCCCCATTTTTGGGACCTATGTTCTAGGTTCTATTATGTCTTGACTGTTGTTTTCTCTCAAAACCTTGTCCACCACCTTGACCTCTATCAAAGTTCTGACTTGATGATTGTCCCTTATCATAGTTCTATCTTCTTTCATTATTATATCCCCTATCATTATTGTAACCTCTATCATTGTAGTATCCTCTATCCTAATGTTGCTCTCTATCAAAGTTCTGATTGGACTGCATGTTGTTCTAGTTTCTTAAGTAGGTTACCTCCATATTCAGTTTCTTTATTTGTTCTAACAATTCATCCAGTCTTTCCTTGTCAGGATTACTATATGAAGGTTGATTTACATTATTTTGAGCGTGCCCTGCTACAACATTGGGATTTAGTGACTGGTTCAAGACTTCAGAGTTTTGCAGGTAGGAAGGATAACTAGTCTGAGGTTGGGTGTGCAGGGGTTGATTCACATTTTGCTGGGGATAGCTCATCATGGATAACATTTGTCCCATAGAGGGTCCTAGATGAGGGACCAGAGGCAACTGAGGTATTCGGTTCATGATAGGAGTATGGTGTGCCAGGGCTTGGTTAATAGCTGGAACTTGTCCAGGATGAGCAATGGGTCCTAATGAGGGTAAAGGGCCAGACATATATTGCCTTAGATTTGTGTTGACTTTTACAGCTTCTACATATGCATCTAATAGACTTTCAGGGGGGTTATTACTCCATTTCATAAAGGTGGTTGTCAAACTATCAAGTCCTTCATAATAGACTTCTAAGGCAGTGGGTTCATTAATGGCATAAGAGGCCTATAATTTGGTATAAGCGCGATGAAACCTATTGTTAAAAGAGCCTATGGGTTCATTAATTTCTCTTTTCACATTAGTGAACTATCTATAGAGCTCATTGGAACTAATGGGTATTCAAAATTTTTGCAAAAAAGCAGCTTCTAGCTCAGTCCAATGTTGGATAGAACCAATAGGTAAATGGTTGTACCAATAAAAGGCATCTTCCCCTAGTGAATAGGGAAATAACCTACAAGCTAAGTCCTCATGGTTTATCCCTCTATCTTTGAGGCCAATCTAAAAGATTCTAATGTGCTCTTTAGCAGTCCTATTGGGATCACTGATATGGAACTTTGAACAGAAGTGTTTAGGGTTTTTGGGCATAACATTGTGGACAACAAAGCTCAGTGGAGATGGGTTGGTTACTAGGAAAGCCATTGGTGGAGGTGGGGGTGGAAATGGATGAGGTTGTGGACTGGGAATGGCCTCAGACTCAGATGAACTTGATGAAGATGGGGATGATGGAAATGAGGGGGGTGGATGGGATGATGATGATTCCCTTCTTCCGTTGGTCCTTCTTGACTTAGTAGGGTCTGGAAACTCTTGAAATTCTTCCTCTCCTGGAGCAGATCTTGTTCTTCTAAATCTCTCAAAAGAGATGGCATTCAAAAATTGATCCAGTGTGCTTACTTAGGGCCCTCCTTCTAGTGCCAAAACTATTGATCGCTGTTTCTGCACAACAACAACATAGACAAGATGTAATATCCTATCTCCCTTAAAAGGTAAATATCTATTAGCAAGCCTCAAGAGATAACCCCAAGGTATTCATGTCAGGTCTTAACAATGCATAAAAAATTTAGTGATAAATGTGAAATTGCTGGTAATCACAATGGGACCTTACTACAAACAAACTATTGAATCAATTTTGTTAGATTTAACAAATTGATGACACTTCATTCCTAACCTTTACCTTATAACCAAAGAAATAGCAAAAGAGTGAGGGTTTCAGAGAGATTTCTAAATCTAATATTACTCCTAAGATTAACAATGAGAGCAACCAATACCCAAAACAGACCAATCCTTCAAAATTGATTTCTGCTTGACCCAGATAAATCTGCTACCCTACAGAAAATAGTGCAATCTTCTAAGGCTCTTAAGATTTTCAAACCATAAACATGCATTCAAATAACCCTATTGTAGTTGAAATGAAGAACATTCACGATTGAACTAAGCAGAAGGAATATCAAGTCCAGGCTAACTTTGTAAAGCAACTAACAGTCAGTTGGTTGTGAAAAGTATGGACTAAAGGATTGCTGCAACATTTAAGTATTGGATCAAAAACATTATCAAATCAAATTTATCTAGATATTTACCAACTCAAAGTAATTTTGAAGATGGAATGGCTAAAACCATGCAAAACAAGAGGACACAAATATGGCACCAAATCACAATGTCGCTATTTGCATTCGAAATGTTCATTGTAGCAACAATCTTAGCTTTTTGTTACAATATTTGGTTAAGGGTCACTACCTACTAATTTACCCTACTTCTATATTTTGATTACAAATTTGAACTATTTTCAACTGTCTAATTCTTTTAACTTTTTCTAACCCTCTACAAAGAGCCCAATGCCCAATATATAGAAACTCCAGAAAACCCGTCGGCCAAGCAAGGGTTTCACAATAATAACTCTATGCAACCACCTGGCCAAGAAGGTTGTCGAAATGGGTAAAATAGGCAATAAATGTGCATCCCGTCGAGGTCGGCCCTGGATCCGTGATGTAGCCTGGTAGTCGTGTGGGAAGATAATGGGGAAGTACAAATCACGTCGTCGCTCATCATCAGCTTCCTTGTTGTCCTTGTGCCAATCTGACTCTTTATGTAGCTTCAAGAAAATCACATCCAATTTGACCATAGGTGGTATTGGAAGAACCCTAAGTCACCTCTCTATGGATGCAATCTCCTCCCTTGAGTGTTTGACCGACCTATCCTAGTCTGCTTTGTGTGCCACATGCTTATCAATAATTGCAAGGTAGGTGGCCGTATCATCTAGTTGGTGCTTAGAGACAGACCCATCATCAAGTGGTGCATAGACATACAACCACCACTCTTTCAACTGCTCAAAATTCAAATACCTGGGCATGATTTTCCTTCATCTTGTCATAATTTTAAAAAAAGAAATGGAGCTATCATAGACGCTAGCTAGGGTGTCATCAATGTGCTTTCTTTGTTTGTAAATTTTCCTCAACACTTTCTACTGGATTTGCAACATTTCAAACCATTCCCATGGCTCAACACCTTTGGAAGAAGGAAGAATTCCATCACTGACCAACTTGTCCTGGGTGTATTCCATTAGGGTCCTAGTTTTCTATAGGAGGAGGTCGGTGTCCCCTTTATCCTGCGCCATTACCTATTTCAACCATTCAGTGGTCATGACAACATTTTTACCGACTAATAAAATTTCCTTGATAGCTTCATCACCCTTGATTTGCACCCCTTTCAACCAATTTGAAGTGGCAAGGGTGGAAGCTCTCATCTTTTCAAGGTCAGATATAGTCTCTCGAGGTAGAGGATTGGTGGTAGAGGAAGAGGGATTGATTGACTACAATGGCCTCATTAATTCCTCCAAGCACTTTTTGAGATTATCATTCTCTCTCTTCAGCTCCTGCTAGGTTTTTATCTCCTTTCTTAATTTGTCCACAATGATTGTGCTGGAGCCCTCATAATCCTCAATGTCCTACTCAACTGATGTAGGCCCAAGATTGAAAGTCTATATATTGTAATCACTTCCAGCCACATCATCTCTATTTTTATTTGGAGCAGGGGTGGCAACATGAACAACCTTGTTATGTGCCTCATCCCTTTCAATTCTTGAGATCACTCTAGCCTTTTTCTTACCTTTATCTTTTCCAATTTTGGCTAGTAGTGCATCCCAATTAGGTGGACTATCTTCTACTACCACCTATTTTCTTTTTATTTCCCTATCAAGCCATTCAGGGACAGCAGGATTTAATTGACCCTCAGCCTATTTCTCTGCATTTTGTAGATCTTCTGCTATTTCCTCATTCAAACTTTGTTTATCAGGAGTCTCATCGGCCTTACTTTCTTCTTCTTCAACATGTTCTTCCTCTTGCCCAGGTGATGGGATCATTTCTTCCTGTACCTCCCTTGGAGGAGATTCAACTGCCTCAGTTTTGATTGGAGAGTCTGTATGTGCAATCACTGGGGATTGCATTATCTTTCCAATCTCTGCCTCTGCATTGTGAAGATCTCCTACATGGAATTATTCACCTTCAGTATCTGGATGATCCTCAATATTTTCTTCTTCACCCAATTCACTTTGAATTTCATGAGTGGAAGGAACATCTCCAAGGTGCACCCCATGGGAGATAGCCGGAGGGGAACCTGCCCTAGGCACACCATCCTTAGGAGAAGGAGTCCTAGACTTCCTTGCATACACTTTGGCCTTCTCCTCTGAGCTTTCAACATCTATTACTGGTGGGGAAACCACCTCCTCTGCAACCTTGGAGCTAGCCTTCTCTAACAATTTTACAATTCTTTTCCGTTTGGGCATAGGAGAATCGACCTCAGGACTCTGCTCAGACATCTGAGTCCTCATCCTATTCTTGGCCTTGGGACTTCTCTATTTTTCTATTTCCTGGGCCTCTGTTTCTTGTACATCCTTAATCTTGACTTTGAGAGGAGAGTCTAGCTTGCCCTTGGGATCCTGCTCGGTGGATTCCTTAGAACTAGAATGGGGATCCAAATCTCCCATCAGGTTGTATGTGCATTGCACACCTTTATTCTCCAACTCCCACAAAGTGTGTTTGAGCCACATCTTGGTAAATTTGAGAACATGATCCATTAGTTGTTTTAACTCTGTTTGTTCCTCTTCTAGCCAATCCACATCATTGATCAGCCTATCCTTCACTACTTCATAGGCATGATCTTGGATCAAGTTCCCATCATCCTCCAACTTATCAGGGACTGCCCTCACATTGTACAATTGGAATACATCAACCGGAAGTCAAGAGAATTTATTCTTTCAAACATCATACTCATCACTACAGTTGGTCCAATAATCTTCTATGTTCACCTTATGGCAATATTCCCTGCTGGCTCTCTTTTAAGCCTCCCCTGTGATATCAAATCTAGATCTTTGTGAATGGAGAGATAGGCCAAGAGTACTCAATTCTTCCTCTGAGGCTTGGGTAGAACTGATAGAAGTACATACCTCCCTAGTGCCAATCCTCAATGGGAACTCTCCACCAAATCTAGTCTTATGCTTGTGCTTCTTGACAATTGTATCAAAATCACAAATCTGCCTTGTTACTTCCAGTAATATAATGTGGTCAGTGGGGTATCTTGGAAGTCTGTATGGGGCCTTTTGGCAGCCATCAATCTGAATGTAAGAGAAGGTTGGAAATTGAATAAACCAAGCTCCATATTTCTTGATGAGCTCCTTGGCCAAATCTAAAATTATGACATGCTCTGCTTCTTGAAGCATTCTAGTGATATGCATGGATAAATGCATCATTTTCCATCCTGTAATTTGAACCTCCCCAATGCAACTAAGGGAAAAATTCATAAATAATATCCTGCCCAAAGGTGCCCCTTGCATCCAATCCAGGGATGGAACCTAGCAAGTGCATAGACCAAATATGAAGTCATGGTGAAGGTCTTTGTCTGCAACACATTGGACAATTGCTTGTGAATTACTTAGCTAATGACCCTTGCCCAGTGGAAGTCAATTTTCTCTTGTTCCATCCTTACAATTGCATGGCACATCTAATTCTCAAATGTACCAGCACTCTTTAATCCAACCACCCTGCTAAGAAAGGTGATGGCATCATAATACTCCTTGAATTTGGATCTAAATAGCTGTTTGGGCAGTTTGGAATAATGGGACTTGGGTTTCTCTAGCGAGGAGTTGATAAGCTACTGAGAGTTCACGGTTTGGTCGTCATAGTATTCCTGGGTTGCCTCAATGGTGAATCCTACCACATGAGATCTGTCGAGCATGTTAAAGGTCTAAGCGATGGAGATCGGGTTGAAATTTGCAATAATTCTCCGTTGTGGACCAATTATCCTCTGCGTGTCCTGATCATAGTACCTGGCACACTCAAGGACCAACTCATAGCATTGCACCATTGAGGGGAAACTAGCCACATGGGATAGGCCTAACTCTTTCATTCTCCTAGTCACCAAAGGAGGATCCTCAGCTGACATCCTTGCTTTAAATTCCTCATAGTTCCAGAGGCCAACGTTGGTATCAATAAATTCTGACTAGACAGAAGTGATATTACTCTATGGGACCTTGCTCTTAATGTCCAACTTGATTCTTTCTGCATTAGACAATAAGGACCCAGCTCTAGTCTTGCTTGATTCAGCCTGTATTCAACAAGAAAACATAATAAGAATCATAGGTAAGCAAGGTTAATCCATCACAACACCATTATAATGCATCCTAGATAAACAAGGCATTAAAATTCCTATAAAATGTCTACAACAAATTTCGGGTTTCAAGGCCACCTGCGGAATTTCAAAAAATTCCAATCTACTTAGATTCCAATGGAGTGACCAAGAAACACCTACTTAATCCTTAAATTTGATCACTTTTCATCAGTAGACCATGTGAGAGATCCAAAAATGACATGGAATAATCATCAAATGCAACATAAATTACAAACGAATCCAATTGCCTCATGTTCCTTCATTTTTCACCAAATATCAGAGAAATCCATGAGGGGCAGATTTCCACGAAGAGCAAGTCCAAAAGGATTTTTTGGAAACTAGGGGAACACCAGATTTTGGAGAAATCCAGACCTGGCGGACATTCGCGGGTAGCACAAAGTTTTGAATCATAGGAAAATCTAGAGTGAGGGCTTCGACACAAGTTTAGAGTCTCGTAGAGAAGTTTTAGCGAAAGATGGATGTCACACCAAAAGGTCATCAGAAAAATAGGTCTCGCCAAGACACGGTAGCTTCGGTGTGAGGTCTTAGCGAAAGGGAACATAGCATTCAAATCAGAATGAGCCAAGGGTGGTCGGGGTAACATCTCAACAAAGGTTACATGTCTCACCGACCGACGGGCCCAAGCAAAACCTTCGGTATAACTTCAAGCTTACGGTGGGAGGTCCCAGGGAAATGGCAATGCTATGCCGATAAAGGCTCAGTTTAAATTTAGTAGAGGTCCCAACGAAATGGTTCAGGCTTGCTAAGAACAGAAGGCTTCGCCATTATGTCCTGGAAAACTGTAATTGTCACAACAAAGAGGAGGCATCGGCAGGAGCTCAAGATCTCGCGGAGAGGTCTCGGCGAATGATGGATGTCTCCCCAATAGACCGACTTCAACAAAGGTTGTGGTACTCGGTAAAAGGTCTCGCCAAAGGTGAAAGTTACAGTGACAGAATGGGAATTGGTAAGGCTTTTGCGAGTCACTAGCGAGTCACTATGACATCTCATTGATTTAGTTTATCTTACCGATAGGAAGACTTCGAAAAAATGTAGGGTGATCAGCATGAGGTTTCCCTGAACTCAAAGGGTTATGACGACTTGGGATGAATACAACGTGGTGAAAGCAAACATGCTCGACGGGAGGTCTCGTCGAAGGACGGATGTCCTGGCGAAAAGTGAATATCGGTAGAGCTCAAAGATCTCGTTGATACCTCTTGGCGACCAAGGGTAGTCCTGCTGAAAGTGAAGGTTAACAAACACGTCAGTAAAAGATTTTCTCGCGGGGTGAGGTCCTTGCGAAAGCCAAGGTTTTGCTAACTGACGGGTATACAAGATCCTGTCGGTGTAAGATTGAAAATATCATGGCAACCCGACAAAGCAAATGAAGACTATTTCGGAAAAGCCCTAGGTGATCGATATATGGTCTCGCCAAAGATGAAACATCACAGCGAAGAGAGCTCAGAAGGGACGAACCATCCCGAATTGCGACACTAAGGCACAATTTCACCCAAACATGGAATCAAGTACAGATTTCGACAAGACTAAACCAGGGCAAGCTAAGGATGGGTCCTCTCATGAATTTCTTGGTATCTTTGGTCAATCTTAAGATGAAATCTTCTAATACAACATTGCCCTAGGTTTAAACCCCATTCACTCACCACTAGCACATAGGTTGGTCCAAAATTTAGTTGTTTTGATAGTTAAGCCACCGCTAGGGTTTACAGATTACTCTCAGGCAAGACTCATTTGAATGTAGATGAACATGTGAATTCAAAACTTGTCTGGGAGACAACAAGGGCGCAACACTTAACAACCCTAGCATGAAACATATAGGAAACCAGAGCCAACAAGCCACCACAAAACCAACACGCCACTCATCATCAAATCAAAGCAGAGCAATCAGGCACATACCATTATGAAGTAGAAATTGGTCGCAGAAGCAACAAATGCCAAACTCAAGTATGTCCACAATGAACATAGGTGAGGACGCATCAGAAACCACCACCAAATCAAATGAAGCAAGCCCAAACGGTTCAAAATGAAGTCAATCAATCATAGGAAAGAACGTATTAGCTTAAATGATGGCAAATAGTGAACATAATGGCACAAAAGATCTTAGAAATCATGTAGGATCTAGCCTTCAAAGTGCATACGAAGCCATTAATGCCATAGAAAAGACAGCCAGAGAAACCCGAGAAAATAACATCAGGGAAAAATTCGAGAAAGTCCAGCCCACGCGGAAATCCACAAAGAACCAAAATTCTTGAACAACAAGATCCAGCTGGTAGTTCAAGTAGGATCTGGGAAAATCCGACCAGGTCGAAAAATCCTGGATTAGGGCAAGAGCCCGAAATTTAATCAAAACTCAAGATTTTCAATGAATATCCTAGGGAAAACACTTAGGCAATAAAAATTAACATTCAAGCACCATGCCCAAGTAAGACAAAACCTCAAAAGAAAGGGCCAGAAAACCAAAAACTGAAGCGGAAGAGGGTCCCTGCTTACAGCGGGGCGTGTGTGAGAAAAACTGCACGACATGTACTTGGTGTTGATCCTCCTTCTAAGGAAGATGATCACAATTATTTTAAGGAGGTTAGTATTGGTAGTCTTGTTAGGAAGGATGATGCCGATCTCATAGAGAAGTATGATCCCCATTGCCAGAATGATGCCTTCTATGGAGATCCTCTTCCTTTTTCTTCTACCTTCATATCTTCTTGCAAGTAGTCAAACTTTTCTCCACAAGAGAAAGGTTTGCGTCTTGTTCCTCATCCTCTATCTAAGAAAGAGTGTATTTTGTTACGCCTTCTAAAAACACAATCACTCTTGCTTCTCCTACACATAATAAAATTCATAAACCTAATAAAGAAAAACATCTTTTTTGTGCATACCATCGAATGCCTGGCCATTCCACTAGTGAATGTAAGGCCTTAAGAGATAAAATACATCTTTGTGATTCAAGTGCCATTAGACTTCCATTTGATTAACACACCTACCTTTACTTCACATGACAAGTGATATCAGGGTTTACCTCTATCCTGCATGTTATAAGTGTCTTGCATGGTTCTTCTCCCCTATATCTTGGGGGCAGTGATAACTTGTTCTAGAGATGTGTGTCCTTCTTAAGGACCCCCTCTCTTCTCTATGGCTTTCAAAAGAAGCGTCCCTTGAGTGGACCCCTTTTCTCTTTTGAATGGTTCCCAAGAGACATCTTTCAAATATTTTCTTTCTTGAATGAATTCATTGGTGTCTAGCTTGGGGACAACCTAACTAGACCTATTTCATAACTTCGTGTCTAGTTTGCGGGCATCCTAACTAGACCTTACTTTTCAAATAGCGCGTCCCTTGAGTGGACCCCTCTTTTTTCATGCCGGGTTCCCAAGGGACCCTTTTGAAAATATTTCAACTTGACAATGGTCTATGTGACTATCTGCTTACTCACTTTGCAGGACTGAGAACCTATAGAGCTCCTTTACATACTTACTTGGTGATACGGGTTCTCCTCCTTGAGTGGGGTTTTCTTTTATCGCCTCTTTTGTGGTGCAGGTTCTACTCCTGAGTGTGTTTTTCTTTCATCATGTGATTTTCAGTGATACGGGTTCTCCTCCTCGAGTGGGGTTTTCTTTTATCACCTCTTTTGTGGTGTGGGTTCTACTCCTAAGTGTTTTTCTTTTATGACATAATGTAATAGTAGAAAGCTGAAATACAGGAAATGTCTAGAAAAAGCTATAAATTATAGTGCAAAATGTGTAGAAGGACTAAGTCGCCTAGTGTGGCGAATTAGTCCTAGTGATGATTTTTTAATGATTTTTTAGAAATTTGAAATGCAATTTGATGTTTTTCATATGCATAGATGCAAATACAGTATGAAAATGTAGAATTTTTGTTGTTTTCCAATGAATTAAAATGCAAAAATGCAAGCTATGTGATGGAAATAAGACAAAAATTCAGAATAGGTAGTTGGTCTAACAAGGCCAAAGAGCATGAAAATTTAAATAGTTTTTTCTAGTAAAATAAGATACCCCAGGGTGTGACGTGTGTGCACAAAACTCAATTTTTCAATTACTCTTCTTTATATCAGAAATTCTTTATATACAAAGGTCCCCCATGAGTAAGTATATAGGCTAGTCTTGTCCCACCTAGTATTTTAGCGTCACCTGAAATTTGTTGTATTTGATATACCCATCAAATTAGAAATATTTTTTTCCAACCAAATTATCTAGTACCTAATCAATAAGAGGCAAGGAGAAGTAATAATTCTTTATGAATTTTTTAACTCTATGTAAACAACACACATTCTATGGAAGTAATATTTGACTAATGCAATGTTTAAAACCCTAGGATGCAATTTAAAGAATGCAACACCTATTGCAATGATTATGCAAGTTAAACCTAGGATGTAAATGCATTTGAAATCAAAAAGACAATGTTCAAAAGTCGGGTTCACCAAAATGTGGACACTGATTTTGGGTGTCCAAGGGTTCTCTAGCACTTCTACGGTTTTCACCTAAAAGGAGAGAAATGGGTCCAAAATTCTAATTTCTACACTCAAGATTAATGTAAAATGGATGCAATATGCCTAGATATGATGTTTAATGCATTAAACTAAAAAATAAATGATTTATTGATGTTAAACCAAAGAAATGCAAAGTGCTAGAAAACATAGTGATGTATGCAAAAACTCCTAAGAATGCAAGTAAATGATAACAAAATTAAACAATATTGGAGAGGTGCACTTGAAATCTAAAGTCTGATGTAGAGAGGCTCTCGAATCCTACAGAGTTGACTAGAAATACTGACTAGGACACTTACGCCAAGCTAGGTGACTTAGTCCAGTTTCAGGGAAAATCTATCAGAAAAAGAATCTGCCAAATGGGTACTCAGAAATATAGAAACCACTTTTCAGGCCTGGCAATGGGACTAATTTGCCACAGATGGTGACTTAGTCCACTTGGAAATTTCTCAAAATTTGGGGTAGGATTTGTAGCTTTCAGTCTGCAATTCCTTTTCTAACAGATGTCTGATCTAGATTCTATAGAAAATGGGTTGAAATTGGTCTCCAAGCTTCAATTAGGGCATTATTGACTTTGATGGATTGAAAACACCTTTTTGACACTTTCCTCTTTGACAAATCTGCAAACAAGACCTAAAAACACACATGTGAAGAGGGAAAAAGGGTTAAGGGTTAGAGTATAGGGGTTTGCCTTGGTCAAACCCCACTTGGGTAATCAAACCCTAGATAATGAAATGAAATATAGATAAAATGATGAATAAACAACATGCAATGTCATAAACTCACCAAACCTTTGATGTATAAATCTGAAGATATGCAATGAAGTGCTCTAATGGATGACTTGATGATGCTTAAAGTGCTTGAATGCTTAAGAGATTGATTTCTTAAGTGTTGGATGAATTAGGTGTAAAATGAGAGGGAAAACCCTTTATTTATAATTTATTTTCTATTATTTCCCGAAAATAACACATCACAGACCGACCTCAAGGGCAAGAGAATAAAATCCTTCCAAAAAATTGAAATTATTTTGATTTTTGTGCCTAGTTGGACTAAGCCGCTCCAAGTGGTGAATTGATCCCACCAGGGCAATCTTAATTGATATTGGGAATTAAAGTGTATTTAATAAGGTTTAATGGGAATATTCTAAAAAATACACTTAAGTATGGCTGAAAAGTACATTAAGGGGTCATTTAAACATGAGAAATGGTTAAATTAGTGATGACAAGTCTAGAAAAGCATGAGTTTATTACAACTCTTTACAACACTTTGAAATAAGACTTGGTAAGTAATAAAAAGGGGTTATTTAAGATAATTATAATGAAAGGGTCCTAGAAAAGTCTGAAAGTGGGTTACAACACTTCACAACTCTTTTACAATACAATCTAGAAGTCTTAATGATTCTCAAGGGTCCAAGACCTAATGTGAATGTGTTGACCACATTACAATATTAAATCTAGGTAAAATCAATCCAAATTCCATAAGAGAGACTCAAGTGAGCGTAAAAATGTCAACTATACATTTTTTGGAAACACATTATCTAATTGAATGTGTAACCTTTTAGGCCTCTAGAGGTTACCTAGTTTTTTGCTAAACCTCATGTGCATACCTTTTGAGGTTGGAATACTTTCCATCTAACCTCAAAGATCACTTTTTTTAGTCATTCAACACTTATCACCAAGGTTGATGACTTAGTCAAATTGGTTGTTTGTTTGTACATTCCAAGAGATTGAAAGGTTGATAGGTCTATAGGACACTTGTCTACTTATTTGTGCCACATCATAGGGCACTTGTCAATCCACAGATAGGTGGATTGCCTCTTCCTTGCCTATATATATGTAAGGTCATTTTGTACATTTTAATCAACTATTTCACCAATCTCTTTGATAATGCACGATTTAGGTTCATTGTGTGTAAGTGTTTTTGTGGAAGCACAAGATTTTTGCTGTTATGATCTTGGATGAAAATCCTAACATGATCATGTTATAAAAACAAACAAAATATATCTTATTATAAAAATCAAAAGTAATATCAATTGAAGAAAACATTGAAAATGATCAAAATTTACCTAATATAGAAAGTCAAAAATATGACAATAAAACACCATCTAAAATTATTTTGTATGAAATCAAATTGAATAATTGAAATTGATGAGAGTATCTTAAAGCTAATGCTTATAAAATTATAGAATACACTTGTAGAAGAATTTTTAATAAAATATGGATATATTTTTTTCAAAGTTTTTATATTGAATCCTACACTTGATGAAATTGCTAATTATAGAAAATTTGATCATAGATTGGCATATAGACTTAAGAAATTTCCCAAGTTTTAATAATATATCCAACCCCTTATAAGGCCTAAAAAACATAATTTATAAGAGATGATATTGCCTGGATCTAGCACACAACTGATACCTAACACCATTTGAGTGGTAGCTTTACAACTATACATAGACATATAGAATATTCCCTTATGATATATAAGTTCCTTTCTTTCCTAGCCTCATAAAATAAAACATAAATTATGCCAGATTCCCTACCATTCTTACACAAATTTTATCTAGCAAATTATCCCCCAAAATAAAGTTACTAAGTAGTAAAACAAGACACTTCTAACATTTTTGTAGCCTTACGAAATTTTATTTACCCCTGACATCTTAATTTTTTCTTGGTAGAATACGTGACATTTTCCCCTTCCCACACAAATATTTTATCTCACATTATCTGAGGCATATAATTTACAAAAAATTCATAGAGGGACAAATATTTAACTATATACTTTAATATTGCCCTTGCTAGGTTTCATAATCACTACATTTCTTAGGACTAAATTCCACTCATAGGGTCAGGGTTGTCAACAAGTGAGTATAATCAGTTCATCTAAAGACTAAAGGATTCTGAGTTAACTCCATGAGAGTGGGTTTTCTCTCCTACAATTTGAGATTATCTTAGACTTCGCAGTGTATTCTTAGAGGTGAGATGATAAAATAAACAAAAATTCTAGTGTAGTTAAGCCCAAACTGTTGATTTAACCCCTAAGTTGTCATTGGGCTAAGATAAACTCACTACTAAATGACCACTATATAGATGATATAACACCTTGACAATGAGCACAAGGCAAGGTTGAGTTACATGAATCGATGATAACTGATATTTGTATATGATTATTCCTTGTATGTAGTGATACCATAAACCAAACAAATTGAAACTAAAACTTTTTTTTCTAATAATTCATTTGATCTTGTGATTAGAATAGGTACAATGAGACTGGTGTATATCCTAGTGTAATAGAGTCACAAACTTGAGGAAGAAATGGTAGGAGAAAACATCTAATTATTTGATCTACACATTCAAATGCATCAATATTGTTCTATTTTTCATTCCACATACTTAGTTATCCATTAGAATACTATCCAAACTCATACATAAACATAAAGATATTTGTTATACATCTTTAAAAAAATTAGAATCTTGTCATATTCCTCTAATAGTATTTATATTTACAACAACAAATATACTAAAGAAAAATAGATTTTCATAGTCTGCAACAACCAATGGAAATACATAAGGAAAATCCATGTTGGAGGTTAAATCATGCCCAAAATGAGCAATGCAGATTGAAAGAGAACAGTTGAAATTAAATTCTGGTGTTTGAGCGACCGTTTGGCTATAACGAAGGAAAATTAAACTTAAAAATAGAGCGATGGCTTGTTGGTTCCCAAATGCATTAAAATGAATCCATGCAAGCCTTAGTTCACCCTCTGTCGGTGCTCAAACACTTATTATTGAGAACCACCAAATGTGTGCAACATATCCCGTGTGCCTTGTCAACGATCACAACGTCAACAACCACCATCCACACCTGCTCACGGACCAACACCATTGCACATTCAACATCCCCACATGTTGTCACAGCTTAGGCATGGATTGGGAACTAGGAATCAATGGTTCTTGGTTCCTAGGGAACCATCAACCACCTCCCTTCATCAATAAAGACTTTAACCCCTTCCTTGACTTAAACTAAAATTTGAATTTTTTATTTTGAAAATATAGAGTTAGAGTCCCAACAATCCTGTTTACATCAAATTTAAATTAAGAATATTTAAATATTTCTCATGACATATTTAAATTATTTTCTTATGAAATATTTTACCCACATTTTCAAATCCATGCCAAATTTGAATACACCAATCTTAGTCCTTGTATCATATGCAAACAATAGCCTTTGTTTAAAGTTTTTGAAACAACTCCATCAAATAATTATGTGCTTATGTTGCAGCGAAATAAGTGAGATATTTTTCATACAATTAACATGCATTCTAAATCTTTGAACTACAATTTTATTATTTTCTTCCTACACACCATAGGCTTAGCATAAATATTTCAACCACTATGTTTTTCACTAGTTCAAGAAAGTTCTCTACTCACAATATTATCTTAATCTCATTTGACAAAAAAAATAATATATGAGATATTCTATCAAATAATTGATCTATCTTATTCTTGCTTTCATATGTTGAATGCATATATTACTAGCAAAACTTCATATCCATCTATTTACAAAGCAATATCTTGCATGGCACTTCTTATCGTTGATGGATATAAGACACCTCTAATACTAGAAAAATCTATAGACCTTAATGAAAGCACAACCAAAAAACCATCGACAAAATTCTTGAAACCTCCATTTTGTTCATTCCCCTATTTGCATATTTAATATTATTGTTTCAAATGTCCTTCATAATCTTTTACTTTCTCCTTGAAATCCCATGCCTCACACTATCCAACAGATAAAATTTTACACAAAAATGTGGTGCCCAACTTCCATTTGCTTGAAACATAAAAAAAGAGAGTTTATTAGCCATATATCTCTTCATGCACATAGCAGGAAGGATAAATATTTTAAAAAAATGTGCTAATATATGATTGTGCTAAACTCTCTTTGTCTTACACTTTGCACAATATTGTTGTGGCAATAGAAATTATACTACTTTCTTGGAGATGGTACAATTTCTTACTTAATTTGGACCCATTTTGGTACCCTTGCATTCATTAACCCTTTAATCATTAATAGGCCCCTAAGACCCTTCATTTCAGATCTCATGGCTTATTTCTGTTGGCAACACAAGGGCAGACAACTGAGAGGGGGAGGGTGAATCAGTTGTCACAAAAATTCAAACTTAATAAACTTATTAACCTTATTCTCAAATCTGATTAATAACCATGAAAGCATAAATCATCAACACATTAGAAACAAACATAACACTAAGATTTTTTTACGTGGAAACCCTGTTAGGGAAAAAACCACGGTGGAGGTCAATCCACAATATTATACCCTATTAAAAGTATAAAGAATGAAATGGGGAATGCACATGCATTCAGGCACACTGCCTAGAGCTCACTGCTCAATTACAACAAAGCTTACTAACCAAAGGAAGACACAATGTCTTATAGAAACATTCAGATTACATCCACATGATTTTGAACTGAGAAAATAGCATATGCTAATGCCTAATTAGAATTCCGGTTAAGCACATGAACACTTCTTCACACTTTTCTTAGTCTTCTTCACACTCTTCTTTTGCCTTCAAAAGATTAGGACATTATTCACACATCTCTCACAAACGCACATTACTTCAAATGGAATAAACAATTGCTTATATATATATATATATCCGCAACAAGAGATTACATCGCTATATGTCAACTTCAACAAAATAATAAAACCATATACAAATGGTTGGCCCAAAACATTAAAGATTATCAATGCGAATCAACCAAGGTTGACCACAACATAGTGAAGACCCAAAATAAAATCCTCGAACATGAAACACCTTCAAAAATTATTCCATGAAGATCCACAACACGCTACAATTACCCTATCGGCCATGAACATGAAAAATATGAACACACAAGAGAAAATCACCAATCGCAAACACAACGATCAATGTAGATGTGTAACATAGATAAAGCATGATTTAGAAACATCCAAAAACATTAAAAATCACTACAGAAGCATCCAGAACAACTGAACTTACTAGAATCACATAGTCTTGTTTTAGGAATACCAACTGTAGCAACAAAAAAAATTTGTTAGAACACAATTGCACATAACTTGATCAAAATCTTCACGTGGATCTCTGAAACTTAATGTGGATAAACTAGATATACTAAAAAAACCCTTTAATCCACAACCTTTGATCATCAACGCACTGAGTTCGCTAATAGACTGAACTTTACTTCACCACTAACAACTTGCAACTTATTTTATTACAATTTTCTCAATATCCTTGACATATAAAACTTCTAAGACATTAATGCAAATAGTTTTGACATCAATGACAATTGCAACATCTAACAATCTCCCCCTTTGGCATTGATGGCAACACATGATGTGAAGAACACCATCAACACAACTTTCTCTTTCCCAAGAAAAATGAACCACAACTATTGTTTTTTCTATCATTCACATCTCTTGCCCAATCAACATTAGTAAAGGCCCTCAAAGTAAGATCATCATCTTTAGGATACCATAGGCCAATATCAACTGTCTCCTTCAAGTATTTGAAAATCCTCTTCACAGCTGTCACATGAGATTCCTTAGGATCAACTTGAAATATTGCAACAATGCATACAAAATTCATGATATCAAGTCTAGTTTGAGTCAAATAGAGCAATCCACTAAGCATCCATCCATATCTAGTTTGATTTTCTTTCAAAGAATCATCATCTTGTGTCAACTTGCACCTAGTCACCATAGGTGTACCAACTGGCTTTGAATCTTCCATACCAAACTTCTTTAACAATTCTTTTACATACTTGGACTGAGATATAAAGATCCCTTTATCTAGTTGAGTAATTTGCAATCCCAAAAATAATTTCATCTCTCTAATCATTGACATGTTAAAAACACTTTGCATCTCACTAGCAAACTTCATGCACAACCCATCATCTCCTCCAAAAATGATGTCATCAACAAAGACTTCCACAATCAAATCTTTATAATGATCACACCATTGCACATTCAACATCTCCACATGTTGTCACAACTTAGGCATGGATTGGGAACTAGGAACCAATGGTTCTTGGTTCCTAGGGAACCATCAACCACCTCCCTTCATCAATAAAGTCTTTAACCCCTTCCTTGATTTAAAGCAAAATTTGAATTTTTTATTTTGAAAATATAGAGTTAGAGTCCCAACAATCCTATTTACATCAAATTTAAATTAAGAATATTTAAATATTTCTCATGACATATTTAAATTATTTTTTTATGAAATATTTTACCCACATTTTCAAATCCATGCCAAATTTGAATACACCAATCTTAGTCCTTGTATCATATGCAAACAATAGCCTTTGTTTAATTTTTTTGAAACAACTCCATCAAATAATTATGTGCTTATGTTGCAGCTAGAATATTAAACGAGATTTTTTTCATACAATTAATTTGCATTCCATATCTTTGAACGACATTTTTATTTTGTTCTCAATCTCACTCTATAATAAATTCCACCTACACATCATACACATAGCATAAATATTTCAAAATACTTTTGGTTCTATCATTTTATTTAAAATAATAAAAAATTATATTAATTTTCATTTGAAAAATTAAATTAGTCATTAGATTGTCAAATTTGTGCTTTACAAAAAACTCTTCACTAAGAAGGTGTAAGATATGTTTCTACTCCATTTCTAATTGTATATGATCTAAATTTAAAAAAATGAAATTAAAACTTTGAGTTGTTCAACCACCCTATTGACCATTAAATTGTCAAATTTGAGAAACTAATACAAATTTCACTGTATATTTAGTTTTTTCTTAAGAAGCCTATAACTATAATAAAATATAAACTCACCCTATTTGTAGAATCCTAAAATTTGACCTCAAATTTTGAGCTATTTTAAGACACTCTCAATTTCTAAATTATCAACTTTGGGCTTCATTCCTGATTGAGTTGCTTGAAATTAAAAATAAAGGTAATTGTTGAACTACCAAAATTTTCTCCATCACTAGCACCTTGATTAGTGAACATCAAACCCTATCTATTTACAAAAAATATTTATATATGGAATATATAGTTTTGAAGCTAAAAAAATGCATCTATCACCTCATATTGAAGGCTTGAGATGTTAGAAACATGATGACAGTAATTTTGTTCCAAAAACTATAATCTTAGATCCAACAATAGTTTAGAAAAATGTAGCCCTTTACATTTTCACACTTGTTTGGGCACTCCCTGCTAAAATTGGGCTTCTTTGTGCCTTATTTGGCCTTATTTTGCATCCACAAGCCTTAATTAATGCATATTTCCGAGGATAATCTCAACATATCAAGTGACCAATCATAATTTAATGATTTTGAATTGTATGGTCTGGATTTAGTGATTTGGGACTCATACGCCACCTTAGGTGTATGGGTCCCACCTAAGTTTTGGGGCTGAGTCTAAATTTAGCATTAAACTAAGCATTTCTTAAAAATTGTGTCCCAAGCTTAGCCTAATAGGACTCATACACCTTAGGTTGGACCTAATTTGAATTCAATTCTTGGTGGGATTTTATTCTCCTAGATTTGATATTGGCTTGTAGTGTTGTAATTTTAGAAAATTTGGCATAAACAAGTATAAATACTAGATCTTTTTACATATTTTCTCCTTGCAAGTTTACAAGCCATCTAGCAATTCAAGTATTCAAGCATTCTAGCAATTCAAGAGCATTCAAGAGTTGATTATCAAGCATTTTGGAGCATTATTCAAGTATCAAGCATCATGTCAAAGCCATCATACATCATGTTTTATTTTGAGCTAACATCTATGATGTAAGGTTTTATGATTCAAGCAAGCATTCAAGTCAAGATCCATATCATACAAGCAAGAGTCAAGATCAACATTCATGCTAGCCATTTTTTACAAGATTGTAGCCTTTTTTCCAAGGGTTTGGTGAGTTGCAACATTACATATTTGTTCATTCATCATTCCTTCATTCTATTTCTATTTATTTCAAAGTTTTATTACCAAAATAGGGTTTGACCAAAGCGAACTCCTATCCACTAACAAAACAACATTTTTCCCTCTCTTTGATGTGTGATTTACAAATCTAGGTTGAAGATTCATTGAAGAGCAATATTGGAGAAAAGTTGTCAAGGTTGCAAATTTGTCAAAGTTGTCACCTTACTCGCAAGATCACAAAAGTCACCTACAGAGTAGAATTCAGTGTTTCAGAACCAAAGATTTGACAGTCCTCAGGAAATTTATAGCATATCACTAGAGGATATCAGAGTTTCAGAGCAAACTTGATATTGGGACTAAATCACCACTTGTGGCGTATGAGTCCTAGTATACATATTTTCAGGCATTTTCTGTAGATCCTGATTCAACAATTACAGATTTTAGTTTCGTCTAGAAACCCTAAACTTGGACTAAATCACCCCTATTGGTGTATGAGTTCCAATGTGTATCAAAAAGTAGCATTTCTAAGATTTCAGACCTTAATTTAAGCTTCCTCAATTTCCAGGTGCACCTCTATACTTTTCTAGTTTGTTGTTTTGATTTGAGTACATTTCTAGGTCATTTGTTTAAGTCTTGCATATCATTTACATTCCTAGTATTTACAAGCCCTAGCTTGGTGGTGAACCCCATTTTAGTCTTTAATCACACCCTAGGACACCTTATTGCAGATCTCTTTCCCTCATTGCATCCCTTGGTTGAGATCTCTAAGGTTTCCTTGAGTGAAACTTGTAGAAAATCGGTGTTTGTGTGTCCTAAAACATTACAAACTACCATTTTCAAGGTTTCAGTGAACATCAAACCCAATCTATTTACAAAAAGTGTCTATATATAATATAGTTTTGAAGCTAAAAAAATGCATCTATCACCTCATATTGAAGGCAAGATGTTAGAAACATGATGGCACTAAATTTTTTGAAAAACTATAATCCGAGATCCAACAATAGTTTCATTACCAAACCTAGAACTATAGGTCCTCCTCACTTGTATGGTAGTAATAAATCAAAAAAACCTACAAGGTCCTCTTATCCCAAAGCAAGTGACAAAGTAAATCATATGGTTGAAATTCAACCAGATCCTACCCATCCAACTAGGGATTCTATCAAAGAGGCTTTCTATCCTCAATTATCATGAGCCATGCACTTCTTGTAAGTGTTGTCTCCTCACTAGTTGTGGTAATAATTACTCCATCATAGATTGATGGAGGATGACATCCACATAGCCCCTCTAGGATGTGGAAGAAGGAGACATGCTCCATAGAAAATGTGGATATAATTTGGTGCATTCTCTTTGGATAGTCAATAATATTTTGAGAAGAATATGCTTTTTCTCATTGTAAAGGTTGGAATCTAAGGAATTGTCCCTTGATATGCTTTATGAATTTCATCCCATGGAATGTAAGGGGTCTAATAGACCCAAACTATAAATTCATGGTGTATAATTTTTCATAGATATTTTCTTACTTGGAAATTCTTTGTCTTCAATAACTTAAACTTGTTGGTTTCTTTACTTTAGAAATAATCATGAACCTAGTTCAGGTTGCATAGAATTACATTTATTAATTCTAAGTGGCAACCTCACTATGTTACCGACATTTGTGACCCTCCCAATAGGGACTTGTGGGTCTTTTTCAATACTGATAAATAATGTTTTTATGTTATTGATATATATTCCTCGAATGATGCAACTAAAAGGATGGGGTATGTTCGTGAAAATGGGGGACCAGTTGCATGAGGTCTTAAGTCTAGCCATTTTTTTTGCTAAACTAAAGAAAGCCTGATTTTGAATAATAAATTGAAGATAATTATGCTCAAAATTTGAAGATGCAACATCAACAAGAGTCATAGTGCTCTAAAATTACTTTCTAAACTCCTTTTTTTTAATGGTGGATATTAAGTGGTTCAAATAGGGGGGACACATAATGTGCTCTTATTTTATCAAAAAAATATTACATGGCATTTGGTGTAACCCCCCTAAAATGTTAAAAAGAAAAAAAATAGTATTTCAAAAATCACTTCAATAAAAAATTTAGCTACCACCATGTAGTTTATGCTCAATTTTTGTGCTAAGTTTTTAATGAATATATGATTTATTTATAATTGTCAAAGTGGAAACATCTTTAAAAACAAAAAAAATGAGTAAGCACCCTGTTAATTTTTTTGAAAATTAATTAGAAATCAAAATTTTTGTTTGAATATGTAAATAATAGATTCTAGTTTGTAAAAATGTAATTTATTTCAAATTTTAATGAGCAAGTAAAAAATGAAACAAATATAATATATGTAGGATTTTGATGAAAAATACCTTAACATATTGAAACATAGAAAAAATTATGTGGTTAGAAAGCTAATAGAGAGGTTAGCCTTACTATGTTATTTTCTTAAATTGACATTGAAAGATGTGCAAAATTGATGTAGATAACACTCAAGATTGTGTCACTTTTTTATCATTTGCAAAAAACACTTATGTGGGTGTTGAAATGTGAGTCCAACCCTTTGGGTTGGATGCCCAAGGAAATTCCAACCCTAAGAATTAGAAATACCCAAAATAGATAATAGTGCTTGCATATTATAAAACACTTTTATTTTCAAGAACAAATACCTCTCTCTTTCTCTGCCCAACTCTTTCTACCTGCTTATATAATTCATACTCTCCATCTTCCTCAAAGCATATAAGTATTGGAGGATCTTATAATTTCTCAATGATGCAAGAGCATCCTTGGTTCTTGGCAATCTTGCATCAACCAAAAATATTTTCTTTCAATTTTTGTTCTTGTTCAGTTCAAGTTGGTGGATTCATCATATTTTCTCACCAGGCCCTATGGATCTATGTTTACATCGTGGAAATGTTCATTTTCCTTATTCCAATATTTGAGTATGATTGGATCTTTTTCTAACAAGTTATCGCTTCTGGATTAAGTGGCAGTTTCTTTAATCGGCACCAGAATAATTTTCAAGTCTAATGACTTGTTTGATCGCTTGTGGATCTTTCTCGTAACTTGTGGATCTTGATGATGTGCTTCAAATTGTTCCATGGAGTGTCCCCGACCTTAATTATAGGTCCACACTTCATCCTATGCATCTGTTGAGGAGAAATTCAAATTTGAGGCCGACCTATTTCATGCACATGTTACATTTTCTATCATTGGAGATTGTGATGATCTTTGGACGACGCGAAAGATTCTAGATCTGTTGATATGATATAAAGCTTGTAATAGATCATTAGAATAGCAGAAGTGGATTAAGTAGATTAATGTAGATTTGATATGTAATATTTTTTCTCGCATTAAGGAGCATATATGAATATTGTATTTGAGCATGTTGTATCAGGCTTGTGAGCTGAATCTGTAGTTCCAAATGTTGTCGGCCGATTGTAATTGAGATTTTTGATAATAAGAATGTTTGAATATGCATTTTCCTCCATATTCAATGCTGCTTCTATTGTGTAACTCTTGTTTCATAGTCCAAATTGTTATCTTTGAGGACCCTTCTACCGTGGCTACACCAGATTGGTATCAGAGCAAGATTCAATCTGTGAGAGATTGCCAGAGTTTGTGGAGTCCTGTTGAAGATTTGTTGTGGGGTGGCAGATTGAGGATCCAACTTGCATCTATAGAGGACTTGTGTAAATATGGCAGGAAGAACAAATGGTAGAGGAAATGGAGCGCGTGGAAATGCAAACCCAACTATGATGGAGATGTTGAGAGGAATTGTTACTAGATTAGATGTAGTTGAAACGACCCAAAGGAGAGGTCAACCAGTTGATGATGTGGTAAGCTTTCACTCCTCTCCTCTATTACTTGGTTGAGTAGAATAACACTATTTTGTAGCGCTTTAAGTGCTCTTTACTTCATTTCTACTTTTCTCTCTATCTATTTGGTTGTCCATGGAGGTGGGAACACCAAAATGGGGTCTGACTGAGGTAGGCCCCTACACAACCACCCAATAATTTCTCTCTCCCTCTTGTGTGTAGGTGTTGAAGACACTCATGAGCTGGAAGCTTCATCACTCACATGATTGTAAGTATTTCATTTCTTCTCCTTATCTTTTTCATTTCTACTTCGTTATTTCAGTTCTATCACTTTCTGTTATTTCCCTATATTCTGTGAGTTCTTAGCAATCATATAGAAGCACTCACTTTGTTATTTTTTGAGACATTCTCATTCTATAGTTTGTACAAGATGCCAGTGCACCTTTGGGATGCCAGTGCACCACGCTGTCATCCCTATTCTACGCTAACATCCTTTGGCCAAGAGCTCGTTAGTTTTTCTAGAGAATCTTTGTGACCCACTCTTTCTAATTCTAAAACTCTCATCGCTATTCCATTGAGGTAGTATAGGGTAGTTCACCCCATGAGGCTCTTTGAATGAAGATAACTCATGAGTATTGAATCCCCCTATATTACATTTTGGTGAACCTAACATGAAGAATAGTGCTCTTAAAAAAAATCTAGGAATTTATTTACCCCTACTTGTTGGGGTCATAACTTTTGACTCGTTCCTTCAAATTCAGAACTGTTTGCACTGTTGGAAAGGTCTCTTAGAGAACCACTTTAGTCCCTAAAATACTAGTGCCTTTGGTAGTTGAATTTTAGGGACTAACACAAGTTCCGACCTCAAATTCTGCTCCAAAGACTTTTGAAAATGCAAATTACTAGAACATAGAAAATACCAAAAAAATTGTAATGGATTTAATATCTTCTTTTATTAGTTATGTATCTACTTTTGTTCAAAATTTTAATGATATTCTATTTCATGCATGTGATGGTGACTTGGATTTTCCCATGTCACTTGGTATCTTTGATCCTTCTCACGAAAGTCCTACTTTAGAGAATATTTTGTTGCACGAAGATGAAATCATTGATACTTTTCTCAATGTTACTCTACCTACTATTCATTCCAATGCACTCTCTTCTAGAGATGATGCATTTGTGAATAATAAACATTCTCTTCATTCCAATGCACTCTCTTCTAGAGATGATGCATTTGTGAATAATAAACCTTCTCTTCATTCCAATGCACTCTCTTCTAGAAATGATGCATTTGTGAATGATGAATCTAACCTTCATTCCAATGCACCCTCTTCTAGAGAAGATGTATTTGTGAATGATGAATCTAACCTTCATTCCAATGCATCCTCTTCTAGAGAAGATGTATTCATGAATGATGAATCTACCTCTCATTCCAATGCACTCTCTTTTGGAGATGATGCATTTGTGAATGGTGAATCTCATCTTTGTTCTAATGTAATCTCTTCTAGAGATGGTGCATTAGTGAATTTTGAACCTCCTTCCACATCTGATTCTCCCTGGATCGATGTTGAGAATATTCCTTCAAATAACTATTCCACATTTGATCCTATTTGGATTGATGTTGAGAATATGTATTCAAATAATTGTTCTGCTAGCTGTGATGATTCCCTAAATGTAATCTGTCTCTGCTTCCCCTCAAAGGCCGAGACCAATCATTTACGTGACTCCATCTAGTCCTTCTCCTAAAAGGGTTTGTTCTATTAATGGTGTTTCATTTGATAGTAACCCTCTTGATACTCCTATGGCTCCCTCTTATAGAGTGGTAGCCCATACTTATGAGAATAAAATGAGTAAATAACCAAGCCTTCCTTTAGCTCCTAAACCTATGACTAAAGCACTTAATGATTATAATCTTGTCAAGCAACCTTGCGTTCCTCCAGATAAGATCTCACTATGGCACTTGCTTCAGTCTGCTCTAGTTTACCAACGTATGCTTTAGGAAGCCTTGTAAAAGATCCTCTTTCCTTCTTTTTCCAAGCCAATCGATGCTAATGCATTGATGGTGTATATTCATGTGGATTTACCGAATATCACGTTCTATTTGCAAGAGCTCCCATCTCCGGAAGTACATAAGCAAATGGAACCTTTGATGATTATAGTCAATATTAATAAAACTGGCATTAGATGTACTCTCATTGACGCCAGTTCAATGCTCAATGTATGTAGCATTGATCTATTGCCTAAGATTAATGTTGATTCATCTTCTATTAATGCTTCTTCTATTGGCATTCATGGGTTTGATAATGTTGGTCAACAAGCCCTAGGCATGATAGTCTTGCCTTTGAGGTTGGGACCTGTTACTATACCCAACCTTGTATATGTTATGGGAAAAAAGCTACCTTATAACCTTCTTCTTGGTAGACCATGGATTCATTCTATGTGTGTAGTCTTGTCTACCTTGCATAAGTTAATTCATTTCATTGCTAACAATAAAGTAGTCATAGTTAAGGCTGACTGTGAGGCTATGCACTCATGTGAAATGACAACTGTTGGTCAGGCTTTGATTGTGCCTACTCTTATTCCTTCAATATCTTCTGTTGTGTTGATGTTTACTCTAGCAATACCTACTACAAAGGATACTCTTGAGATAAATGTACCTAAGGAAGATCCTTCTGAAGCAAGAAGTCTTATGTCTACTTCTTCCTCTTCTCAAAGGAATGCTTGTCTTGGTGATGATTGGGGTTCCTTAGAATTTACAGATTCCTTCATCTAGGAATATAAAGTTGACCTGATCCACCTAGACCTTCCAATGGAATCATTCACACCTGCCATCAAAGATGGCTAAGTACTCTTTTGCATCACGGGGTAAGTTGAATGCAAATTGTAATGTACTGTTGATCACTGTTTCTGCACAACAACAACACAAACAAGATGCAATATCCTATCTCTCTTAAAAGGTAAATTTCTATTAGCAAGTCTCAAGAGATAACCCCAAGATATTCATGTCAGGTCTTGACAATGCATAAACAACTCAGTGATAAATGTGAAATTGCTAGTAATCACAATGGGACCTTACTACAAGCAAACTATTGAATAGATTTTGTTAGATTTAACAAACTGATGATACTTCATTCCTAACATTTACCCAATAATCAAAGAAATAGCAAAAGAGTGAGGGTTTCAGAGAGATTTCTAAATCTAATATTACTCCTAAGATTAACAATGAGAGCAACCAATACCCAAAATGGACCAATCCTTCAAAACTGATTTCTACTTGACCCAGATAAATCTGCTACCTTATAGAAAATAGTGCAATCTTCTAAGGCTCTTAAGATTTTCAAACCATAAACATGCATTCAAATAACCCTATTGCAGTTCAAATGAACAACATTCATGATTGAACTAAGCACAAGGAATATCAAGTCCAGGCTAACTTTGCAAAGCAACTAATAGTTAGTTGGTTGTGAAAAGTATGGACTGAAGGATTGTTGCAACATTTAAGTATTGGATCACAAAAATTATCAAATTGAATCTATCTAGATATTTACCGACTCAAAGCAATTTTGAAGATGGAATGGCTAAAACCATGCAAAACAAGAGAACACAAATATGGCACCAAATCACAATGTCGCTATTTGCATTCGAAATGTTCACTGTAGCAACAATCTTAGCTTTTTGTTACAATATTTGCTTGAGTGTCACTACCTGCTAATTTACCCTACTTCTATATTCTAATTACAAATTCAAACTATTTTCGATTGTCTAATTCTTCTAACTTTTTCTAACCCTTTACAAAGAGGCCCAATGCCCAATATATAGAAACTCCAGAAAACTCATAGGCCAAGCAAGGGTCTTGCAACAATAACTCTGCACAACCACCCAACCAAGAAGGTCGTCGAAATGGGTCAAATAGGTAATAAATGCGCGTCCCATCGAGGTTGGCCCTAGATTCATGATGTAGCCTGCTCGTCGTGTGGAAAGATAATGGGGAAGCACAAATCGCGCCATCGCTCATCATCGGCTCCCTTCCCTATTGTCCTTGCACCGATCTGACTCTTTATGTAGCTTCAAGAATGTCACATCCAAGTCGGCCATAGGTGGTATTGGCAGAACCCTAAGTCGCCTCTATGGACGCAATCTCCTCCCTTGAGTGTTCGATTGACCTATCCCAGTCTGCTTTGTGTGCCACATGCTTATCAATAACTGCAAGGTAGGTGGCTGCATCATCTAGTTGGTGCTCGGAGATAGATACATCATCAAGTGGTGCATAGAAATCATGCCACAACTCTTTCAACTGCTCAAAATTCAAATACCTGGGCACGATTTTCCTTCATCCTGTCATAATTTCAAAAAAAGTAATGGAGCTATCATAGATGCTAGCTAGGGTGTCATCAATGTGCTTTCTCTATTTGTAAATTTTCTTCAACACTTTCTACTAGATTTGCAACATTTCAAACCATTCCCATGGCTCGACAGCTCTGGAAGAAGGAAGAATCCTGTCATTGACCAACTTGTCCTGGGTGTATTCCATTAGGGTCCTATTTTTTTGTAGGAGGAGGTCGGTGTTCCCTTTATCCTACGCCATTACCTGTTTCAACCATTCAGTGGTCTTGACAACATTTTTACCGACTGATAAAATTTCCTTGATAGCTTCATCACCCTTGATTTGCACCCCTTTCAACCAATTCATAGTGGCAAGGGTGGAAGCTCTCATCTTTTCAAGATCAGATATAGTCTCTCGAGGTAGAGGATTGGTGGTAGAGGAAGAGGGATTGATTGACTGCAATGGCCTCATTAATTCCTCTAAGCACTTCTTGAGATTCTCATTCTCTCTCTTTAGCTCCTGCTTGGTTTTTACCTCCTTTCTCAATCTATCCACAATGACTGCGCTGGAGCCCTCATAATCCTCAACATCCTGCTCAACCGATGTAGGCCCAAGATTAAAAGTCTGTATATTGTAATCACTTCCATTCACATTGTCTCTGTTTTTATCTAGAGCAGGGATGGAAAAATGAACAACCTTGTTATGTGCCTCATCCCTTTCAATACTTGAGATCACTCTAGCCTTTTTCTTACCTTTATCTTTTCCAATTTTGGCTAGTAGTGCATCCCAATTAGGTGGACTATCTTCTACTACCACCTGTTTTCTTTTTATTTCCCTATCAAGCCATTTAAGGACAGCAGGATCTAATTGACCCTTAGCCTATTTCTCTACATTTTGTAGATCTTCTGCTATTTCCTCATTCAAACTTTGTTTATCAGGAGTCTCATCGGCCTTACTTTCTTCTTCTTCAACATGTTCTTCCTCCTGCCCAGGTGATGGGATCATTTTTGCCTCTACCTCCCTTGGAGGAGATGCAACTGCCTTTGTTCTAATCAAAGAGTCTATATGTGCAATCACTATGGATTGCATTATCTTTTCAATCTCTGCCTCTGCACTATGGAGATCTCCTACATGGAATTCTTCACCTTTAGTATCTAGATGATCCTCAATATTTTCTTCTTCACCCGGTTCACTTTGAATTTCATGAGCAGAAGGAACATCTCCAAGGTGCACCCCATGGGAGACAGTCGGAGGGGAACCTGTCCTAGGCACATCGTCCTTAGGAGAAGGAGTCCTAGACTTCCTTGCATACAATTTGGCCTTCTCCTCTGAGCTTTCAACATCTATTACTGGTGGGGCAACTACCTCCTCTGCAACCTTGGAGCCAACCTTCTTTGAAAATTTTACAATTCTTTTCCTTTTGGGCATAGGAGCATCGACCTCAGGACTCTGCTCAGACTTCTTAGTCCTTGTCCTTTTCTTAGCCTTGGTCCTTCTCTATTTTTCTATTTCCTGGGCCTCTATTTCTTGTACATCCTTAATCTTGACTTTGAGAGGAGAGCCTAGCTTGCCCTTGGGATCTTGCTCGGTGGATTCCTCAGAAGTAGAATGGGGATCTGAATCTCCCATTAGGTTGTATGTGCATTGCACACCTTTATTCTCCAACTCCCACAAAGTGTGTTTGAGCCACATCTTGGTAAATTTGAGAACAGGATCCATCAATTGTTTTAACTGTGTTTGTTCCTCTTCTAGCCAATCCACATCACTGACCGGCCTATCCTTCACTGCTTCATAGGCATGATCTTGGATCAAGTTCCCATCATCCTCCAACTCATCAGGGACTTCCCTCACATTGTACAATTGGACTGCATCAACCGGAAGTCAAGAGAATTTCTTCTTTCGGATATCATACTCATCACTGCAGTTGGCCCAATAATCTTCTATGTTCACCTTATGGCAATATTCCCTGCTGGCTCTCTATTGAGCCTCCCCTATGATATCAAATCTGGATCTTTGGGAGTGGAGAGACAGGCCAAGAGTACTCAATTCTTCCTCTGAGGCTTGGGTAGAACTGATAGAAGGACATACCTCCCCAGTGCCAATCCTCAATATGAACTCTCCACCAAATCCAGTCTTATGCTTATCCTTCTTGACAACTGTATCAAAATCACAAATCTGCCTTGTTACTTCCAGCAATATAATGTGGTCAATGGGGTATCTTGGAAGTCTGTATGGGGCCTTTTGGCAGCCATCAATCCGACTGTAAGAGAAGGTTGGAAATTGAATAAACCAAGCTCCATATTTCTTGATGAGCTCCTTGGCTAGATCTGAAATTCTGACATGCTCTGCTTCTTGAAGCATTCTAGTGATATGCATGGTAAATACATCATTTTCCCTCTTGTAATTTGAACCTCCCCAATGCAACTAAGGGAAAAATTCATAAATAATATCCTGCCCAAAAATGCCCCTTGCATCCAATCCTCTATAGGGATGGAACCTAGCAAGTGCATAGACCAAATATGAAGTCATGGTGAAGGTCTTTGTCAGCAACACATTGAACAATTGCTTGTGAATTACTTGGCTAATGACCCCTACCCAGCGATAGTCAATTTTCTCTTGTTCCATCCTTACAATTGCATGGCACATCCAATTCTCAAATGTACCAGCACTCTTTAATCCAACCACCCTGCTAAGAAAGGTGATGGCATCATAATATTCCTTCTTGAATTTGGCTCTGAATAGCTGTTTGGGCAGTTTGGAATAATGGGACTTGGGTTTCTCCAGCTAGGAGTTGATAAGCTGCTAAGACTTCATGGTTTGGTCGTCATAGTACTCTTGGGTTGCCTCAATGGTGAATCCTACCACATGAGATCTGTCGGGCATGTTGAAGGTCTGAGCGATGGAGACTGGGTTGAGATTTGCAATAATTCTCCCTTGAGGACCAATTATCCTCTGCTTGTCCTGATCATAGTGCCTGGCGCACTCAAGGACCAGCTCATAGCATTGCACCATTGAGGGGAAACTAGCCACATGGGACAGGGCTGACTCTTTCATTCTCCTAGTCACCAAAGGAGGATCCTTAGCTGATGTACTTGCTTTAAATTCCTCATAGTTTGAGAGGCCAATGTTGGTATTAGTAACTTCTGACCAGAAAGAAGTGATCTCACTCTCCGGGACCTTGCTCTTAATGTCCAACTTGATTCTTTTTGCATCAAACAGCGAGGACCTTGGTCCAACCTTGCTTGATTCAGCCTGTATTCAACATGAAAACATAATAAGAATCACAAGAAAGCAAGGTTAATCCATCACAACACCATTAGAATGCATCCCAGATAAACAAGGCATTGTTAAAATTCCTATAAAATGTCTACAACAAATTTCAGGTTTCAAGGCCACCCGCAAAATTTCAAAAAATTCCATTTAGTGGATTCCGATGGGTGACCAAGAAACACCTACTTAATCCATAAGATTTGATCACTTAATCCAATTAGACCATGTGAGATATCCAAATATGACATGGATAATTATCAAATGTAGCGATACAAACGAATCCAATTGCCTCAAGTTCCTTCATTTTTCACCAAATATCAAAAAATCCGGGACAGTTTTCAGAGGAAAGTCCAAAAGGATTTTCAGGAAACTAGGGGAACACAGATTTTAGAGAAATCAGCCTTGGCAGACATCCACCGGTAGCACGAAGTTCTGAATCAGAGGAGAATCCGGAGTGAGGGCTCGGCACAAGTTTAGAGTCTCACAGAGAAGTCTTAGGAAAGACAGATGTCACACCGAAAGGTCATTAGAAAAGAGGGTCTCGCCAAGACACGGTAGCTTTGGTGTGAGGTCTCAGCGAAAGGGAACATAGCATTCAAATCGGAATGAGCCAAGGGTGGTCAGGGTAAGATCTCAGCAAAGGTTACATGTCTCACCGACCGGCAGGCCTAAGCAAACCCTTCGGTATAACTTCAAGCTTACGGTGGGAGGTCCCAATGAAATGGCAATGCTATGCCAACTAAGGCTCAGTTTGAATTTAGCAGAGGTCCCAATGAAATGGTTTGGGCTTGCTAAGAACAGAAGGCTTTTCCATAATGTCCTAGTGAACTGCGATTGCCACAGCGAAGAGGAGGCATCAGTAGGAGCTTAGGATCTCGCAGAGAGGTCTCGACGAATGATGGATGTCTCCCCGACATACCAACTTCGGTAAAGGCTGTGGTACTCGGTAAAAGGTCTCACCAAAGGTAAAAGTTACAGCGACAGAATGGGAATCGGCAAGGCCTTTGGGAGTCGCTATGACATCTCAGTAATTTAGTTTATCTTGCTGATAGGAAGACTTCAAAAAAATGTAGGGCGATTGGCATGAGGTTTCCCTAAACTCAAAGGGTTACAGTGACTTGGGAAGAATACAGCATGGCAAAAGCAAACACGCTCAGCGAGAGGTCTCGCGGAAGGACAAATGTCCTGGTGAAAACTGAATATCGGTAGAGCTCAAAGATCCTACTGAGACCTCTTGGTAACCAAGGGTAGTTCTGCCAAAAGTGAAGGTTAACAAACATGTCAGTAATAGATTGGCTCATGGGGTGAGGTCCTGGTGAAAGCCAAGTTTCACCAACTAACAGGCATACAAGATCCTATCGGTGTAAGAATGAAAATATCATGGCGACCCGGCAGAGCAAATGAAGACTATTTTGGCAAAGCCCAAGGTGATCGATATATGTTATTGCCGAAGATGAAAGGTCACAGAAAAGAGAGCTCGGAAGGGACAGACCATCCTGGATTGCGACACTAAGGCAAGATTTCGTCCAGACATGGAATTAACTATGAATTTTGACAAGACTAAACCAGGGCAAGCTAAGGATGGGTCCTCTCATGAATTTCTTGGTATCTTTGGTCAATCTTAAGATGAAATATTCTAATATGACATTGCCCTAGGTTTAAACCCCATTCACCCACCACTAGCACACAAGCTGGTCCAAAATTTAGTTGTTTCGACAATTAAGCCACCACTAGGGTTTATGGATTACTCTCAGGGAAGACTCATCAGAATGTAGATGAACATGTGAATTCAAAACTTGCCCAGGAGACAACAAGGATGCAACACTTAACAACCCTAGCATGAAACATATAGGAAACTATAACCAACATGCCACTCATCATCAAATCAAAGTAGAGCAATTAGGCACTTACCATTATGAAGCAGAAATTGGTTGCAAAAGCAACAAACGTGAAACTCAAAGATGTCCACAATGAACATAGGTGAGGACACACCAGAAACCACCACCAAATCAAATGAAGCAAGCCCAAATGGTTCAAAATGAAGTCAATCAATCACGGGAAAGCACATATTAGCTCAAATGATGGAAAATAGTGAACATAATGGTGCAAGAGATCTTAGAAATTAAGTAGAATCTAGCCTTCAAAGCGTGTATGAAGCCATTAATACCATAGACAAGATAGCCAGAGAAACCCAGGAAAACAACATTAGGGCAGAATACGAGAAAGTCCAGCCCACGTAGAAATCTATAAAGAACCAAAATTCCTGAATAGCAAGATCTAGCCGGTAGTTCAAGTAGGATTCAGGAAAATTCGACCAAGGCAGAAAATCCTGGATCAGGGCAAGAGCCTGAAATTCAATCATAACTCAAGATTTTCAACGAATATCTCAGGGAAAACACTTAGGCAATAAAAATAAACATTCAAGCACCGTGCCCAAGTAAGACAAAACCTCAAAAGAAAGGGCTAGAAAACCAAAAACCAAAGTGGAAGAGGGTCCCTGCTTACAGCGGGGCGTGTGTGCGAAAAACTGCACATGTACTTGGTGTTGATCCTCCTTCTAAGGAAGATGATCACAATTATGTTAAGGAGGTTAGTATTGGTAGTCTTGTCAGGAAGGATGATGCTGATCTCATAGAGAAGTATGATCCCCATTGCTAGAATGATGCCCTCTAAGGAGATCCTCCTCCTTTTTCTTCTACCTTCGTATCTTCTTGCAAGCAATCAAACTTTTCTCCATAAGAGAAAGGTTTGCTTCTTGTTCCTCATCCTCTATCTAAGAAAGAGTGTATTTTGTTGTGGCTTCTAAAAACATACTTAATCACTCTTCCTTCTCCTACATGTAATAAAATTCATAAACCTAATAAATAAAAACATCTTTTCTGCGCATACCATCGAATGCCTGGCCATTCCACTAGTGAATGTAAGGCCTTAAGAGATAAAATACATCTTTGTGATTCAAGTGCCATTAGACTCCCATTTGATTAACACACTTACCTTTACTTCACATGACAAGTGATATTGAGGTTTACCTCTATCTTGCATGTTATAAGTGTCTTGCATGGTTCTCCTCCCCTATATGTTGGGGGCAGTGATAACTTGTTCTAGGGATGTGCGTCCTTCTTAAGGACCCCCTCTCTTCTCTATGGATTTCAAAAGAAGCGTCCCTTGAGTGGACCCCTTTTCTCTTTTGAATGGTTCCCGAGAGACATCTTTGAAAGATTTTCTCTCTTGAATGAATTCATTGGTGTCTAGCTTGGGGACAATCCACCTAAGCCCACTGCTTGCATCATACTTGGTGCTTGTTTCGAATGTGGGTGGATGCATTTCTTTCGGGGATGCCCACGTGATGCGCAGATGTCCATGCGATGCGCTTGCGTCCCTAATAGATTCTTGCATCTCGAGTCTGCAGAGGTGTTACACTTCCTATTGGGGGTCAATTTGTAACACCCTCCTTGGCTGACCTACCTGAATATGGCCATTTCTCTTCATATCTTCTTCAAATTCATCCCTTGAACTAGCATTTCATCTTCTTCCATCTTCTACCATCTTCTTCACATATCTTCACATCTTCTAAGAACTTCTTCACTTCATTCACAAGCTTCACAATCTCTCCACAAGCTCTAAGTAGCTTCTTCACCATCTCTTTAGTCTCCAAACACTTTACACTTCGTAGTAACATCAAAACTCCACCACTTTAGTAGAGCAAGTGTGGAACAAACACCATTGCAATAGAGGCTTGAGTTCCTCTCATTTTCTCCCCATCCATTAGCCTTGAGTGCTCTTGGTGAAGGTGGTAAGCTTTCACTCCTCTCCTCTATTACTTGGTTGAGTAGCATAAAACTATTTTGAAGTGCTTTAAGTGCTCTTTACTTCATTTCTACTTTCCTCTCTATCTATTTGGCTATCTTTGGAGGTGGGAACACCAAAATGGGGTTTGACTGAGGTAGGCCCCTATACAACCACCCAACAATTTTTCTCTCCCTCTTGTGTGTAGGTGTTGAAGACACCCATGAGCTAGAAGCTTCATCACTCACACAGTTGTAAGTATTTCCTTTCTTCTCCTTATCTTTGTCATTTCTACTTCTTTATTTCAATTCTATCACTTTTTGTTATTTCCCTATATTCTATGAGTTCTTAGCAATCATATAGAAGCATTCACTTTGTTAATTTTTGTGACATTCTTGTTCTCTGGTCTGTACAAGATGCCAGCGCAGTGCACTGTTGTCCCTATTCTGCACTGACATCCTTTGGTCGAGAGCTCGTCAGTTTGTCTAGAGAATCTTTGTGACCCACTCTTTCTAATTCTAAAACTCTCACTGTTGTTCCATTGAGGTAGTATAGGGTATTTTTCCCCATGAGGCTCTCTGAATGAAGAGAACTCGTGAGTAGTGAATCCAATTATATTACAACAACAAATCTAGAAATTATGACATAATGTAATAGTAGAAAGTTGAAATATAGGAAATGTCTAGAAAATGCCAGAAATTATAGTGCAAAATATGTAGAAGGACTAAGTCGCCTAGTGTGGCGAATTAGTCCTAGTGATGATTTTTTAATGATTTTTTAGAAATTTGAATTGCAATTTGATGTTTTTCAGATGCACAAATGTAACTACAGTATGAAAATGCAGAACTTTTGTTGTTTTCCAATGAATTAAAATGCAAAAATGCAAGCTATGTGATGGAAATAAGACAAAAATTCAGAATAGGTAGTTGGTCTAACAAGGCCAAAGAGCATGAAAATTTAAATAGTTTTTTCTAGTAAAATAAGATACCCTAGTGTGTGATGTGTGTGCACAAAACTCAAATTTTCAATTACTCTTCTTTATATCATAAATTCTTTATATACAAAGGTCCCCCATGAGTAGGTATATAGGCTAGTCTTGTCCCACCTAGTATTTTAGCGTCACCTGAAATTTGTTGTATTTGATATACCCATCAAATTAGAAGTATTTTTTCCCAACCAAATTATCTAGTACCTAATCAATAAGAGGCAAGGAGAAGTAATATTTCTTTGTGAATTTTTTAACTCTATGTAAACAACACACATTCTATGGAAGTAATATTTGACTAATGCAATGTTTAAAACCCTAGGATGCAATTTAAACAATGCAACACCTAATGCAATGATAATGCAAGTTAAACCTAGGATGTAAATGCATTTGAAATAAAAAAGACAATGTTCAAAAGTCGGGTTCACCAAAATGTGGACATTGATTTTGGGTGTCCAAGGGTTCTCTAGCACTTCTATGGTTTTCACCTAAAAGGAGAGAAATGGGTCCAAAATGCTAATTTCTACACTCAATATTAATGTAAAATGGATGCAATATGCCTAGATATGATGTCTAATGCAATAAACTAAAAAATAAATGATTTATTGATGTTAAACCAAAGAAATGCAAAGTGCTGGAAAACATAGTGATGTATGCAAAAACTCCTAAGAATGCAAGTAAATGATAAAAAAATTAAACAATATTGGAGAGGTGCACTTGAAATCTAAAGTATGATGTAGAGAGGCTCTAGAATCCTATAGAGTTGACTAGAAATACTAACTAGGACACTTATGCCAAGCTAGGTGACTTAGTCCAGTTTTAGGAAAAATCTATCGGAAAAAGAATCTGCCAAATGGGTACTCAGAAATACAAAAACCACTTTTCAAGCCTGGCAATGGGACTAATTTGCCACAGATGGTGACTTAGTCCACTTGGAAATTTCTAAAAATTTGGGGCAATATTTTGTAGCTTTCAGTCTGCAATTCCTTTTCTAATAGATGTCTAATCCAGATTCTATAGAAAATGAGTTGAAATTGGTCTCCAAGCTTCAATTAGGGCATTATTGACTTTGATGGATTGAAAACACCTTTTTGACACTTTCCTCTTTGACAAATCTCCAAACAAGACCTAAAAACACACATGGAAAGAGGGAAAAAGGGTTAAGGGTTAGAGTATAGGGGTTTGCCTTGGTCAAACCCCACTTGGGTAATCAAACCCTAGATAATGAAATGAAATAAAGATAAAATTATGAATAAACAACATGCAATGTCATATACTCACCAAACCTTTGATGTATAAATCTGAAGATATGTAATGAAGTGCTCCAATGGATGACTTGATGATGCTTAAAGTGCTTGAATGCTTAAGAGATTGATTTCTTGAGTGTTGGATGAATTAGGTGTAAAATGAGAGGAAAAACCCTTTATTTATAATTTATTTTCTATTATTTCCTGAAAATAACACATCACAGGCCAACCTCAGGGGCAAGAGAATAAAATCCTTCCAAAAAATTGAAATTATTTTGATTTTTGTGCCCAGTTGGACTCAGCCGCCCCAAGTGGCGACTTGATCCCACTAGGGCAATCTTAATTGGTATTAGGAATTAAAGTGTATTTAATAAGGTTTAATGGGAATATTCTAAAAAATACACTTAAGTATGACCAAAAAGTACATTAAGGGGTCATTTAAACATGAGAAAGGGTTAAATTAGTGATGACAAGTCTAGAAAAGCGTGAGTTTATTACAATTCTTTACAACACTTTGAAATAAGACTTGGTAAGTAATAAGAAGGGGTTATTTAAGATAATTATAATGAAAGGTTCCTAGAAAAGTCTGAAAGTGGGTTACAGCATTTCACAACTCTTTTACAATACAACCTAGAAGTCTTAATGTTTCTCAAGGGTCCAAGACCTAATGTGAATGTGTTGACCACATTACAACATTAAATCTAGGTAAAATCAAGCAAAATTCCATAAGAGAGACTCAAGTGAGCATAAAAATGTCAACTATACATTTTTTGGAAACACATTATCTAACTGAATGTGTAACCTTTTAGGCCTCTAGAGGTTACCTAGTTTTTTGCTAAACCTCATGTGCATACCTTTTGAGGTTGTAATACTTTCCATCTAACCTCAAAGATCACTTTTTTAGTCATTCAACACTTATCACCAAGGTTGATGACTTGGTCAAATTGGTTGTTTGTTTGTACATTCCAAGTGATTGAAAGGTTGATAGGTCTATAGGACACTTGTCTACTTATTTGTGCCACATTATAGGGCACTTCTCAATCCACATATAGGTGGATTGCCTCTTCCTTGCCTATATATATGTAAGGTCATTTTGTACATTTTAATCAACTATTTCACCAATCTCTTTGATAATGCACGAATTAGGTTCATTGTGTGTAAGTGTTTTTGTGGAAGCACAAGAATTTTTCTGTTATGATCTTGGATGAAAATCCTAACATGATCATGTTATAAAAACAAACAAAATATATCTTATTATAAAAATCAAGAGTAATATCAATTGAAGAAAACATTGAAAATGATCAAAATTTACCTAATATAGAAAGTCAAAAATATGCCAATAAAACACCATCTAAAATTATCTTGTATGAAATCAAAGTGAATAATTGAAATTGATGAGAGTATCTTAAAGCCAATGCTTATAAAATTATAGAATACACTTGTAGAAGAATTTTTAATAAAATATGGATATATTTTTTTCAAAGTTTTTATATAGAATCCTACACTTGATGAAATTGCTAATTATAGAAAATTTGATCATAGATTGGCATATAGACTTAAGAAATTTCCCAAGTTTTAATAATAGATCCAACCTTTATAAGGCCTAAAAAACATAATTTATAAGAGATGATATTACTTGGATCTAGCACACAACTGATACCTAACACCATTTGAGTGGTAGCTTTACAACTATACATAGACATATAGAATATTCCCTTATGATACATGAATTCCTTTCTTTCCTAGCCTCATAAAATAAAACATAAATTATGCCAGATTCCCTACCATTCTTACACAAATTTTATCTAGCAAATTATCCCCCAAAATAAAGTTACTAGGTAGTAAAACAAGACACTTCTAACATTTTTGTAGCCTTACAAAATTTTATTTACCCCTGCCATCTTAATTTTTTCTTGGTAGAATACATGACATTTTCCCCTTCCCACACAAATATTTTATCTCACATTATCTGAGGCTATATAATTTACAAAAAAATCATAGAGGGGCAAATATTTAACTATATACTTTAATATTGCCCTTGCTAGGTTTCATAATCACTACATTTCTTAGGACTAAATTCCACTCATAGGGTCAGGGTTGTCAACAAGTGAGTATAATTAGTTCATCTAAAGACTATAAAGGATTCTGAGTTAACTCCATGAGAGTGGGTTTTCTCTCCTACAATTTGAGATTAGCTTAGACTTCGTAGTGTATTCTTAGAGGTGAGATGATAAAATAAACAAAAATTCTAGTGTAGTTAATCCCAAATTGTTGATTGAACCCCAAAGTTGTCATTGGGCTAAGATAAACTCACTACTAAATGACCACTATATAGATGATATAACACCTTGACAATGAGCACAAGGCAGGGTTGAGTTACATGAATTGATGATAACTGATATTTGTATATGATTATTCCTTGTATGTAGTGATACCATAAACCAAACAAATTGAAACTAAAACTTTTTTTTTTAATAATTCATTTGATGTTGTGATTAGAATAGGTTCAATGAGACTAGTGTATATCCTAGGGTAAGAGAGTCACAAACTTGAGGAAGAAATGGTAGGAGAAAACATCTAATTATTTGATCTACACATTCAACTGCATCAATATTGTTCTATTTTTCATTCCACATACTTAGTTATCCATTGGAATACTATCCAAACTCATACATAAACATAAAGAGATTTATTATACATCTTTAAAAAAATTAGAATCCTGTCATATTCCTCTAATAGTATTCATATTTACAACAACAAATATACTAAAAAAAATATATAAGACAATAGATTTTCTGAGTCTGTCCAACAACCAATGGAAATGAAAAAGGAAAATAGCACTACAATGACATTTCTACTATTGAAAATTTTCATGCATCCTTATAATCGCTCTGAATATGATTCTCTATGTTCTTATACCCTTTCAGGAGTATTCTTTTGTTATCTCTGCATCCCAGTACTATCCAATAATCATAATAAAGGAGGGAAAACCAATCTATGACAACCCTAAGTCATAGTAAAGCATCAACATCAAAGTCCATATTGGAGGTTGAATCATGCCCAAAATGAGCAATGCAGATTGAAAGAGAACAGTTGAATTTAAATTCTGGTGTTTAAGCGACCGTTTAGCTATAACGAAGGAAAATGAAATTTAAAAATACAGCGATGGCTTGTTGGTTCCCAAATGCATTAAAATGAATCCATGCAAGCCTTAGTTCACCCTCTGTCGGTGCTCAAACACTTATTATTGAGAACCACCAAATGTGTGCAACATATCCCGTGTGCCTTGTCAACGATCACAACGTCAACAACCACCATCCACACCTGCTCACGGACCAACACCATTGCACATTCAACATCCCCACATGTTGTCACAGCTTAGGCATGGATTGGGAACTAGGAATCAATGGTTCTTGGTTCCTAGGGAACCATCAACCACCTTCCTTCATCAATAAAGACTTTAACCCCTTCCTTAAAGCAAAATTTGAATTTTTTATTTTGAAAATATAGAGTTAGAGTCCCAACAATCCTGTTTACATCAAATTTAAATTAAGAATATTTAAATATTTCTCATGACATATTTAAATTATTTTCTTATGAAATATTTTACCCACATTTTCAAATCCATGCCAAATTTGAATACACCAATCTTAGTCCTTGTATCATATGCAAACAATAGTCTTTGTTTAAATTTTTTGAAACAACTCCATCAAAATAATTATGTGCTTATGTTGCAGCTAGAATACTAAGTGAGATATTTTTCATACAACTAACATGCATTCTAAATCTTTGAACTACAATTTTATTATTTTCTTCCTACACACCATAGGCTTAGCATAAATATTTCAACCACTATGTTTTTCACTAGTTCAAGAAAGTTCTCTACTCACAATATTATCTTAATCTCATTTGACAAAAAAAATAATATATGAGATATTCTATCAAATAATTGATCTATATTATTCTTGCTTTCATATGTTGAATGCATATATTACTAGCAAAACTTCATATCCATCTATTTACAAAGCAATATCTTGCATGGCACTTTTTATCGTTGATGGATATAAGACACCTCTCATACTAGAAAAATCTATAGACCTTAATGAAAGCACAACCACAAAACCATCGACAAAATTCTTGAAACCTCCATTTTGTTCATTCCCCTATTTGCATATTTAATATTATTGTTTCAAATGTCATTCATAATCTTTTACTTTCTCCTTGAAATCCCATGCCTCACACTATCCAACAGATAAAATTTTACATAAAAATGTGGTGCCCAACTTCCATTTGCTTGAAACATAAAAAAAGAGAGTTTATTAGCCACATATCTCTTCATGTACATAGCAGGAAGGATAAATATTTAAAAAAAATGTGCTAATATATGATTGTGCTGAATTCTTTGTCTTACACTTTGCACAATATTGTTGTGGCAATAGAAATTAAACTTCCTTCTTGGAGATGGTACAATTTCTTACTTAATTTGGACCCATTTTGGTACCCTTACATTCATTACCCCTTTAAATTATCATTAATAGGCCCCTAAGACCCTTCATTTCGGATCTCAAGGCTTATTTTTGTTGGCAACACAAGGGCAAACAACTGAGAGGGGGGTTGAATTAGTTGTCACAAAAATTCAAACTTAATAAACTTATTAACCTTATTCTCAGATCTGATTAATAACCATGAACGCATAAATCATCAACACATCAGAAACACACATAACACTAAGATTTTTTTACATGGAAACCCTGTTAGGTGAAAAACCATAGTGGAGGTCAATCCACAAGATTATACACTGTTAGAAGTATAAATAATGAAATGAGGAATGCACATGCATTTAGGCACACTGCCTAGAGCTCACTGCTCAATTACAACAAGGTTTACTACCCAAAAGAAAACACACTGTCTTATAGAAACATTCAGATTACATTCATAGGATTTTGAACTGAGAAAATAGCATTTGCTAATGCCTGATTACAGTTCCAGTTAAGCACATGAACAATTCTTCACACTTTTCTCACTCTTCTTCACACTCTGCTTTTTCCTTCAAATGATTAGGACATTATTCACACATCTCATACACACACATGCCTTCAAATGGAATGCACAATTGCTTATATATATCTGCAACAAGAGATTACATCGCTACATGTTGACTTCAACAAAATAATAAAACCATATACAAACTGTTGGCCCAAAAAATTAAAGATTATCAATGTGAATCAACCAAGGTCGACCACAACATAGGGAAGACCCAAAATAAAATCCTCGAACATGAAACAAATTCAATAATTATTCCACGAAGATCCACAACATGCTACAATTACCCTATCGTCCATGAACATGAAAAACATGAACACGCAAGAGAAAATCACCAATCACAAACACAACGATCAATGCAGACATGCGACACAGATAGAGCATGATCTAGAAACATCCAACAACTGAACTTACTAGAATCACATAGTCTTCTTTCAGGAACACCAACTGAAGCAACAAAAAAAAATTGTCAGAACAGAATTGCACATAACTTGATCAAAATCTTCACATGGATCTCTAAAACCTAATGTCTAGATAAACTAGATATACTTAGAAACAAAACCTTTAATCCACAACCTCTGATCATCAATGTACTGAGTTCGCCAATAGACTGAACTTCACTTCACCACTAACAACCTGCAACTTATTTTATTAAAATTTTCTCAATATCCTTGACATATACAACTTCTAAGACATTAATTCCAATAGTGTTGACATCAATGACAACCAAAACATCCAACAATCTTCCCCTTTGGAATTGATGGCAACACATTATGTGAAAAACACCATCAACACAACTTTCTCTTAGTACTTTCTTCTCCTTAGGTTCTGAATCTTTTCTCCTCAACTCTTTCACATGACTCTTCTCCCCACAAGGTTTTTCACATAGCTCTTCTCCCCCTTTTACATCAATGATAAAGATACACACAAGCTCTGAACCACATATTTGAACATCTGACTACTCCCCCTGAGTAGCAGCCACCACAACATCAATTCAAATCAAGATATGATTGTGAAATGCACGGACTGATGCAAGTGAATGCATCTTAGTAATATTAGGAGGGGTAATAACCCCTAACTTCCCTATGAGATACTCAAAAGTATCCTCAGGCAACAACTTGGTAAGGATATTTGCAATCTGTTTGATAGGGTAGGGTTGGATGGAACACTCACTGTTCCATGCTCTGGGTCTCATCTTGGCGAACCCCTTTGGTGTCACTCTCCACCACCTTAACCTATAGGCCCTAATGCTTGTTAGGCACCCCTGGTTCTCCTGGCCAACCCTACTATCATCTCTATTTCCCTAACCAAGCCAATCTTGGTGCTCTCTCTTCCATTCTCTCCTTAGCCCTTAATCTTCCTAAAGGCTAGCTAAATCTCCAACCTTCACTAATTTGATGCAGGGGTGTGTGATGTCTCCCATAGCTTCAAGAACATCCCCCTAGGGTTCTTGATCATCCACCAATCTCCAATTCTCCATCGCTCTCACCAAACCCTCTTCTAGGGTTTAAAAGGCTACTAGCCCTTGAGCCCCAATTAGGCCTCCTAACCTGAGAAAAGTGGCTTAATCTCCAATCTTTCTAAAGAACATTCCAAACTTCCTTTGGGGATCCTGGTTCTTTTTCCTACCTCTCAAATATTTTTGAGGTTATAGACCTTCACTGTCCGTACATAGGCGTAATCCTCACTTTTCAAGAATTAGGGCTTTTTTTAGGCCATCTCCCGACCACACAGCGAACTGTTAGCTTATTTCAATCACCAAATGGACTAGTGAAACCAGTTCCTTCATGCCAAGCCTTTGTAAGGCTTCCTGCATCCACCACACACCTAGGTTTTCCAGGGGATTGACATCCCTGCAAATATAGTGCTTGTTTTCACTGTCTTTCCTAACTGGGCATTGTCAAGCTCGCATAGGAAAGAAATTTCTCCATGATACTTTGACTCCTACAGACTCCTAACCCTAACCTATTTATAGACATGGAACCTAGCCACATTTTCCACTAGCCTGTACTCTGGATACAGTGGTAATGTGAGCTAAAACCCCATTTTTTCACAGTCTACCAGTCAAAACAATAATTGAAGAAAGAAAAAAGTATTTACAAGAAATCTTGGAAAAGGATAACCTACTAACTACTGTACCAAACAATGCTTGAAGAAAATCTCACTACATTCTAAGCTATACAAATTTCCATGATCAAGCCATTAATCTACTAATTCAAAAACAGGAACAAAATAGGAAATGCACACACAAAATATCACTATTTTCTTTATTTCAAACTAATTGCAAACTCCAATGATTCCAACCCCAATTCCAAGTTGAGGTCCTCCTTATAAAGGTTCAAAAAATGGTTACTTCTCCCCTTGGTCGGACATAACCACCACATTAGGCCAAAATTGCACAAATGCAACATTTTGGGCTTTATTTCCAATTCCTAGTGAATCCTAGTGGAGACAAGTTACTAAACTCTTCCATTCTACCATGATCTACTGATCAACCTTACTCCTAACATGTTCTAACACCTCTAACTCAAAACTAAATGGTCAACATGACCTTAAAGCATTAAAACCATAAAATTTCATCCTAGGCTCACAAATTTTCCTAGTGCTACCTAATGCTTCCTAGGTGCTCCTGCACCATTCTCCCCCTCTATGCCCAAACACGAAGGAATGGAAGGAGAGATCAATGACAAGTCAATACCAAACTTCTTGAACTGATCTTCTTATACCCATGTGGCTTCTGATTCATGCTTGTTCTTCCACTTGATAAGGTGTTCCATGTACACCTTATGCCTTGTAGACTTTTGCACTCTTGAATCCAAGATTCGTTATGCTTTTTGCTTGTCTGGAGTAGGTAGGGGTATGTTGCTTACATCCTTGAATATTTCCCTATTGTTCTGATCTAAATCATTGACTAATCCCTTATATCTGATCAAATTAGCTACATTAAACATTGGTGAAATTCCTAAATTTGTAGGTAACTCCACCTTGTTTGCATTTTACCCATACTTGGCTAACACCTTGCATGGACCCACTCTCTTCATCTACAACTTTGTTGATGTACCCTTCTGTAACCTTGATTTGTTGAGGTGGACCATGACATAGTCTCCTACTGCAAATTGTACATCTTTTCTTGACAAATCTTCCTTCTCCTTCAACTTTTGTGTAGCCTCGGTGACTATCTTCTTCACTTGCTCCTGAATCTCTTTCATGGTTTGACTGAAGTCTTTTGCATGTCCACTTCTATGTTCCATAGCTCCAAGGTCTTTGAGCTCACATATGCCTCTTGGGTGCATCCCATACACAACTTCAAAAGGACTCTTGTGGTCTGATTCACACTATCATTGTAAGCATACTCAGCTTGTGAGATAACCATATCCCATGTCTGTCCATACTCCTTAGTTAGGCACCTTAGAAGGTTACCTAGCACCCTGTTAACCACCTCTGTTTGACCATTGGTCTGAGGATGGTAAGCTAATCCAAATGACAGGTTGGTACCCAATCTACTCCATAGATTCTTCCAAAAGTGACTCATGAACTTCACATCCCTGTCTGAAACAATGCTCAAAGGCAATCCATGGATCCTTACAACTTCCTTGAAGAAGAGATGAGCTATATAACTAGCATCATGAGTAGTTTTGCAAGGGATAAAATGACTCATTTTGCTGAATCTGTCCACTACTACATAGACACTGTCAAAACCAGTCTTGGTCTTAGGAAGTCCTACCACAAAATCCATGCTCACACACTCCCATGGTCTGTTAGGAATGAGTAGGGGTTGATATAAACCAGAATTACTAGCTACTCCCTTAGCTTTCATACACACCACACATTGCTCCACATATTTTCTGACATCTCTTGCCATCTTAGGCCAATAGTAGAACCTCTGCACTAGTTCCAATGTCTTGTTGATGCCAAAATGTCCACTAAGACTGCCATTATGCTTCTCTTGAATGAGGTTTTCTCTCATTGATCCTCTTGGAACACACAACTAATTTCCTTTGAAAAAAAAACCACTTTGCAAAGTATACTCAGAGTATTGGCTATGAAAATGATTCTCAAAGTCTAAACATACCTTGTAGGCCTCTGAAAAGTCTTCATCTTCACCATAGAGATCCTTGAAACTCTCTATGCCAATGCTCTTGATCTGTATCTCTTGCACTATCAACAATCTCCTGCTTAGTGCATCTGCCACCTTGTTCAACTGTCCCTTCTTATGCTTAATGGTAAAAGTAAAAGCTTGGATGTATTCCATCCATTTCAAATGCCTATTACTCAACTTCTCTTGAGTGTTGATATAGCTAAGTGCCTGATTGTCAGTAAAGACTACAAACTCCTTGGGTAGAAGGTAATGCCTCCACTTCCTAAGTGACTGAACCAAAGCATAAAGTTCTAAGTCATAGGTTGAATATTTCTTCTTTGCTTCATTGAGCTTCTCACTAAAGAAGGCTATAGGCCTACCCTCTTGACTTAGCACTCCTCCTACTGCCACTCCACTTGCATCACATTCAATAGTGAACAATTTGTCAAAACTAGGTAATAAGAGAATAGGTTGAGTTGCCACCTCTTGTTTTAGTTTCTCAAACCCTTTCTCATCTTCTTGAGTCCACACAAACTTAGTTTTTAAACCACCCTTGATTGTATCTAAGACTGGTGCACAAATACCACTAAATTTCCTTATGAATTTTCTATAAAATTGAGCCAAACCATGGAAACTTCTTACCTCAGTCCTTGTGGTTGGTGTAGGCTAGTTTAGGATGGCTTCCACCTTGCTTGGATCCATCTTCAATGATCCTTGGGATACTACAAACCCCAAATACACAAGCTCCTATTTGAAGAACTCACATTTCTCTAGATTGATGGCTAACTTCTCTTCTTGCAATCTTCTAAGAACCATCTCCACATGCTTTAGGTGTTCTTCTGCTGTCTTACTAAAGATGAGTATATCATCAAGATATACTACCACAAATATCCCTATAAAGTCTTTAATCACTTCATTCATGAGCCTCATGAATGTGCTAGGGGAATTAGAGAGGCCAAATGGCATCACTCTCCACTCATACAACCCATCATTTGTCTTAAAAGCTGTCTTCCACTCATCTCCATCCTTGATTCTGATATGATGGTATCCACTCTTGAGATCCAACTTGGTGTAGTATTGAGCTCCTCTAAGACAATCCATTAAGTCTTCAATTCTAGGAATAGGGAACCTATACCTAATGGTGATCCTATTTATTGCTCTAGAATCAGTGCATTACCTCCATTTACCTCCCTTCTTGGTTGCTAAGACCACTAGTACTGCACATGGGCTGATGCTCTTTTGAATCAATCCTTGATCCAACAACTCTTGCACTTGTCTAGCTACCTCTAGATTCTGATCTGGTGTAAGTTTGTATGCTGCTTTGTTTGGTAATGAAGCCCCTGGTATGAAGTCAATTTGATGACTAATGGCTCTTTATGGAGGTAGGATTGCTGGTGTTCCATGACTCACTATGTCCTTATACCTCTCAAGCAACTTTTGAACTTCTCCGGGTATGACTATTTTCTCAACCTTATTCTCTTCTTCAGGTTGCAACATAACCACATATCCTTCACCTACTTGATGTAGGTTGTTAATGAACTCTTTAGCATTGCTCAACAAGACATTAGGTGTCTCTGACTATCCTTCTTCCTCATCTGACAGTGACTGCAACTTAAATGTCTTCCCATCCTTCTTGAAAGAAATGGTGTTCTCTTTTTCATCATACATGACACTTCTGTCATACTGCCATGGTCTGCCCAATAGTAGATGGCATGCATCCATGGGTAAAACATCACAAACTAACTTATCTTTGTATCCTCCAATGGAGAACTCCACCGTTGTCTACTCATTGACAAGAACACTCTATCCTTTGTTCAACCATGTCACCTTGTAGGGATTGGTGTGGGGTAATTTCTCTAATTTCAACTCCTTTACTACCTCCTCTAAGATGATGTTATCAGATGAACCTGAATCCACAATACCTTGCATACTTTCCCAAGTATTTTGAATTTCACTCTAAATAAGCTCTTCTTTGTTTTGGCTCTTCCTTGACTAGTTGTCTGATCAAAACTCTACTAAACATCAGATTCTCCCCCACTTCTGATTCAATGTGACTAACCTCTGGTGATTTGACACTCATGGTGTCCTCTTGTGCATATGCCACTCTCTTAGTATTTGATGAAGATGCTTTCCCTGGGTACCTATAAGCTGGATGTCCTACTTGTCCACAATGGTAACACTTCATATTAGCAAAGCAAGAATTGCTCCTTCCTGCTCCTCTTCCTCTATTTGAACCTCCTTGAGGTCCTCTACCTTTGTTATACCCTCCTCTAGAAGGTGTTTCATTGCTATGATCTGTGGATTTAAACTCTCCTTGGTTTCTTTGGTCATTGCCTCTACCTTGGTAGCCAACTCGCTGTCCTCTTTGATCTCTTTGATCTCTACCTTTGCCTCTGCCCTTAGAAGTCTATTCTTGTTTCCTCCTGCTTCTTTCCTCAATCTTAGTAGCCAATTGATAGCATTGGTGCACTGTCTTGGGACTTAGAAGAGTCATCTCTTCCTGGATGTTCCATTTCAAACCGTTAAGGTATCTAGCCACCTTAAGACTTTCATCCTCTATCACATTAGACCTCATACAAATTTTTTGAAACTCCTCAGTGTAAGTGTTCACATCTTGGTCTCTTTGCCTCAAACTTTGTCTCTTCTTGTGTAACTGAATCTCATAATCATCTGGCATGTATGCTTCCCTTACTTTGGCAACCATTCCTTTCCAAGTTGAAATAGGCTGCTTGCCTTCCTTTTCCCTCTCTGTTTGAATGAACTTCCACCACGTCAAGGCAGAACCTCTTAACCTTGATTTGGCCACCTATACCTTCTGTGCTTCTGTGACCCCATCCCACTCAAAATGGTTTTCCATTCCCTCTATCCAATCCACAACTAAATCAACTTCCATTTTTCCACTAAACAGTAGTATGCCTTCAAGTCCTTTTCCACTCAAAGCCTTCAATGCCTTCAAGAAAGGCTCTTCTTCCCAAACAGGGGCAGGTTCAGGGATCTTGTCTTCCTTTGTAACCTCTTCTTTCTTTGGTACCCTTCCTTCCAACTGCACATTATTCAATGCTTTCTCAAGTTGGTCTATTCTTTCTTTTAACAACTTATTGTCTTCCTCTTGTTCTTTGACCATCTTGGCTAATTCAACATTTGTCACCATGATGGTAGAACCACTAGATTCAAGGTCTGACATACAAGATTCTTCCCAAATCTTTTGCTTGCTCTGATACCAATCTGATAGGGTAGGGTTGGATGGAACACTCACTATTCCATGCTTTGGGTCTCACCTTGGTGAACCCCTTTGGTGTCACTCTCCACCACCTTAACCTATAGGACCTAATGCTTGTTAGGCACCCCTGGTTCTCCTGGACAACCCTACTATCATCTCCATTTCCCTAACCAGGACAATCTTGGTGCTCTCTCTGCCATTATCTCCTTAGCCCTTAATCTTCCTAAAGGCTAGCTAAATCTCCAACCTTCACTATTTTGATGCAGGGGTGCGTGATGTCTCCCATAGCTTCAAGAACATCCCCCTAGGGTTCTTGATCATTCACCAATCTCCAATTCTCCATCACTCTCACCAAACCCTCTTCTAGGGTTTAAAAGGCTACTAGCCCTTGAGCCCCAATTAGGCCTCCTAACCCGAGAAAAGTGGCTTAATCTCCAATCTTTCTAAAGAACATTCCAAACTTCCTTTGGGGATCCTAGTTCTTTTTCCTACCTCTCAAATATTTTTGAGGTTATAGACCTTCACTATCCGTACACATACGTAATCCTCACTTTTCAAGAATTAGGGCTTTTTTTAGGCCATCTCCTGACCACACAACAAACTGTCAGCTTATTTCAATCACCAAATGGACTGGTGAAACTAGTTCCTTCATTCCAAGCCTTTGTAAGGCTTTGTGCATCCACCACACACCTAGGTTTTCCAGGGGATTGACATCCCTGCAACTTTAGTGCTTGTTTTCACTGTCTTTCCTAACCAGGCATTGTCAAGCTCACCTAGGGAAGAACTTTCTCCATGATACTTTGACTCCTATAGACTCCTAACCCTAACCTATTTATAGAAATGGAGCCTAGCCACATTTCCCACTAGCCCGTACTCTCGATACAGTGGTAATGTGAGCTAAAACCCCATTTTTTCACAGTCTACCAGTCAAAACAACAATTGAAGAAAGAACAAAGTATTTACAAGAAATATTGGAAATGGATAACCTACTAACTACTGTACCAAACAATGCTTGAAGACAATCTCACTACATTCTAAGCTATACAAATTGCCATGATCAAGCCATTAATCTACTAATTCAAAAACATGAACAAAACAAGAAATGCACACACAAAATATCACTATTTTCTTTATTTCAAACTAATTGCAAACTCCAATGACTCCAACCCCAATTCCAAGTTGAGGTCCTCCTTATAAAGGTTCAAAAAAATGGTTACTTCTCCCCTTGGTCAGACATAACCACCACATTAGGCCAAAATTGCACAAATGCAACATTTTGGGCTTTATTTCCAATTCCTAGTGAATCCTAGTGGAGACAAGTTGCTAAACTCTTCCATTCTACCATGAGCTACTGATCAACCTTACTCCTAACATGTTCTAACACCTCTAACTCAAAACTAAATGGTCAACATGACCTTAAAGCATTAAAACCACAAAATTTCATCCTAGGCTCACAAATTTGCCTAGTGCTACCTAATGCTTCCTAGGTGCTCCTACACCACTATTCCTTAGTAGGCATATACTCTAGTCCGAGTTCCTTTTCACTCAACTTCTCTCTCAAAAAGTGAAACTTGATAGATATATGCTTGGTTTTTGAGTGCAACACCAGATTCTTAGAAATGTTAATTGCACTTGAATTATCACAGAATATAGTAATAGGCTCATCATACACAACTCTGATATCTTTCAACATTTGCTTCATCCACAACACTTGAGTACAATTGTTAGTAGCAATAATGTATTCTTCCTTTGCAGTATATAAAGAAATGGCATTTTGCTTTTTGCTTAGCCATGAAATCAACTTCTTTCCCATGAAAAATGCACCACAACTAGTACTTTTTCTGTCATTCACATCTCCTACCCAATCAACATTAGTAAAGGTGCTCAAAGTAAGATCATCATGTTTAGGATACCATAGGCCAAAATCAACTGTCTCCTTCAAGTATTTGAAAATCCTCTTCACAGCTGTCACATGAGATTCCTTAGGATCAGCTTGAAATCTTGCAACAATGCATAGAACATTCATGATATCAAGTCTAGTTTGAGTCAAATAGAGCAATCCACTAATCATCAATCTATATCTAGTTTGATTTTCTTTCAAAGAATCATAATCTTGTGTCAACTTGGACCCGGTCACCATAGGTGTACCAATTGGCTTTGAATCTTCCATACCAAACTTCTTTAGCAATTCTTTCACGTACTTGGACTGAGATATAAAGATCCCTTTATCTAGCTGAGTAATTTGCAATCCCAAAAATAATTTCGTCTCTCCAATCATTGACATGTTAAACTCACTTTGCATCTCATCAGAAAAATTCATGCACAACCCATCATCTTCTCCAAAAATGATGTCATCAACAAATAGTTCCACAATAAAATCTTTATCATGATCAATCTTGAAATACAAATTACTATCAGCAATACCTTTGTTAAATAAAAGCTTTGGAAAATACTTGTTCAATCTAGCATACCATGCTCTTGGGGCTTTCTTAAGTCCATACAATGCTTTCTTCAACCGACAAACCATATCTCCTTGATCAGTCAATTGAAATCCATCAAGTAGCTCAACATACACCTCTTCTTCTAGTTCACTATTTAAAAATGTTGACTTCACATCTATCTGATAAACCTTAAAGTTTTTGTAAGCAACATAAGCAAGAAATAGTCTCACAACTTCAATCCTAGCAACAGGAGCATAAGTTTCTTCAAAGTCAATTCCTTCCATTTGAGAATAGTCTTGCTTTGTTTCTAACTACTTCTCCTTGCTCATTTAGTTTGTTTCTAAAGTCCCATTTAGTTCCAATTACATTTTTTTCCTTAGGTCTAGGAACAAGATTATATGTATCATTCTTCTCAATTTGCAGTAGTTCTTCTTTTATTGCTTCTACCCAATGTTCATCTTTGCAAGCTTCATTCACACTATTAGGCTCAGTCTTTGAAATCAAACAGTATTCTTCTATAATTTTTCTCCTAGTCTGAACACCTTTGTTCTTATCACCTATGATCTAATCTTCTGAATGATTTAATCTTACATACCTTGGAGTTTTAGGATGTTCTCAAACTTTAGGCTCTTGTGATATCTCTTCTGCACTTTTGCTAATTCCTTCTTCTTGATTATCTTGATTCACTAGAATGATCTGAACTTGATTTTAAGTCTAAACTTTCTTTTTGTGTTTGTGTGAAATATGGAAAGTTATTAAATCAACACAAGCCTTAATGGAACGAATTATATCAAAGATTCAAAGCAAAGAAACTACTCTAAATTTTCACAAAACAAATCTTTTAAGAACATCTCATTGTCCTCTATTCTTAAAGATTCCTTTAACCCTTTGGCCCTCAGATTTCTATGTGCACAAAAGCTATTAGAATGACACTTAAGAAATAAGATTAGCATATAACATGCAAGCCAACTAAGTTCCTACATAAAACTATACGATGGAAAGGATAATGGATACTATGATGAATGGATGATGGTGTTAGATGATTCAAGGTAGATACTATGGTATTGAGATGGGATGATTCTACATATGCTCAAATGAAAACTATGGAAAACTAATATGATACTCCATATGCTCAAATGCTAACTATGAATATGCTAATCTAAAATGCAACTATTAAGCAAAGTATTACTCTAATATCTAACTATGATGCAAAACATGATATAAAATGTAACTATAAGACTTCATAATGCTTCCAACCTTAAACGATATTCTTGCATGATAACTCTATTCAAAATTGGATGCAAAATACAATGCCAAAGGGTTGTATTTATAGCCTTTTCCAAGCATTTGGTGAGGTGACAACGATCAATGGCCTAGATTTGAATAAGAAGAATGAACGGTGGAGATGTAGAGAATCAAGATGTTGTCCCCTTGACCAAAGACAACATGCCAAATGGATGGAAGAATCTCTTGACCAATAGGAAACATGCCAAATGGATGGAAGACTCAAGTGTGGGAAGAAAAGACCATGTGTTTGAAAATTGGTGGAAGTGTGTGAGGAATAAGCCATGTGCTAAGAAATTGGTTGAAGATTATTCTAATTAAAAATTAGAATTATTTAATTTCATGTGACCTTGGTGAGGTGGCACAAAAAGTTGTAGAATTAGAGAAGGGTGAACAATATAAATAAATTGAGAATTTATTTATACATAGTCAAATATTAATTAAATAATTGGTATTTAATTAATTAAATGCCATGAATGATTTTAGGTCTATACACTTTCCTTTATTTAAACTGTCATTCTAATCATCTGAATCATATCCACAGGTTCTAGATGATCTAGCTATGTCTTCATCAACCTTGACAATTTCACTTTAAACCATTTTCCTCAATCTCTTATTGTAGCATCAGTAGGCCTTGCTTTTAGTAGAATAACCAAGAAGGATTACTTCATCACTCCTAGCATCAAACTTTCCTATATCTTCATCTCTTCTGATAAAGTATTTACTCCCAAATATTTTGAAGTACCTAATAGTAGGCTTGTGACCAAACCATAGCTCAAAAGGAGTCTTACCAGTATCACCTTTGACTTGTACCTGGTTGAGAGTGTAAACAACAGTACTCACAACTTCTCTCCAATAGATATGAGGAACATTTCCTTCCAACATCATAGTCCTAGCAGCATCTTGAATTATCCCGTTCTTCCTTTGCACAAATCCATTTTGTTGAGGGGTCTGCGGTGCAGATAATTGTCTCTTTATCCCATGTTCTTTATAAAAAGAATTAAATTCACTGGAAGTGAATTCACCTCCTCTATCTGATCTCAAACATTTGATCTTCAGACATGTCTTTGTCTCAACCATAGCCTTAAAAATCTTAAAAATCTCCAGACCTTCAAATTTCTCCCTTAAGAAAGTAACCCACATCATTCTAGAATAATAATCAATAAGTAGCATGAAATACCTATCTCCTTGTAAACTTGTGATTCTAGAAGGACAAAAATTAGTATGCACAAGCTCCAACACTTCATTTGAACAATGTTTTTTGTTCCAAAAAGAAATTCTAGTTTGCTTCCCTAACTGACATTCCTTGCATATAGCATTAGTAGGTTTTATCAAATTAGGTAGATCTTTCACAACTTGAGTAAAGCTTATCTTGATAATATTGTCAAAGTTTACATGAAGTATTCTCCTATGCCACAGCCAACTTTCATCAACTTGAGCAATTAGACAACTTTTATTAGTAGCATTTAGGTGAAATATATTACCTTTTTTTTTTGTACCTGATGCAATCACATTTCTAGAATTCCCCAATATTCTACACTTTCCATCCTTGGATTGAAGATTGTATCCCTTATCAACCATATTTCCAAAACTTAAAAGATTATGCTTCAAACCTTCCACATATAGAACATCATCAGTATTATGCTTACCATCAAGAGAAATACATCCCCTGCCATGGATACACCAACTTTGTCATCACCAAATATTACAACACCACCATCAAACTTTTCCAAGCTCACAAATTTCTTTTATCACCTATCATGTGATGAGAGCGTACACTGTCAATCACCCATTCATCTTTTTCTTCAAATATGGCCACTAGGGCTTTCTCCACATTTGTACAACTAGCAAATTTAGTAGGGGCTAGATCATTTTCCTTGATAGCAATAAATACCCATTCATCCTCACTTACATTCCCTTTATCAGATTCATCATCTGTCACACCTTCATCAGCAACATAATAGCACTTTCTTTGAAATCTAGGCTTGTTATGTCTTGGCTTAGGAACTCTTTCTAGATACCTTGATGCAAAATAACCTATCTTACTGCAAGAAAAAACATTTAATAGGAAATTTCCCTTTATACTTACCTTCTCCTTTGGATTATCTCTTAACAATAAGTGCTTCAAGCTTGTCTACCTCTCTCTCTTATTCTTCAATCTTTCACTTTTCCTCCTCATACTTGATCACCTTTCTAGAAGAAATTTCACCTAGATCATATCTCTGCTTATCTTTTCCAGAGGTAGTAGAATTGAATGCAGATTCTATCTTAGGAAGAGCATCAACAAATTCACTTAGCTCAAAAGTAGTAAGCTTACCAATCAACATATCTCTGGTTACATTTGTCATAGTTTGGATCTCCTCAATAGCAGTAGCTTTGGATTTTTATGTAGTAGGAAAAGATCTAAGCACTTTAGCAACAATCTCCGATTCTTCCAATTTTCCACTAGCACATTTGATACTACACACAAGTTCACTCACTCTTTGCATGAAAGAAGTAATGTTCTAATCATCACCCATTCTCAACATTTCATATTTCCCTTTAAGACTTTGCAAATTAGCAATCTTCACATGAGTATCACCTTCATACAAAGTTTCCAATGTTTTCTAGATCTCATAAGCAGTCTTCAGATCCATCACATTTGTAATCTCAGAATCAGTAAAAGCACTCAACAAAGCTTCCTTAGCCCTGATATTATATTCAACATCCTCAATCTCAACACCAATAGAAGGACCATTTTGTGGGATAACATACCTATTCTTTGTAATGTTCCAGTAGGGTTCACCAATGCATCTTAGATGACACTCTATTCGAGTCTTCCATAGAGAATAATTTGTTTCATCAAATCTAGGACTATCCTTCTTGTATGTCACCATTCCAGATCATCTCAAGCTATTAAACTTATTCCAAGGAACCTACTTTGATACCAATTGTTGGAAACATAAGGGAAGACAACTGAGAGGGGGGATGAATTAGTTGTCACATAAATTCAAACTTAATAAACTTATTAACCTTATTCTCGTATTTGATTAATAACCATGAAATCATAAATCATCAACACATCAGAAACACATATAACAACAATATTTTTTTACATGGAAACCCTGTTAGGGGAAAAACCACAGTGGAGGTCAGTCCACAAGATTATACCCTGTTAAAAGTATAAAGAATGAAATGGGGAATGAACATACATTCAGGAACACTGCCAAAAGCTCACTGCTCAATTACAACAAGGCTTATTACCCAAAGGAAGACACACTGTCTCATAGAAACATTTAGATTACATTTGCAAGATTTTGAACTGAGAAAATAGCATTTGCTAACATGGTTGATTACAGTTCTGGTTAAGCACATGAACAATTCTTCACACTTTGCTCACTCTTCTTTACACTTTGCTTCTGCCTTTGAATGATTAATACATTATTCCCACATCTTATACACATGCATTCCTTCAAATGGAATAAACAATCACTTATATATATCCACATCAATAGATTACATCGCTACATGTGGGCTTCAACAAAATAATAAAACATATACAAATTGTTGACCCAAAACATTAAAGATTATCAATGAAAATCAACCAAGGTTGGCCACAACATATTGAAGACCCAAAATAAAATTATCGAACATGAAACACCTTCAAAAATTATTCCATGAAGTTCCACAACCCACAATAACTACCCTGTCAGCCATGAACATGAAAAATATGAACACACAAGAGAAAATCACCAATCATGAACACATCGATCAATGTAGATGTACAATATAGATAGAGCATGATCTAGAAACATCCACAAAAATTAATAATCACTAGAGAATTATTTGCAACAACTAAACTTACTAGAATCACATCATCTTCTTTTAGGAACACCAATTGAAGCAACAACAAAAAAATGCCAGAACACAACTGCACATAACTCAATCAAATCTTCACGTGGATCTCTAAAACTTAACATGGATAAACTAGATATAATCGACAACAAAAACTTTAATCCACAACCTCTGATCATCAATGTACTGAGCTCACCAACAGACTGAACTTCACTTCACCACTGGCAACCTGCAACTTATTTTATTACAATTTTCTCAATATCCTCGACATATACAACTTGTAAGACATTAATTCCAATAGTGTTGACATCAATGACAACCGAAACATCTAAAAATATCCCCCTATGGAATTGATGGAAACACATGATGTGAAGAACACCATTGACACAACTTTCTCTTAACACTTTCTCGTTCTTAGGTTCTGACTCTTTTCTCCTCAACTCTTTCACATGACTCTTCTCCGCACAAGGTTTCTCACACATCTCTTCTACCCCTTTTACATCAATGACAAAGATACACACAAGCTCTGAAGCACATATCTAAACATTTGAATACCCCCCTAAGTAGCAGCCACCACAACATCAATCTAGATCAAGATATGACTGTGAAATGCACGAACTAATGCATCTTAGTTCTAATTAGGAGGGGTAATCACCCCTAACTTCCCTTTGAGATACTCAAAAGTATCCTTAGGAAACGACTTGGTAAGGATATTTGTAATATGTTCCTTAGTAGGCACATACTCTAGTCTGACCTCCTTTTCACTCATCTTCTCTCTCAAAAAGTGAAACTTGAGAGATATATGCTTGGTTTTTGAGTGCAACACCAAATTCTTAGAAATGTTAATTGTGCTTGAATTATCACAGAATATAGAAATAAGCTCATCATACACAACTTTGATATCTTTCAACATCTACTTCATCCATAATACTTGAGTACAATTGTTAGTAGTAGCAATGTATTATACCTTTGTAGTAGATAAAGAAGTGACATTCTGCTTCTTACTTAACCATGAAGTCAACTTCTTTCCCAAGAAACATGCACCACCACTAGTACCTTTTTTTGTCATTCACATCTCCTGCCCAATCAGCATCAGTAAAGGTGCTCAAAGTAAGATCATCATATTTAGGATACCATAGGCCAAAATCAACTATCCCCTTCAAGTATCTAAAATTTATCTTCACAACTTTCACATGAGATTCCTTAGGATAAGCTTGAAATCTTGCAACAATGCATACATCATCCATGATATCAGGTCTATTTTGAGTCAAATAGAGTAATCCACTAGTCATCGATTTGTATCTAGTTTTATTTTCTTTTGGAGAATCAACATCTTGTGTCAACTTGCACACGGTCACCATAGGTGTACCAACTAGCTTTGAATCTTCCATACCAAACTTCTTTAGCAATATCTTTCACATTCTTGGATTGAGATATAAAGATCCCTTTATCTAGTTGAGTAATTTTCAATCCCAAAAATAATTTCATCTCTCCAATCATTGACATCTCAAACTCACTCTACATATCATTAGAAAACTTCATGCACAAACCATCATCTCCTCCAAAAATGATATCATCAATAAAGGCTTCCACAATCAAATCTTTATCATGATCAATCTTGACATACAAATTACTATTAGCAGTACCTTTGTTAAATCCAAGCTTCAACAAATACTTGTCAAATTTGGCATACCATTATCTTGAGGCTTGTTATTTCCATACAATGCTTTCTTCAACTAACAAACCATATCTCCCTGATCAGTCAATTGAAATCCATCAGGTTGCTCAACATACACCTCTTCTTCCAGTTCACCATTTAAAAATGTTGACTTGACATCCATCTAATAAACCTTAAAGTTTTTGTAAGCAACATAAGCAAGAAAAAGTCTCACAACTTCAATCCTAGCAATAGGAGCGAGAGTTTCTTTAAAGTCAATTCCTTCCATCTGAGAATATCCTTTACACACCAGTCTTGCTTTATTTCTAACTACTTCTCCTTGTTCATTCAGTTTGTTTCTAAAGACCCATTTAGTTCCAATTACATTTTTGTCCTTAGGTCTAGGAACAAGAATCCATGTATCATTCTTCTCAATCTGCAATAGTTCTTCTTTCATTGCTTGTACCTAATGTTCATCTTTGCATGCTAAATTCACACTGTTAGGCTCAGTCTTTGAAATCAAATAGTATTCTTCTGCAATTTTTCTCCTAGTCCGAACACCTTTGTTCTTATCACCTAGGATGTAATCTTTTGAATGATTTAATCTTACATACCTTGGTGTTTTAGGATGTTCTCAAACTTTAGGCTCTTGTGATCTCTCTTCTGCACTTTTGCTAGTTCCTTCTTCTTGATTTTCTTGATTCACCAGAATGATCTGAACTTGATTTGAAGTATGAACTTTCTTTCCTTTATTTAAACTATCATTCGGATCATCTGAATCATATCCATAAGTTCTGGTTGATCTAGCTATGTCTTCGTCAACCTTGACATTTGCACTTTCAACCATTTTCCTCAATGTCTTATTGTAGCATTGGTAGGCCTTGCTTTTAGTAGAATAACCAAGAAAGATTCCTTCATCACTCCTAGCATCAAAATTTTCTATATCTTCTTGTCTTTTGATAAAGCATTTACTCCCAAATATATTGAAGTACCTAATAGTGGGCTTGTGACCAAACCATAGCTCAAAATGAGTCCCACCAATATCACCTTTGACTAGTACTCGGTTGAGAGTGTAAACAATAGTACTCACAACTTCTCTCCAATAGATATGAGGAACATTTCCTTCCAGAATCATAGTCCTAGCAACATCTTGAATTGTCCTATTCTTCCTTTCCACAACTCCATTTTGCTGAGGGGTCTGCGTTGTAGATAATTGTGTCTTTATCCCATATTCTTCACAAAAAGAATTAAATTCACTGAAAGTGAATTTACCTCCTCTATCCGATCTCAAACATTTGATCTTCAAATCTGTCTCTGTCTCAACCATAGCCTTAAAAATCTTGAACTTCTCCAGAACTTCAGATTTCTCCCTTAAGAAAACTTAACTCATATCATTCTATAATAATCATCAATAGGTAGCATGAAATACCTATCTCCTTGTAGACTTTTGATTCTAGAAGGACCACAAAAAATAGTTTGCATAAGCTCCAACACTTCATTTGAACAATGGTGTTTGCTTTGGAACAAAATTCTAGTTTGCTTCCCTAACTGACATTCCTTGCATTTAGCATTAGTTGGTTTTATCAACTTAGGTAGATCTCTCACAACTTGAGTAGAGATATCTTGATAATATTGTCAAAGTCTACATGACACATTCTCATATGCCACAACCAACTTTTATTAGCAACATTTAGGTGAAATATATTACCTTTTGTTTTTGTACTTGATGTAATCACATTTCCATAATTCCCCAATATTTTTCACTTTCCATCCTTGAATTGAAGATTGTAACCCTTGTCAACCATCTATCCAACACTTAAAAGATTATTCTTTAGACCTTCCACATATAGAACATCATCAGTATTATGCTTACCATCAAGAGAAATACATCCTTTGCCACGGATTACACCGGCTTTGTCATCACCAAATCTTACAACACCACCATCAAAATTTTTCAAGCTCACAAATTTTCTTTTATCACCTGTCATGTGATGAGAGCATACATTTTCAATCACCCATTCATATTTTTCTTTAACTATGGCTGCTAGGGATTTCTCCACATTTGTACAACTAATAGATTTAGTAGGGGCTGGATCATTTTCCTTGATAGCAATAAATACCCATTCATCCTCACTTACATCGCCTTTATCAAATTTATCATTTGTCACACCTTCATCAGTAGCATAATAACACTTTCTTTGAAAGCTAGGCTTGTTAGGTCTTGGCTTAGGAACTCTTTCCAGACACCTTGATGCAAAATGACCTAGTTTACTATAAGAAAAATATTTAATAGGAAATTTCCATTTATACTTACCTTCTCCTCTGGCTTCTCTCTTAACAATAAGTTCTTCAAGCTCGTCTAGCTCTCTCTCTTCTTCTTCAATCTTAGATTCTATCTTAGGAAGAGCATCGACAAATTCACTTAGCTCAAAAGCAGTATGCTTACCAATCAACATATCTCTAGTTACATTTTTCACAGTCTGGATCTCCTCAATAGCAGTAGCCTTGGCTTTGTATACAACAGGCAAAGATCTAAGCACTTTAGTAAAAATATCTGATTCTTCCAATTATCCATCAACATGTCTAATACTACAAACAAATTTATTCTCTCTTTGCATGAAAGAAGTAATGTTCTTATCATCACCCATTTTCAACATTTCATATTTCCCTTTAAGACTTTACAACTTAGCAATCTTCACATGAGTATCACCTTCATACAAATTTTCCAACTTTTTCTAGATCTCATAAGCAGTCTTTAGATCCATCACATTTATCATCTCAGAATTGGTCAAAGCACTCATAAAAGCTTCCTTAGCCCTAATATTATATTCAACGTCCAAGTAATCTTAGCAGCAGTAGAAGGACCATTTTGTGGGATAACATACCTATTCTTTGTAATGTTCTAGTAGGGTTCACCAATGCATCTTAAATGACACTCCATTTGAGTCTTCCACAAAGAATAATTTGTTCCATCAAATCTCAGACTATCCTTCTTGTATGTTGCCATTCCAGATCTCCTGAAGCTATTAAAATTTTTCCAAGGAACCTACTCTGATACCAAATCTTGGCAACACAAGGGAAAATAACTAAGAGGGGGGGTGAATCAGTTGTCATAAAAATTCAAACTTAATAAACTTATTAAATTTATTCTTAGATTTGATTAATAACCATGAAAGCATAAATCATCAACACATTAGAAACACACATAACACCAATATTTTTTTTATGTGGAAACCTTGTTAGGGGAAAAACCATGGTGGAGGTCAGTCCACAAGATTTACCTTGTTAAAAGTATAAAAAATGAAATGGGGAATGCACATGCATTCAGGAACATTGCCTAGAGCTCACTACTCAATTACAACAAGGCTTACTACCCAAAGGAAGACACACTATCTTACAGAAACATTTGGATTACATCTGTAGGATTTTGAATTAAGAAAATAATATTTGCTAATGCTTGACTACAGTTTCAGTTAAGCACATGAACACTTCTTCACACTTTGCTTCTACCTTCGAATGATTAGGAATTTATTCACACATCTTATACATATGCATGCCTTCAAATGAAATAAACAATCGCTTATATATATCCGCAACAAGAGATTACATCACTACATGTCAGCTTCAACAAAATAATAAAACATATAAAAAATGTTGGCCCAAAAAAATTAAAGATTATCAATGGGAATCAACCAAGGTCAGCCACAGCATATTGAAGACCCAAAATAAAATCCTTGAACATGAAACACCTTCAAAAATTATTCCACAAAGATCCACAACACGCTATAATTACCCTATTAGCCATGAACATTAAAATCATGAACACATAAGTGAAAATCACCAATTGTGAACACAAAAATCAATGCAAAGGTGCAACATAGGTAGAGAACGATCTAGAAACATCTAAAAACATTAAGAATCACCAGAGAAGCATTTGTAATAATTGAACTTACTAGAATCACGTCATCTTCTTTCAGGAACACCAATTAGAGCAACAAAAAAACTATCAGAACACAACTGCACATAACTCGATCAAATCTTCATGCGGATGTCTAAAAATTAACATGGATAAACTATATATACTCAACATCAAACTCTTTAATCCACAATCTCTGATCATCAATGCACTGAGCTTGCCAATAGATTAAACTTCACTTCACTACTAACAACCTTTAACTTATTTTATTATAATTTTCTCAATATCCTCGAAACATATAGCTTCTAAGAAATTAATGCCAATAGTATTGACATCAATGACAACCACATCTTAGAAACACAACCACAACATCCAACAATCTCCCTCTGTGGTATTTATGGAAACACATGATGTGAAAAACACCATCAACACAACTTTCTCTTAGCACTTTCTCCTCCTTAGGTTCTGACTCTTTTCTCCTCAACTCTTTCACATGAATCTTCTCCCCACAAGGTTTTTATAGGTCTTCAAGATCACTTTCATTCAAGATCTAGCATTTTCAAGGATTGATTATGGTTTCCCATGGTGAATCATGATGGATTTTAGGTTAGGGAGATGCAACTAGCCATCAAGCGAAGCCTAATGACTTGTTTCCTAGGTGATTCCATCCTCCATTATCATTCTACTTTTATACTAAGGAAGGTACATGCATTATTATGACTCATTAGGGTGATTGGGGATCTCCCAAAGTGAGTCATTCATCTTCATGTTTTTTCATGCATCTTATTCTAGCAGATTAGGATAAGATTGCATTGCATTTTAGATTTCCTAATATTAGATACACTTAAGGTTAGGGTTTATGTTCACATTTACATTTAAGATCCATTATTTCTATCAAGGTTTAATTACCAAACTAGGGGTTTGACCAAGACAAACCCCCCATAGGCAAATCAACACTATATTTTATTTTTTAGGTCTTTTTCCAGGTTCAGATCCAAAAATTAGGTTGGGAAGAAAGAACAAAGATTGGAGAATAGATCTAGACTTTGACTTACAGTAAAAGAAAAACATGACTGATACACCAAAAGTGGTGTATGGGTCCCAATATAGGCAACTCTCCAGATTTCTGAAGATCCTGAGTCAACACTGCTAGATTCCTATTTCAGTCTAGACACCCTAGTCTTGGACTGATATGCCCAACCTAGCGTATGAGTCCTAGTGTGCCCTAAAATCAATATTTTGAGGATTTTAGAGCTTATTCTGAGCACATTCAGATTCCCAGGTGCACCATTCTAATTTCTCAATTTTCCATTCATTTCTAGGTCATTTGTTAAAGTTTTACACATCATTAAGTTTTGTCATTAGATCTTGCATGCTATTTGTCTTTCCAAGCCCTAGCTTGGTAGTGAACACTCATATTGTCTTTAATCATACCCTAGGACATCCCTATTGTAGATCTCTTTTCCCTTTCCATCCTTTGATAGAGATCTCTAGGGTTTCCTTGAGTGAAACAAGAGTATGAAGTAGGAACCCTATCTCCACAAAGATAAGGCCCCTATTTCTGTTGTTTCATTTTGGTGAACCTGCATTTAGAACATCTTAATTCTAATTTGGAGTGAATCATAATCCTAGATCTAGCTTGTATTAACATTGAATTAGGTTTTGCATTAGTTAATTGGCATATAGGGTTTCTAATTCTTGATTTAGTGAAAGTGCATAAATGTTGCATTTTTGCATCTTACACCATTGAATTTCATCTAAAATATACATTTACACTTAATATAGATATCATACAAACCAGAAAACATAAAATTTACCCAAAATTTGCTAAAAATGATGCAAAAACCCTAATCTAGGACTCATACACCCCTTTGGGTGATTTAGTCCCAGTACAGGTGGTTTTGCCTAATTTTTGGGTATTATGTGGTAACTGTTATTTAGCATTCAGATCCTTGAAATACCCTGATTGGGACTCATACACCCCTCTAGGTGATTTAGTCCTATGTTAGGTTTGAAACTACATTTTCTAGTATCAAATTCTTTATTTTTGTGTTTTGGTTTGCTGTTATTACATTTCTATTTTAGTTTGTAGAGTTTCTGTTTCATGCATTTCATTAGATCTAGCTTAATTTAGATACATTTCAATTGTGGATATAATTATATTATTGTACTTTTCATTTCCAGCATTAGTTCATAGTTTGATAACCTTAGATTACATTTGGCATTCACTAAAAAAATAAATCCAAAAACACCTATAAAACTGATGAACCACTTGGAGAAAGCATAGTTATTTGAGTATTCCAAATCTATTTTTCCAAGTTAACCTAACCCTCAAAATGTTTAGTAGTGATGAATTTGACATGCAAGATGAAGCCCTTGAGGACTTCATTTCACAAGGTTCATCCACTAAGGCTTGTTTGGACAAACTGAAACCAAGAGAAGTTAATGTTACTCAATCTCAACTTATCCTTTACCCACCTTCACACAAACCTAAACCTCAAAACATACCCATTTTCACCCTTGAACCACCTAAGAACAATGTTATGCAACAATCAATTTATAATACCATTTCTCATAGATATAATAGTAGAAACAATTCACAACCAAAAAAACTAACTACAACATCTTTACCTTTTCCTAACCCCATCTTGCATAATGCTCCTTGTTTGCCTTCAAATAGTGGAAAGGAGTATGATCTTGTTGAACAACTTAAGAATACTCCTACAATGATATCCCTATGGGACCTAATTCAGAATTCACCTAATTATCACACTATGCTTCAAACCACATTGCAACAAGTAGTGGTTCCCTCTGGTACAAATGCAAATGATGTGGCAGCTCTAATCCAAGGAATGAATGCACAGTTAATGTAAACATTACTTTCCATCAACATGAGCTACCTCCTTTGGAAATGAGAAATAAAAATGATGCATTCATGATAATAGCTATCTATAATAGGTTAGGAATAAAAAAAACCCTTGTTGAAAATGGCTCCACCCTTAATGTGTGTAGTGTGACCCTTTTGGATAGACTTAGCATGGAAAAATCAAGAATTCAACTTGAATCCTTATCAATTCAAGTATTTGATAATGCATGAAAGCAACTTCTTGGTATGATTACTTTTCCTATTATAGTTGGAAAGGCTACCTTGCGAACTCCTATTCATGTCATGCCCGATAATCTTTCTTACAATCTTCTTTTAGGGCGACCTTGGATTCATGAGATGCATGCAGTGCCTTCAAATCTTCATCATATAATGAAGTATGCATATAACAATAAAGTATACCAAGTTGAAATAGACCCCAAGCTTGGAAGTTGCTTACAAGTTGAAAAAGGAATGACAAGTCCTCTAAACACATTAATTCCAACATCAAACATAGAACCTATAAACGAAGATAAACAAGAGATGGAAACAGTGCCAAAATTATTGGAAGATGATTGGGGTTCCTTAGAGTTCACACCTTTGTTTATGGGAGAATACATAATCACAAGAAAAGAAGATGAAAAAAAAGAAACCAATGGTGATGTCAATGCAGAACTCAGAGAAAAACTCACAAGAATCTACCTCATGTACTCTAGAATAAGACACAAGCTATACAAAAAACTTCAAAGAGAAATATTATCAACAACCACCAAACCTGAAAGAAATGGAGAGAATTTACACAAGAGCTTATGAGCTTATGAAACAACTTGGCTATAATGGAGAAGGATGTGGAAAGAAAGAACAAGGCATCCGTGTTCCTATAGAGCCTAACATGCAAGAAACAAAAAATAGTTTGGGATATTTTCCTTCTAAGATAATGCAAGCAAACAAAAGACCTTCGTTGAACATAAATTCCATCATATGTAATCCTAAAATAACTCTCACCTTGAAGCATCATAAATTGCTTGATATAACTTGCGAACCATCATGGGAATACTTAAAAGATGATGAAGCCTTGAAATAAATGTTAGGAGTTTATGAGAAACCATATAATCCTCCTAAAAAGAAATGGGTTACATGTGCTATGAATAGTACTAAGCAAAAATATGGAGAAAAGGAAAGTAATGAGATTGATAAGGACGATGAAGAATACATGTCTGAATTTCCAAAACAAAGTGCACTTCCTTTAGGAGATACAATTGACATACCAATGGATATTAAAAGTAAGGAGCAAGTAATTAAGATAGGAAAGTTCCTTGATGAAGATGAACAAGAAGACCATGCAACTTTACTTCATGACTTTCCCAAACATTTTGGTTAGACTTATTTGGATATGCTAGGAATTGGTGCTAAGATAGTGACGCACAACTTGTTGGTGTAATTAATTATTTAATTACACTTTGCATAAGTTTACTTAGGTAATATTTTAAGTCCTAGGTTGCATAATTAGATAAATCATTTAATAATGGGGTAATTCCCCCTTCCTTGTTTGTAGGAGATAAGATTCCTTCTAGAAGATGAGTTGTCCTTCTATAACTTATCTCTATCTTTTTATCATTTCCTAGATAGGGTTCACATGTTGTCACATGTAGTGTGATTTTAACACTTGGCAACATCTTATGCATTTTAGGCTTTCACTCATGCCTATATATTCAAGGCATTTTGTACATTTGTAGTCATCTTATATTCAATTTGGCATTCTTGCATCTTAATAATAGCATGACATTTTTTCCATTTCTCTCTTGTGGAAGTTATTTTGTCTTACAGGTGATTCTGGGGTGTTTGAGGAGTTCACCTAAACTCCTTCACAAATTAGTCCTTGTTGAAAATGCTAAACCAGTAAGACAAAATATACAAAAGATGAATCCTAAGATAGCCTTGCTAGTTAAGACCGAGATTGAAAAACTTCTTGATGTCGGGTTTATCTGACCTATTGATTATTTTCCTTGGATCTCAAACATTGTTGTAGTCACTAAACCTGATAATCGTATTAGGATGTGTACGGACTTTCGTGATTTGAATAAAGCATCTTTAAAAGATGTTTTCCCCTTCATAATATCGACATGATAGTGGACTTGACTACGAGACATGCTTTGTTGTCATTCATGGATGGATTTTCCAGATATAATCAAATCTTTATCAACCCTCAAGATCAATACAAAACAACATTTACAATGGCTTGGGGAACATTTTGTTGGGTAATGATACCCTTTGGATTAAAGAACAAGTGCAAAATACCAATGAGCTATGACATTGATATTTCACAATTACATACATAAGATTTTGGAAGATTATGTTGATGATATTCTAGCCAAATCTTTAACTTGATAATATAATGTGAATATCATTTGAAATATCTTTGAGAGAATGCGAAAATACAACTTGAGATTGAATCTAAAAAGGTGTCTTTGGTGTAGATAGTGGAGTTTTTTTAGGTTTTATCATATCTCATAGAGACATTGAGGTGGTAACAAAGAAAATTTATGCTATAGTTAACATGCCACCTCCTATAAAAATTTCTCAATTGCATAATTTACAAGGAAGAATTCAATCTATTTGTCATTTTATAGCATCTCTAGCAGATCGAACATTACCTTTCACAAATCTCCTTAAGAAAGAGGTTGAATTTAGTTGGAATGAGGATTGTAAATAGGATTTTGAGAGTTTTAAAGATTATCTTTCCACTCCACCTATTTTACAACCTGCTATGAAGGACAAACCATTTATCCTTTATATAGCAGCATCAACCCATGCTCTCATAACATTGTTGGCTCAACAAGATGAAAATGGTAAAGAACATCCTGTTTATTACATTAGTTGAACCCTGATTGATTATGAAAAACAATACACATTGATAGAGAAATAATGTTTGGATCTTATATTCACTACTAGTAAATTGATATATTACCTATTAAATGCTAAAATACATGTGATGACAAAATTTGATCCTTTAAAACATCTTTTCACTAAAACAGATTTATTAGTACAGTTAGCTAAGTGGGTTATATTGTTAATTGAGTTTGACCTTAAGTTTATATCACAAAAAGCAATTAAAAGACAAGCCTTGACTGACCAATTAGCTTATGCTCCTTCTCTTTAGCGTTACCTAATAATGATTCATTCCCTGACAATAATGTGTTGATGATTGAAACTAATACATGGGAGTTATATTTTGATGGATCTAAGTGTAGAACTATCTCTGGTGCGGGGATTATAAAAACCTTTCCCACAGGGGAGCCTATTCCCTTATCTTATTGCTTAAACTTCCTATGCATAAACAACACCATAGAGTATGAAGCATTACTTGCTAGAATGTACGCTACTTAATTATGGGAGCTCGACACATTAAGATATTTGGTGATTCACAATTAGTCATTAAATAAATAAACAAAATGTATCAAGCAAAACATGACAAATTATCAAAATAAAAGGATATCACAATGACTTTGTTAATTTTTTTTGATTCATACACCATTGACAAAATCCCATGAAAAGATAATCGACATGCAGATGTAATGGCGAGTGAGGATTTCCTTATATCTCGTCAAGATCCTTCAAAAGAACTCAAATTTATTGTGCATACAATTATGAAATCATCAATAGAAGATAAAATGGAATAAGTATTATCAACCACCATGGAAAGATCTAGTGAATGGTACACATTGATATTTAATTATTTAAAAGATGGTACCTTTCCTAAGCTGACAACTAAGAACACTCGAGCTCACCTTTAGAAGCTTGCATCTAAATAAATAATTCTTGTTGACATTTTGTATGGAAGATCCTTTGGTGGTCTCTTAGATGTCTTAAACAATTTGAAATCCCCATTGCACTTGAGCAAGCTCATGCAAGTGCTTATGGAGGTCATTTTGGAGGAAGAACATTAGTTTAAAAACTATTTTGGAGCCATATGGAACAAGATTGCTTTGCATACATTAAGAAATGTTACAAATGTCAAGAACATAGCAATTTGATTCATGCTCCTACCTTCAAAATTCATGCTTAAGTCCCTATTTGGCCCTTTTTGGTATGGGGTTTGGATCTTATTGGAAAAATCTCACCACCTTCCTCTGTCGGGCATACATTCATAATCACTACAATAGACTATTTCAAAAAATGGGTAGAAGTTATTCCCCTTCATTCAACAACTGTCAATGTGATATGCCATCTCATATTGGAACACATTATTGCTCGCTTTGGAATTCCTTCCATGTTAGTTTCAGATAATGAGACACCTTTTAAGAATAATTACGTGAAGAAGTTCTTAGAGAAGTTTAACATCCAACATCATTTTTCAACACCCTACTACCTGCAATCTAACAGTCCAGCGAAATCAAATAATAAAACCCTTGAACAAATCTTCAAGAAAACAATAAGCAAACATAATAAGGATTGGCACACACAACTAACATATGTGTTATGGGCCTATTGTATGAATGTTAGATTATCCACTAGGACTAACGCTTATAACCTTGTCTATGGCACTAAGGCAATAATGCCCTTGGAGTTAGAGATTCCTACATTAAGAATCACTCTTCAAGGAGTTATTGATGATAATATTTATAAGGAACAATGATTACATCAACTTGAAAAGCTTGATGAATAGTGCATTAACGCTTTTGAGCACCTTCAAGCTTACTCTAGAAGAAAGCAATGTAGTTACAATGATAATGTCATCCCTCAAATATTTAATAAAGGTGATTTTGTGTTATGTGAGAATCAATGTGTAGTGTAGGAAAATACACACCCTTGCATTTTCACACTTGTTCAAGCCTATCTTGCTTTGTTTATCCTTATTTATGTCTTTATTGGTCCTATCTTGCATCAACAAGGCTAATGAACTATATCTTTTTATGGATAATCTTGACAAACATCAAAGGTGAAATGATAATTTAATGATTCTGGTTGTGTCCTTGATTTTTGGGTCAGGATTAAGATGCCACCTAGGGCGTCTTTGTCCCCAAAAGGTCTTTGGACCTTGATTTCAAAGGCACCTTAAATGGGCCCCTTTTTGGAGTCTAACACCTTGAGTTTTATGCCTCGGGACTAAGATTCCACCTAGGGCATCTTAGTCCCCCTTAGGTTATTTTTGGGATTTAATTTCAAATCTTGGCAGGATTTAGCCTCCTTTAATTAATAAATTCATATGTCAACTTGTTTGGTGTAATTTTGGGATATTAAGCTTAAGTGAGTATAAATACAAGGCTCTTTCACTAATTTTTCATATATATCCAACAATCTAAGCATTCAAGCATTCAAGAGAAATTCATCAATCATTTGGAGCCATCATCAAGATTCAAGCATTGTATCAAGGATATTGTTGTATCATGTTTGTTATTGTGCTAACAATTGTGATGTAGGGTTTATGATTCAAGCAAGTGTTTCATTCAAGATCAACATCTTTCAAGCAAGATTCAAGAGCCACATCCATTGCAACCATTTCAAGCATATTTGCATACTTCATAAAAAGGGTTTGGTGAGTTGTAACATAGCACTTTGTTCATTAATCATTTCCCTTCATTATTTCTATTTCATTTCAAGGTTTAATTACCAACAAGGGGTTTGACCAAGGTAAACCCACATTTACTAACAATCAACAAGTTTTTCCTATTAAAAGATGTAGGACAACTGAGAGGGGGGGTGAATCAGTTGTCCCAAAATTCCAACTTAAAACTTCAACAGATATCAATTCCTCAACTACACTATTCTATTATTAACTATAAGCATGAACCATAGATAACAGAAAGTAAATTAAGACAATAAACACCATATTTTTACATGGAAAACCCAAGGAGGGAAAAACCACGATGAGGATTAACTCACAATATAAAGTAGTTTCAAACTAAAAATAAAGGATCACTGCCAAGGGCTCACTACCCTGAAAGGACTCACTGTCCAAATACAAAAAATCACTACTTACAAGGGAGGCTCACTGCCTACAAAAAGATTCACAAAACAAAATTATGCTTCATAGCCAAAATGAACTGAGAATAATGCACCTAACAAGTGTTGATGCATTTCCAATAATGCTCAATAGACTGAATTAACACACTTCATCATTTTCACTCACATTCATATTTACTACTACTTCATTGTTCACATATACACATACTTCTATATCTCTCTTCTATATCCTGAAACCTGACCAACATGTATACATATATATACTCAATCTATTCACAAGCATCAATTAGGTCAACCTAATTAGATGCATTTCATTTTTACCAAAAATACTAACTGTTGGCTTCAAGCATTCACAAAATATTTCCAAAAAGCAATTCAAACATCCAACATGCTACATCATGTTGGTATGGACCTAATATAGGTTGCACATATATTCGCATAGAAAAATTAATTCACCGTATCACATATCATGATTAATCCCAAAAAAGTTGGCTAGGAATAGACATCAATGCAAAAAGAAACAAACATTCTATTAGTTGCCACTACGTCGTATGAGCACTAGAGCACATAATATTCTAAACATGCATGCCTTCAACAACCATAAAAAATTTCCCAAAATTGCAAATAGTAATGGTCAATTGTAGAGGAATGTAGACTAGAATACCATAGAGTGGAACATGAATACCAGTTCAGATACCAGACCAAAATACTGAATCAAACACTTAGACTTGCAGTCACAACATGGTGACATCAATGACAACACAAAATTGTAGAGGCAATCATTTTGCTTCATTTTTCCAACAATCTCCCCCTTTGTCATTGATGGAAACATGTGCCAAAAAGAAATATTCAAAAAAATTCTCAAATCTTTGCAAACTCCCCCAATCACGCCAATCTCCCCCCCTTTGACATCAATGGAAAAGGGTGGCCAAAAAAAATGTAAACATGGTGACATCAAAATAAAAAAGATTCCAATTCTTCAAAAACTTCCAGCCATCCAAAGATTTCAAGCAATAATTCAATTAACTTCATTTTGTTCAGATTCCTTTTCCTTTATTTTCTTCTTCACCAAAACAAACAAAACAACAGAGATTCAACACTTAGGATTCAAGTAAAAATGACACTCTTCACCTAAAACACCTTCTTGTATCTTTCCTTGAGAACTGGACACAGTTTCTTCCAGTTAAATGTAGCTAAATCCATTCTTGTGCAGATGCTTTCCAATAAGCCCAATAGAGTAAAACAAGATGACCAATATGAACATTGTCTTTCAACATGTTCTGCATCAGTAAGTATTTCAGAAAGATGGTCTAACTAGACCTTAGCAATCTCCTTAAGGATCCAGAAGGTTTTGACCACATCTTCTCTTTATCTTTGTACAACAATTAGTTCAGCTTGCAATTCTCCAACTCTCAACCTTGTTTCCATTCTTTGTCTTCAAAGACATCAAATTTCTTTCCAATGTTGTTCACTTCAGATTCAATTGCTTCAATTCTACTTCTAAAATTATCTACCACACTAGGCCACCAGAGGCAATATTTGTAAATATCTAATATTTCTTTAATGCATTTCTTCATTTCCAGAAAAAGTTCAAATAATCTCTTCTTAGCTTTAGTACATCTCTTTTCAACCAAGGCTTCAAACTTTTTATCCTTCCCGACCTTCAAGAAACATCGTTTCTTCAACAATATCATCCAAATTTTCTAGTAGGGAGTCAGAGACAATTGATACATCAATACCTTTTCAAAGTAGATAATCTACTAGAGCATCATAAATTTTTAGTCTATCAACAGGAAAGGCTGCATTCCATATCTCTCCAATATTCTTCATTTTTTCTTTAACCAACATAGTTTGGATGTCATCTGGATCAATGGATTTAGATCTAGGCAGAGATTCTTTTTCCTTCTCTTCTGACATGGCAATGATATCTTCAGTTATGGTTTTATTTTTCTTCGATTCCAGAGGGGAATCACCAATAAAAACTTCCAATTCTCTTTTATCTGAGGATGAACCCACTTGAAACTGACTCAATGCTAACATAACGAAGCAAAGATTTGTTTTCAAGGATGTGAAATATGATTTTCACGCACTTACATTTTATCCCAACGCTTCCAGGTATCTGTAGACTTGTTTCCCAATAGGAATACAAGATTCCCACACAACGTTATCTTTTCTGGGTAGGGAACTCAAAAAGTAAAACACCAAGCACACAAGCAAATATCCAAACCAAAAGGGATAACCCTCAACCAATGACATTCAGACATTTTCAAAAATATTCTCAAGCAATTGACCACACAAATCAAATTGCCTATTCTCCTTGACCATCATATGTGCAATATAAACAACAATAGCCGATGTCGAACCTTCACAATTTCTAAAATAGATTTTGTAAGAAACAGTGTACACAACATACCTTATAGCCAAATCCTCAAGCGTGTTTATCAATAGGGCTCAAGGGTCGATACTAATGCCAGTTAGTTCCTCCACATCTTTGTACTTCATAGTTTTCTTTCCAGGAAGATCCCCACTACTGCATAAGCCAGTAATAGCTTCAATCGCTTCCTTCGTGATTAAGTAGAGTTTTTCCAATACAAGACTGCCATTCTTGAAATGATTCAATAAGAACAAAATAACCTCTTTATCACCAAACCACAAAAATTCTCTCCACAAATCCATACCTAGGGTTTTTATGTTCTGCAGTTCGTTTTCCTTTAGCCCTAGTTCCATTTCTTTCATCTTTCTATGATAAAATTCATCCAATTCAACTCCTTTCAGCTTCAGAGGGATGAATCCACTCGATTCTCTATCCATTACCTTACCTTCTTGAATTTTTTAATCAAAACTTCTTCATTTTTCTTTTTCCCCTTTTTGGAAATTGAGAAAAGATTCCAGATTACTCATGTCAATGTTTTTGAATTTCCTTTAGAATTGCTTCAAGCTTGCTTGAAGATCGCTCCAAGGCACCTTTCAAGTTCTTCAAATACTCAATTAATTAGGAAGATTTACAAATTTCAACTTATACACCATCAAATTTACCCTACGACATATTAAATGCAAAAAAATCAAAAAGATGCTAAAAACATTCTTCTCAACACAAAAAACCCTAATTTGGTCTGTAAATCATCATGACAACATGTTTTCTTCCAGTTCTTTTTCTAGAACCTTTGATTCTTCATTCTTCACATTTCACCTTCGTGCCAGCCTCTGACGCGCCATTTATCCAGGGGGTTTTTATAATTTTTTGATAATGCTCCCCCTAAGACCATGCTAGGTATAATTCTTGGAGGAATCGTCTGTACTAGATGAGGGCACAAACACATCAATAGCTTCAGGTTTTTCTTCTTCTTTCTTCTTCCATATCTTATTCATCTCTTGCTTCATTTCTTCTTTGTCGAATTTCTTTACCGAATCATTCTTCTCTACCAGAGTGGACTTCTTTCCTTTCTTACTTTTACAAACCTTTGAAATGTCTTGGTTTATTGCAATTATAACAAACAACACTTTTTTGATTACTCTGACCTTCATTACCTCTCAACCTACATTGATTTTCTCTATGTCCAAATTTGTTACAGGTATAGCAATAGAAATTAAAGGATTGATTCAATTTGTGTGCATCAAACTTGTTCTTCATTACCCAACTTATCAAATTCTCACCTGAGATCTGCAATAAGTAGTTTTATGTCCAATATTCTTAAATTCAAAACATTACTTGGTGAAGGGACTGAAAAAATAGATTCTTCCTGCTCCTACATTATGTTGCCTTGTGACCATATTTATTACAGAATAAAAAACACCATTGAAATAGGGATACCTTTGTGATTAGGTTGTCTCACAGGCGGTCTCCTTGTAAAATTTCTTGAATTTATTTTTTGCTTCCCTTTGTCCAGTCATTTGATTGTCATTATAAATTTCACTTGCATCATTTCCCAAGCCAACTTTGTCTTTACTTGATTTCTATCTAGCAAGCAATTCTCCAAGCTTATTGAATCTTGATTTGAAATTATTCTCACAAAGTTTTGCTTTTTCCAGTTCAATCCTTAAGTTTACTACCTCCTATTCCAGTTTAGATAATTCATTAGATTTATTCTATACCATTGTATTTATACATTCTTCAATTCTCTTGTTCTCTTCTACTATCACTTTCAGTCTAGTTATCTCTTGTTTCAGCTACTCACACACTTCTTTGTGTCTTTCCTTGAATTTCTTCAATTGTTCTTTCAGTTTCCAAACACATTCATTTGCATCATCAAGATTCTCTTTCAGATCTTTGTTTTCTCTTTCCACCTTTTCAAGATCCTCAAGATAAGTTTGAAGCTCTCCTTTATCATCCATCTAATCAACCTTCAGGATCCTCAAGTAGTTAAGCTCTTTATTGAGGAATCAATGCTTTGATACGAATTGTGAAAAGATGTAGAACAAATAAGAGGGGGGGTGAATCAGTTGTCCCAAAATTCCAACTTAAAACTTCAGCACATATCAATTCCTCAACTACACTATTATGTTATTAAGCATAAGCATGAACAATAGATAACATAAAGTAAATTAACACAATAAACACCATATTTTTACATGGAAAACCCAAGGAGGGAAAAGCCACAGTGAGGATTAAATCAAAATATAAAGTAGTTTCAAATTGAAAATAAAAGGCTCACTATCCTAAAAGGACACATTGTCTAGATACAAAAGCTCACTACTTAAAAGGGAGGCTCACTTGGCTACAAAAAGATTCACAAAAAAATTTTGGGCTTCACAACCAAAATGATCTGAGAATAATGCACCTAACAAGTGTTGATGCAGTTTAGGTGATGCTTAATAGATTGACTTAACACACTTGATCATTTTCGCTCACATTTGTATTTACTACTGCTTCATTGTTCACATATACAGATACTTCTATATCTCTCTTCTATATCTTGAAACCTGTCCAACATGTACACATGTATATATTCAATCTATCCATAAGCATCAATTAGGTCAACCTAATTAGATGCATTTCATTTTTACCAAAAATACTAACTATCGGCTTCAAGCATTTACAAAATATTTCCAAAAATCAATTCAAACATCCAACATGCTACATCATGTCGGAATGGACCTAATAGATGTCACACATATATCTACATAGAAAACTTAATTCACCGTATCACATATGATCATGAATCCCAAGAATTTGGCCAGGAATATACTTCAATGCAAAAAGAAACAAACATTTTGTTGGTTGCCACTACACTGTATGAGCACCAAAGCACATAATATTCTGAACATGCATACCTTTAACAACCATACAAAACTTCCCAAAACCACAAATAGTAACTGTCAACTGTAGAGGAATGTGGACTAGAATACCAGAGAGTGCAACACGAATACCGGTTCAGATACTGGACCAAAATACCAGATCAAGCACTATCTTAGACTTGCAGTCACAACATGGTGACATCAATGACAACAAATTTTTTTAGAGACAATCATTCTTCATTTTTCCAACATTTCCCCTCTTGTGTGTTTTCCATTGTAGATTTAGGTTAAAGAATTGAAGATCATTTGAAGTGCAAAGTTGCAAAGTTGCATTGCAAACTTGTCATCTTCACATAAACTCACCTATATGTTGGATTTGGAAGTTTCAGGACCTAAAATTTGAGAAGGAAGTGCAAAACTTGAGCCTTAGGACCATATTCAAAGATTTCAAAAATTCTAGACAGGACTAAGTCACCACCTAGGGCATCTTGGTCCCCCTGAAGGTATTTTGTAGAGTCTTTTAGATCCTATTCCAACATCCAAAGATTCTGCATCTTCCTTAAAAAATAGTAGCAAGACTAAGACAATAGTAAGGGTGTCTTAGTCCTCCATAGCACATTTTGATAGCATTTTTGCATTTCCGGAACCCTCATTACATTTCTAGACTTCCCAAGTACATACATCATAACTTTCTCTTGCTTAATTTCATCATTTTCATCCATCATTTAGCTTGGATTACTAAGTTTTGTGAGTTGAATGTTTACTTGTCTTTTCCAAGCTTTTGATTGGTGGTGAACCCTTTAAAGCCTAAAAGAAACCATCCTAGGTCTTCCTTGTTGAGAATTGACTCACCCTTTAGGTTGATAGTCAATCCAATTTGGGATACTAGGAAATTATTAAGTGACCAAAAGAGAATAGGGTGGGCACATCCCCCACCTTATTTTTATCATCAGTCCATTTTGGTAAACCCAACATTTTTGAGCATTCATTTTCTGATTTGGAGTTCATTAAATACCTAGAACTAGGTTGCATTCATTATTGCATTACATCTTGCATTAGTGAAAGTGCATCTAAGGTTTCTAATATTTAGTGAAAGTGCATCTAGGGTTTCTCACATTTGCATTAGTGAAAGTGAATATAGGTTACATTTTTTCTTTCTTGCATCATCTTATCTCATTGAAAAACTGAAAAATGCATTGCTAATCATCCTAATTACATTTAGGAACACTGTTATTGTATTCAAAATTGAAAAAATGCATTCAACTTTGCATCCAATTGCTTGCCATTAGTTACTTTTTCTCGCATTCATTCACACACTTTTTTGTTTCCAAACATCATGTCCCTAAATAGGCAACCTGTAAACACTATTAACAACCCATAATTTGTTTTTTTTTTGACAAAAACCTCTGCTAGGACTAAAATACCCTTCCTGGCATCTTAGTCCCTCTTAGGGTTTTTGACTCATAATCCTGTCTCTATTGTTTTCTTTCTATTTCACTTTCTGGAACTTAAAAATATCATCAGTAGGACCAATACACCCTTACTGGAGTCTTAGTCCCTGTTGACTTCGAATTTCCAATTTTTAGGGTTTGAAATTGTTTTTCTTTGCTCTTGTTTACTTCCTTTAGGTTTTTGTTCTAGTTTGAAAAATTGTTGTTATCTCAATTTCTTTCATTTCAAGTGTAATTGTAAGCATAAGATACCATGTTCATTGCACTTTCTTTGGTTGACCCCTTATATGAGTTTTACTACTTGGTGTCTTATTGTTAATACTGTGGCGATACAAAGTGTGAGACTCATTGCATCTTGTGATAAAAAACTCGTTGTGGAGCTTGGGTTATCTAGCTCTCTTACTCCTAATGTTGGTATTATCTCACTGGATATGGACTACACCTTTGATATCTCCTTTGCTATGCTTACCTTACCTACAAGTGCTATGCCAAGTTTTCAAACAATGGTTGATAATATCCCTCAAGAAAACATAATGAAAATTCATGAAGACCTAGCCCATTTACAAGACAACATGAGTACTGAAAACATTTCCAACATTGTTATACCTTCGATAGATAGTCTTCACCACATGATGTAAAGTGATGAAGGACTGTAAGTTGTGCATAAAATAGCTCAAATATTTGGAAAACATCTTCCTCCCACCACCAATGGTGCTCAAGCTTCAAACAATGTGCAAAGCCAAGGAGGAAATCAAACTCCCCCCCCAACTATAACCTCCATTCCCACCTATACCAATCCTCAATTGACCACAACGATGCAACCCACTAGCAATGTCCTTCCTACCTCACACATTTCCACTAGTGCTCCTTATACCCATGTGGCATCTAACCTTATATCCCCTCCCATAAGCAATCCATTCACTAGTCCTTCCAATACATACACACCACCACCATATTCACCTCCATCAAAAAACACACAATGACCCTATCATTAACCACCTTTTACAAAGCCTCTCATCCATTCAATGTCAAGTTTCCACCATACATCAAAATCAAAATGGTCCACCTTCATACTAGATCAAAAGCAACCCACTATCATTGGAGATATTAAGAACTCTGGTGCCACAAGGTATAGAGAACCCTAGATTTGGGAAATATGGAGGAAAGGGAGGTCCTGCTAATCATGTTAATGCCTTTATTGTTTTGTGTAGTGACTTTATCCTTGAGGATAAAATTTTGGCTAAGTTCTTTCCCCAATCCCTAAAAGACATTGCCTTGGACTGGTTTTCTACATTACCAAATAACTTAATTTGTTTATTTAATGAACTTGTTGAAGCCTTTATTAACCATTTCCAAGTGCATATGGTTCCTAAAATGAAATTAGTTGATTTGATGAGATGTAAGAAAAATGAGGGTGAAATAGTCATTGACTTTATTTCTCGTTACCAATTGCTTTATTCCCAAATTAGTGTGAAGATTCCTGATTCTCACCTTCAAAATATGTTCATAGAGAATTTACAAAGTAAGATACAATACAAGCTTACCATGATGAAATTCCATTCCTGCATGCACTTATGCACTACCCTTTGAGATTATTAGAATTTTGTAGGTAGCTATGAACCAAAAACCACCTCTACCCATCCTGAAAATTTTGAACCTTGAAACAAAAACACCTATCAACCTTTTAGAAGACAAAATAGAAATTTCCTTCAACTTAATTCCACCTCCCAACCTACCCAGCTAGTTAATGCCCAAGTAGCCGCTATAAATAAGAGTAATCCTTATATCTTTGGGGATCCACAAAGACAATTTACTCCCTTACTCGACACACATCAAAACATCTTGACTCAACTATTGTGAAAAAAACATGCTTACCTTACCTCCTATTCAACCTCTTGACACTAGCAAGCCGTTACCTTCGAGCTTGAGAAACAATGCCTATTGTGATCATCACCAAAAAAAAGGACATGATATAGAAAATTTCAAGCGTCTTAAACATCTTGTGCAAGACCTCATTGATTCTAATCATATCCAAATTGGAGTTGTGAATGACAAAGGTAATAAATCTATAGCTCCTCGTAACCAAAACCTGCAAATCTTCACCAATCCCATGCCTAACCATAATATTTCAGTTGTTAAGGCTAGTGAAACTAAGCCTAATGTAATGAATGTTGACAAGGATGATGAAAACATGAACAATAATGAACAAAATCCTATGGATGCTGATGAAAAAAATCCTATGGATACTAATGAAAAAATTCCTATTAATACAATGATAGGATTGGTTGACATTGAGCCTCATAAACAACAAACCAAAATGCCCATTGACATTACTTTCTCATCAGAAGAAACAATAAAAAATGCACCTAATGGTCCTATTTACATAGTAGAAAAATCAATAACAAGCCCACTCCTGGGATTTTAATTAATCTCATTTGTGGAGAGAATGTGATCATAGAAGAACTCTTATATGTGTATCAACTCACTCAAGATAGATATGACAAACTGAAAGCATGGATTAAACTACATGATGGTTTTTCTTGTGCTATGATGGGCTCGATCACACTCCCTTTACAAGTAGGACTAAAGAAATTGAATATATCATTCTCTACCATCTCTAATTTAGATCAATTTCATGTGAATCTAGGCTATAAATAGCTTCACTCCACAAATGCGGTCCCATCCATTGTCCATAAATGCTTAAAGTTTCTAGTTGGCAATGAAATATTTAGTGTGAACCATAGTGGCTTAGACCTATTTCATCCCGTGGAAATTTTTCCTTGGAGTATTTTTGGCCCGAGCCCATGGAACCTATAAGACCCTGCCAAGACTTCCTTTTCCCATCCTACAAAAATTTCAAAGAAAAATGCATAGCCAAACTATCCCTTGAAAATTTGTCTCCACCTATGATTGAACCTCCACTCCTTGAAGAAAACAATATTGAGCTTAAAGCCCTTCCATCTAACCAAGAATCATCCATCAAAAATCCCTTTCCTATTTCCTACAAAAGGCCAAGATAACACCAAACAAGTGCTAATCCGCCTCCTAATAAAATTTATAAAGCCAAAGAAAGAGTGGTTGAACAAGCTTCCATGGTTTCTTCTGTTCTTCCCTCACAAGAAGAAAAGAAACGTATGGTTGACAAACCCACTCCTACATAAACGTAACATGAAAACCATAAATAAAGAAACAAAAATGCTAGAGTGTAGGCATATATGTCATGCTATTGCTCAAAAGATGAAAAAAGAGAACAAAACAGAAAAACAAAATACGAAATTGACAGAAGCAATAAACGATGAGCCTCCTCCATTACCAAAACCTATAGCTCCTATGTATCCAACACAACAAGGACCAACACCTTCTATGGATATTATCATTCGTCCTGTTGTGGTTAACTTGGATGATGATGAGGAAACTACTAAAATTTATGAGCAAGTGCATAATGAGTTGAATTTGTTATTTTCCTATTCTATGAGCTTAAATGATAACAACTGTGATGATCCTCCTAAACCGAGTGATGCACCATGTGTTGAACCTAGTGATTCTCCTAGTACAACACTTGATGTTGTCCCTCTCGCTAGTGATCCGCATTCCACATTTACTGAAAAAGACTGGGATGTGGATGACCTGTTGGATGGTTAATTCACATGTGCTTTACTAGTCCTTTTGCTTTCCTTTATGCTTTATTTTTGGTTGATTGCATGTGTGTAATGTGATCCCCCATATTGTTTGATGTTCCTCTCTCTATGTGCATTCCTCTATTTGTACCTTCATTCTTCTATATGTAATAGTAGTTTTCCTTTTCATTGTTTTTCCTGTATTTTCCTTTTGGGGATTGTTGTGCAGTTTTTGCACACACGCACCGCTGAAAGCAGGGACCCTCTTTTTCTTTCACTCTTGTTCTTTTGGACCTTGGATTTTATGGATTTTATTGCCTTGGCATGAGCTTAAAATTTTTATTTTACTTTCCTAAGTGTTTTCCCCAAGTTACATTTTGAAAATCTTAAGTTTTGGGCCAAGTTTGGGTTTTTGCCCTGGTTCAAGTTTTTCTACCCCGTCTAGATTTTCCTAGATTGCACTCGAAGTCTGGCTCGGCTTGTTTTACACCATGGTTCAGAGATTTGTGGCCTTCACAGAATTCCACCTAGTTCAGATTTTTCTGGAATTCCGTCTTGCCATCGGATTTCTAAGTTTAACTAATTTTTGGGGTCCTTGCCATTCTGCTTTATCATTTGCGCTCTTCTGAGTTGGGATGTTCAGTCCTGTGATGCTTTAGCATTTTGGACTTGCTTGGAGTTTGAATTCTTGTATGTTTGGTAATTTTGTGGCTTGTTCTGTGCATTCATGGTCAAATTTAGGGTTTCATCCCTAGGGCATTGCCATTGCATCTTAATTTGCTTTTGATTGAACCTAGAATTCAAAGAAAGATCTGTTGAAGGTTTAGGTTAAGCTGGTTCCATGCTCGGGGTCCTCAAATTCGTGATCTTTGATAAATTTGAGCAAAGTCATGGCCGATGTTCACATTTTCCTCTAGCTTCGAGATTTTCCATCAGTCCCGGATTTTCTCGGTTCCTCCTTTTTCTCCTCGTTTCCCCAGAATTCATGCTGTGATTATCATTTTCGCAAAAATCTGGTCTCGACGGATTTTTTCTAGATTTTCTGGGAGGTGCTGTGGAACTCAAAAATTCAGTGAAATTGATAATTCTAATGATAAATTCTTATGGTTCCATGTTCTAGATTGGTAAATTACACAGTGATTATGCATTCTTTATTCAGTTTTAATGATCTTATGGGTTCTTTTCATGCTTATCTCACCAGAATCTGCTTGGCTTGGATTTCCCCGAAATTCCTTTTTGGCCTAGATTCCATGGCTGGCTCGAAATCCCAGATTGTGTAGTTTGCGATTGAACAAGGTTTCTGGGTTGATTTCGATTTGTGTTTGAGTTTATTTAGATTACGAATATATTACTAATGATGTGCTAATCTTGATTTTCATGTTGAATGAATATTAATGGTGGTTTTGCTGAGTGTAGGTTGAATTTTGTTGAGTCATCAAGGAAATTCAGGAGATGAAGTCGAATCTATGAAGGAAATTCAAATATTATATACTACATCCCTTGGCCGACTTGGTGAGGTGCGCTCAGGCTGGAGAGGGGCAGTTAATGTAAGGCGGCATCAAATTTTTTATTTCCCTCTCATTTTCCTTGCCTTGGTTCGAATTGCATTGGGTCTCCCAGGCTGACCTGGATTGAGTTCAAGCATTTAATGCTAATTCATATTATTTTGAATTCTCCTTGGGCTGACCTATTTATGGTCATTTATTATTGTAAACATTAATTGGGCCAACTTATTTTTGGCTATTTTTATGATTGTAAATCCCTTTCTTGGCCGACATGCTTTGGGGTTCCTATAAATTGGGCATTTCGCCTCATTTGTAAGAGATAGATATATACATAGATATCTAGTTTGATGCAAGAGTGAATTAGGTAGTAGAGCAGAGTTAGAAGTTAGTTAATTTCTGAGCAAGTGTTGTAATAGAACATTGGAATTGTTGCTAAAATTTGGTGATTCAATACAATTGAGGACATTGTGATTTTCTGGTGATCTTTTTTGTGTTGATTAATCTTGCATGGTTCTTATGATTCTATCTTTCAAATTGTTCAAGGTTATTAGATATATGTTAGATTTAGATTTAGATCTAATTCAATAGTGTTTATGATTTGATGCTTGAAGTGTTTGTAGCAATCCCTAGTCCATACTTTTTGCAGCTAGGTGATTGTTAGTTGCTTTGTAAAGTTAGCTTGGACCTTTATATTCATTTTGCTTAGTTCAATTGTGGAGATTTATTCATTTCAATTGCAATTGGGTTGTCTTGGATGAATTTTCATGATCTAAAAAATCTTAATACCTTAGAAGATTGCACTATTTATGTGAGATTGTAGATTTATCTTGGTTAAGTAGGAATTAGTTTATGAGGGATTGGTCCATTTCAAGTATTTCATGATTTGCATTGTTAATCTTAGGAGTAGTTTTAATTTAGGAATCTCTTTGAAACCCTAATATTTTGTTATTTCTTTATCATTTGAGTTAGGTTTAGGATTTAAGTATCATTACACTGCTAGATCTGATAAGTTAAAGATTTAGCATTTGCTTGTAGTAAGGTCCATTTGTGATTACCAACATTTTCACATTTATCACTGAGTTGTTTATGCATTGTCAAGACTTGAAATTAGAGACCTTGGAGTTATCTCTTGAGGCTTGCTGATAGAGATTTACCTTTCAAGAGAGATAGGATATTATATTATGTCTGAGTTGTTGCTGTGCAGAAAAAATCATCAACAGATTGGCGCTAGAAGGAGGGCCTGAATAAGCAAGCTGGATCGGTTTCTGTCTGCCATCTCTCCTAAAATATTTAGAAGAATAACTAGATCGACTCTAGGAGGAGAGGAATTTCAAGAATTGCAAGCCCCTACTAGGTCAAGAAGGACCAATGGAAGGGAAGAATCATCATCCACCTAGCCACTTCCATCATTCCCATAATCCCCATCTTCATCAAGTTCATCTTCATTTGACTCTGAGGACATCCCCATCCAACAACCTCAGCCAGCCATAAATCAGCCATTACCACCCCCACCTCCACTAATGGCTTTCCTAGCTAATAACCCATCTCCATTGAGTTTCACTAATTACAATGTCATGCCCAAGAGCCCTAAGCACTTTTGTTCAAAGTTCCATGTTAATGATCCCAATAGAATTGTTGAGGAATACATCAGGATCTTTCAGACTAGCCTTAAGGATAGAGGAATTAATCATGAGGATGTAGCATGTAGACTCTTTCCTTATTCCTTAGGCGAAGATGCATTCTATTGGTATAATCACTTGCCTGCTGGATCTATCTGGCATTGGACTGAACTAGAGACTGTATTTCTGCAAAAGTTTAGGATTCCCATTAGTTCCAATGAGCTCTATCACCAGTTCACTAATGTTAAGAGAGAATTCAATGAGCCTATAGGGTCCTTCAACAATAGGTTTCATCGTGCCTATACCTGACTGCAGGCCTCCTATGCTATTGATGATGCTACTGCTTTAGAAGTCTATTATGAGGGACTTGATAGTCTAACAACCACCTTCATGAAATGGAGAAACAATCCTCCCAATACTCTACTTGATGCATATGCAAAGGCTGTAAAGGTTAGCACTACCTTAAGAAAACATTTTTCTGGACCTTTACCATCATTAGGACCTGCTGCTCACCCTAGATAGATCCTAGCTCTTAATCAGGCTCTCACCAATCATGCCCCAATCATGAATCTAGTTTCTCAGTTGCCTATGGTTCCTCACCTAGGGCCTCCAGTGAGTCAAATGCCACCTGCAGTTAGCTATCCCCAGCAAAATGTGAATCAACCTCTTCATCCACAAAATCATGCTAGCTATCCCCCATATCTACAAAATTCTAAAGTTTTGAACCAGTCATTAAGTACCAACAATGTAGTAGGATATTCCCAAAATAATGTGAGCCAACCTCCATATAGAAATCTTGACTAGGAAAGACTAGATGAATTGTCTAAACAAGTGAAGAAGCTAAATATGGAGGTGACTTACTTGAGGAATTAGAATAGTCAGTTGCAAGCTACTTAGAGAAATATGTAGTCCAATCAGAATAGAGAAAGTTGAGAAAATCAACAAGGACAACACTTTGATAGAGGGCTACATCTTGAAAGAGGATATAACCATGACAAAGGATACAACAATGAAAGAGGATACAACAATGACTAAGGATATAGTAATGACATGGGATATAATCATGAAAAAGGACAAAATTATGATAAAGGACAATCTTCAGGCCAAAAGTTTGATAGAGGTCAAGGTGGTGGACAAGGTTTTGACAGGAGACATCCACCTAGACAGAATGGGACTTGGAATACGAGGCCTAACAATGGAGGAGTTTCTACCCCATTAGATCAACCAGTCAATCAACTAGTCAATCAAGAGAAGCCTCCTAGTGGTGTATATTTAGCTGAAGTTGCTTTATCAGGATGGTGTAGGCTCCATAAAACAAGTTAGTATTCTGAGTTAGATTGTCAAGAGTTCCAAACAATAGCTTCAATCTTCCAATATGAAGTGGAGGACAATTCAAGTAGCCAGGAGATGGTGCCATCTATTCCCTATGATTCACCAATGTTGGTCTTGAACCATGCTCCTTTTCCAAAGAGCAAAGATAATGTTCCTGAAGAAGAATCAAACCAATTCAGGGAAGAGGAAAATCAGGTATGGAATGGAGATGAGATTTCACAGTTGTTTGATGAAAACCCAGTAAATGACAATGGCCCCCTGGATGAGGAAGAAGCTTATGTTGAAGAGGTACATGATGATGTTTTCTGCACAACAACTCAGATAGAATATGAAATCCTATCTCTCTTGAAAGGTAAATCCCTATCAGCAAGCCTCAAGAGATAACCCCAAGGTCTCTAATGTTAGGTCTTGACAATGCATGAACAACTCAGTGATAAATGGGAAAATGCTGGTAATCACAATAGGACATTACTACAAGAAAAATATTGAATCTCAACTCATCAGATCTAACAATATGATGATACTTCAATCCTAGATCTAACCCAATAACCCAAAGAAATAGCAAAAGATAAGGGTTTCAAAGATATTTCTAAACTTGATACTAAACGTAAGATTAACAATGAAAACGACCGACACTCGAAATGGACCAATCCCTCAAAACTGATCTCCACTTGACCCAGATAAATCTGCAATCTTATAGAAACAGTGCAATCTTCTAAGGTGTTAGGATTTTAAAATCATGAACATTCATTCAAACAACCCTATTGCACTTGAAATGAACAAATCCTCACAATTGAACTAAGCACAATGAATATGAAGTCCAGGCTAACTTTGCAAAGCAACTAACAATCAGTTGGTTGTGAAAAGTATGGACTGAGGAATTGCTGCAACATTCAAGTATCAAATCATAAACATTATTAAATCAAATCTAATCTAAATATTAACCTCCTCAAAGCAATTTTAAAGATAGAATAACAAGAACCATGCAAGACAAGAGAATACAAGTATGAAACCAAATCACAATGTCATTACTTGCATTCGAATTATCCACTGTAGCAACAAATCCAGCTTTCTGTTACAATATTTGCTTGAGAACAACTACTGGCTAACTTGCTCTACTTAATTCGCCTCTAACTATCTCTGCTCTATATCAATCTCTATATTTTAACCCTTACAAATGAGGTGAAATGCCAAATATATAGGATCCCCCTCAAAAAACCCATTGGCCAAGCAAGGGTTTCACAACATTAATTAGGCACCACCAGTCGCCCAAGAGAAAGTCAAGTGAAATAAAGGAATGCATTAAATGCATGAACTATACCCAGGTCGGCTTGGGATTCCCAATGTAGTCGGACCAATGTAGGGCAGGATAATGGGGAAGCACAAATCTCGATGTAGCTGGGCATTAACTGCCTTCCCCTTTGTCTTCATTCTGATCCAGCCCCTCATGGACCTTCAAGAGCGCCCCATCCAAGTTAGCCATAGGTGGTAAAGGAAAAACCCTAAGTCATCTTTCAATCGATGCAATATCCTCCCTTGATTGTTTTACCAACCTATCAAAATCCACCTTATATGTTAGGTATTTGTCAATGACAGCAATGTATGTGGCTGCATCATCTAACTGCTGCTCAGAAATGGAATCATCATTAGTTGGGGCATAAACATGATGCCACCACTTCCTCAACTGTTCTAAGCTATAGTACTTGGGCATGATCTTCCTTCTTCCTATCATAATTTCAAAGAAGGCAATGGATCCATTGTAAACACCAGCTAGGGTATCATCAATCTGCCTCCTTTGTTTGTAAATCTTCTTCAACACTTTCTGCCTAATCTGCAATGCCTCATACCACTCCCTTGGTTTGATAGCTCTGGAGGAAGGAAGAATTCCATCACTTACCATCCTATCCTGGGTGTACTCCATGATAGTTCTGGTTTTCCACAGCAGGAGATCCATGTCTTCCTTATCTTGTGCCAACACCGCCTTCAACCAATCAATTTCCCTTATAGAATCCTTCCCAGTTAAAAAAATCTCCTTAATGGACTCATTACCTTTGGTCCACACCCCTTGTAGCCAATTCATTGTGGCAAGATTGGAAGCTTTCATCTTTTCAAGCTCGGTGATGGTCTCCTGAGGTAAAGGCTTTGCAGCAGAAACTGAGGGATTAATAGATTGCAGGGGCCTCATCAAATATTCCAAGCATTTCCTGAGATTCTCATTTTCTTTCTTTATCTCCTGCTTGGTCTTTATTTCCTTTCTCAATCTTCCCAAGATAACTACACTAGAACCCTGGTAATCCTCAATATCTTGCTCAATGGATGTAGGCCCAAGATTGAAAGTCTGAACATTATAATCTTTTCCAGGCACATCATCTCTATTTTTATCTGGAGCAGGGGTTGCAATGTGAACAACCCTATTATGAGCTTCATCTCTTTGAATCCTCGAGATCACCCTAGCCTTATTCTTACCTTTGTCTTTTCCAATCTTGGCTAGTAGTGCATCCCAATTCGGTGCAATATCTTCCACAACAACTTGTTTTCTCCTTATCTCCTTGTCCAACCAACCAGGGATAGTGGATTTCAATTGCACCTCAGCCTATTTTTCCTCTTCTTGTTGACCTTTAGGTGCTTCCTCACTCAAATTTTGTTTATCAAGAGTCTCATCTGTCTCGCTTTCCTTCTCCTTAGCATGCTCTTCCTCTTGTTTAGGTGATGGATCCTTCACTGTTTCCTCTTCTTTTGGAGGTGACTTAACCTCCTTGGTTCCAATAGGTGACTCAACATATGCCACCAAAGGAGACCACATTACCTTTTCAATTTATGCCTCTGCACTATGAAGATCATCCTTATGAAACTCCTCTCCCTTAATATCTGGATGATCCTCAACATCCTCTGACTCACCTGGTTTGCTTTGAGCTTCATGAGCAGAAGGCACATCATCATGTTGCTCCTCATGAGAAACCATCAGAGGGAGATCAACCTTGGGCACACTGTCCCTGGGAGAAGGAGTCCTAGACCTCCTTGTATACACCTTGGCCTTCTCCTCTAAACTTTCAACATTTACCACTGGTGGGGTAACTTCTTCCTCCCCTTTCTTGGAGCTTTCCTTCCTAGACAATTTTATGATTCTCCTCCTTTTGGGTACAGGATCATCAGCCTCAGGATTCTACCCTTCAATCTCTTTCTGCTTAGACTTCCTAGTCCTTGTCCTCTTCTTGGCCTTTGGCTTTCTCTATTTTTCTGCTTCCTGGGCCTCTGTTTCTTGAACACCTTTAATTTTTATTTTGAATGGAGAATCCAACTTACCCTTGTCCTTAGGATCCTGCTCAGTAGATTCTTCAGAGGTGGAGTGGGGACTCAAATCTCCCATTAGCGCATAGGTGCACTGTACACCATTATTTTCCAGCTCCCATAGCTTATGCTTTAGCCACATCCTAGTAAATTTGATAACTGGATCCACCAGTTGTTTTAATTCTATTTTTTCCTGTTCTAACCAATCCACATCACCATTTGGTCTATCTTTTATGGCCTCATAAGCATGATCCTAGATCAAGTTTCCATCATGTTCCAATTGATCAGGAACTTCCTTTACATTATGCAATGAAACTGACTCAACTAGAAGCTGAGAGAATTTCCACTTTCTAACCTCAAATTCATCACTGTAGTTGTCCCAGTAGTCAGGACTCCAAATTTAACTTATGGCTATACTTTTTGCTAGCCTTCTTTTGAGCTTCTCCTGTAATATCAAATCTGGACCTCTTGGAGTGGAAAGACAAGCCAAGAGTACTCATTTCTTCTTTTGAAGGTTGGGCAGAACCAATGGAAGGACAAGCCTCTCCAGTACCAATCCTGAAGTGGAAGTCTCCACCAAATGAAATCTTGTGCTTGTCTCTCTTGATAATGGCATCAAAGTCACAGATCTGCCTAGTGACCTCCAACAGTAGAATGTGATCAGTAGGGAATCTTGGAAATCTATATGGATCTCTGTGGCAGCCATCAATCCGAATGTAGGAGAAAGTTGGGAACTGAATAAACCATGCCTCATACTTCTTGATGAGTTCTTTTGCTTGATCTGAAATCCTAACATGCTCTGCACCCTAAAGCAATCTAGTGATATACATGGTGAATGCATCATTCACCCTGCTATAGCTCGAGCTTCCTAGATGCAACTGAGGGTAAACCTCATAGATGATATCCTGTCCAAAGGTGCCCCTTGTACTCAATCCTTTGTAGGGGTGGAATCTTGCAAGTGCGTAGACCAAATATGAGGTCATTGTGAAGGACCTTGTTTGCAACACATTAGATAATTGTTCGTGAATTACTCCACTAATGACTCTTGCCCAATGGTAGTTAATCTTCTCTTGCTCCATCCTCACAATCACATGGCACATACATTTCTCAAACATTCCAGCACTCTTCAATCCCACGACCCTACTGAGAAGGGTGATGGCATCATAATTCTCCTTGAACTTTGCTCTGAATAACTGCTTAGGCAACTTGGAGTAGTGAGACTTGGGCTTTTCCAACCAAGAATTGATAAATTGTTGTGACTTCACAGTTTGCTCATCGTAGAATTCCTGAGCTACCTTCATGCTGAATCCCACCACATGAGACCTATCTGGCATATCAAATGTTTGGGAAATGGAGACCAGGTTGAGATTCACTACAACTCTCCCTTGAGGACCAATTATCCTCTGTGTATCCTGATCATAGTGTCTGGCACACTCAAGAACCAACTCATAACATTGGACCATAGAAGGGAAACCAGTAACATGTGACAAGCCTGATTCCATCATCCTTCTAGCCACCAAAGGAGAATCCTCTGCTACCATTCTTCCTTTAAATTCCTCATAGTCCCAGAGGCCAACATTCATATCAGTCACTTCTGACCAGACATAAGTGATTTTACTCTTAGAGATCTTGCTCTTAATATCCAGCTTAATCCTTTCTGCATCAGACATTGAAGACCCAACTATTTCCTTTCTAGACTTAGCCTGCACTCAACATGAAAAACATAGTAAAAACCATAGAAGGGAAACGTTAATCCATCAATACACCATTAGAATAAACCTCATGCAATCAAGGTGTTATTACAATTCATATAAAATGATCCTATTAAACTTTGGGTTTTAGAACCATCCGCAGAATCTGAGCCAAAGAGGAATTTTGAAATATTTTGGACCAGACGGATTCCAAAAGAATAGTCAAGAAAACACCTACTATCGATTAAATCCGATCATCACTAGCCAATAAAATTCATAGGAGATCATAAAATAGCATGAATTAATAATAAAATGCATTGAAAACCACTAACACATCATGCTACTCCATATTTCATTGCACTTCACCAAATTTTGGGAAAATCCTTCAGAGGCTGATTTCTACGAAGGCATAGACCCTACGCAAAATCTAGAAAAAACAAGGAACCAAGGACTTCGGGAAAATCCAACGTCAGCAGAAATCTGTGGAATTGTCTCATCTCGTCAAAATTCTATCATCTTGTTGAGAAGTCTTGGTGACCGCTAGGAGGTCACACCGAAGGTGGATGTCATTAGATGAGGTTTCGTTAAAATTAGGCAGTTTTGGTGTAATGTCTCGCTGAAGAGGGGGAGTCTCATCGAAGAAAATGGATGTCTCGGCGATAGGTTTTGAATTCGGCTAGAGGTCTTGTCGACTGCGTAATGTTTTTCCGACATGGAGTCTCATCGATATAACCTCTGGTGGACAACATGTGATCTACCCGAAGGAAGATCTAAGCTCACCAAGAAAGGAAGGCTTCGTAATGAAGTCTCGGTGACCATTGGTATTCTCATTGATGCGGCCGACGTTAGAGTAAAGTCTCACTGAAAGTGAAGGTCTTGGCAAGAGTTGTGAGCTCGCCGAAAGGTCTCACAAACCAAGCAGGGTCTCCTCGACTGAAATGAAGGGAGCTTGACGAGAGTGGAATGCACTCGGTGAAAGGTCTCGCTGAAGGATGGAGGTCTCAGTGATGGAAAAGAATATCAGTAAGACTAATGGAGCCTGCTATGACCTCTTGTCGATGAATGTTTGTCTTACCGAGGGTGTATATGATAGCGATAATTTTATTGCACCTCATCAAATTTTAGGAAAATATGCCAGAGATGGATTATCTCGAAGGAATGAGAAATCTCGGACTGAGGCCAAAAGCTTGATTGCAACATGAAATCACGATTTCACACACAACATGACATTAATCATGAATTTCAACGATTTAAGCTTAGGGAAATTTATGCATGGACCTTCAAAAGATTTTCTTTGCGTTCTAGGCCCGTTTGAGAGCAAACTAAAGATGAATAGTGATGCCCTAGGTTTAAACCCTTTACATATATCACTAACCCACAAGAAAACCTATGACTCAGGTAATTCAAATGCCGACACCATACTAGGGGAAAAAATCATGATTGTCAGGGAAGTTCACCAAAATGCAAACAGACCAACAAACTCAGAAATTACTTGGGAGATCATAAATTAATCCATGCTACGCAACCCTAGTTATGAAGCAATCAAATATTCAGGAATTCAAGTCTCAGAAGCTCTTATAACATCAACGCGCTATCCATAATCATTAATTCAAAGAAAATCAATCAAACACATACCATTATAAAGCAGAAATTGATCCCAGAATCAACAAATGTGAAGAGAATGGTGTCCACAAAGAACAGGGGAAAGAATGCACAAAAAATCACCACTAAATTGATCAATTCAAACCCAAACGCCCCCAAAAACCCAACCAATCATTCTTAAGAAAGCACTCCTCAGCTCAAACGATGGAAAATAATTAGCATGATGGCATAAAATACCTCAAAAATCAAGTTAAATACATCCTTCAAAGCACGTACGGAGTCATTACTGCAATCGATAAGATAGTCAAAAAACCTAGGAATCTGACGACAAGGCAGAATCCAAAAAAATCTGGCCCAGGTAGAAATCCGTGAATACCAGAAATCTCCAGACAACAGTGTGGAATCTAGAAACCAAACAAGCTCCAGGAAAATCCGACCAGGGTGGAAAGTCCTGAACTTCAGTTAAAACCTAAAATTAGCTCAAAACCAAAGATCTTCAATGAATAACCCAGGGGAGACACTTAGGAAATCAAAATAAACATTTAAGCACATGCTTAAATAAGATAAATCCTCAAAATAAAAGGGCCAAGAGATGAAAACCAAAGCGAAAGAGGGTCCCTACTTTTAGCGAGGCGTGTGTGCGAAAACTGCACAACAAATGGCGACTTCTGCTGGGAAAATGCTCCAGAGCATTTGATGACGAATAGGAATCGAGAACCCAGAATCTCTAGTTTCATCCTCACTACCAACAAACAAATCAGAATGAAAATATTTAAAGAATTAGAAACAAAGGATAGACCGAAGCTTCCATAAACTAAAAATCCAAGTGTGTGCATATGAGTTCATTTCCCTCCTTAAGCTACTGCAGAAACCAAGTTCAGTCAAGTTAGGCTACATAAGGATTCTAACTTCAAAAGCAACCTAGATAGGGCCTCACTGCCAGTCAGGCATCCATAGCCCCGATGAGGTTATCGCTGACTCTCCTGAACATAGCTCTACTACCAGCCAGGCATCTATAGCCCTGTTAGAGATATTCAGGCACCCCTGATAAGTTGAATTTATTCTTTTGATTTTCAATCTTTCACTTTGCTTTCTTTTGATATTCTTTCTGTGTCACTTTTCATTTCAACTTGTGAACAATGAAGTTCACACTCAGGGCACAGAGCCACAGTGGTACTGACGTAGAAATAGGATTTTTCACCTGACAAAACTTCACAAGGATTCCTATAGTAACATCAGGATTCTTAAGATATATAAGAGATTATAAGATTTCAAAATACTTCAAATTCAAATCAAAACCAGTGACCTATCTTCTATAAATCAGACATTAAGACTGTTAACAGTAGAAAATACTTCAACCATCCTTTCAAGGTACAAGACTCCAGTCCATCAATAAAATACTTAGAACAATTCCAAATAATGATAAACTTTCCATACAGGTGCAACACACCTAGGAGAAAACAGAGAAAAACCCCAAAGCAAGAGCAAAGAAAAAATGAACCAAACCCAAAAGCAACCCTACACTAACCAAAACAAACAAAAGCAAAGCAGAAAGGAAAACCTACTCTAACTATATACAAGACAAGAGCTAAAAAAGCTCAAGACTGGAAATAATGCTTTAGAGACTGCCCATTGACAAGCAGTGGGATATCCTCTCCAATGAGAGTTTTCAAACATAAAGTATTATCTCCCAGAATTTTTGAAATCTGGTAAGGACCAAGCCACAGTTTATCAAATTTTCTATGCTCTCCCTTATGGTCTTGGGCTTTATCCCAGTAAAGAACCAAGTCAGAAATCCTAAAAGCTTTAACCTTGGCTCTTTTATCAAACCATCTCTTGACAACCCCTTGATGTTTAGCAAAGCTTTCCAGGGCTTCGTCTCTCTTTTCCTCAAGATGTAGTAATTCAACAAGTATAGCCTCATGTTTATCTCCCTCATCATAATAGTCATTAATGAACTACAAGGTAGGGATCTTTAACTGAATGGGAAACACAGGCTCTAATCCATAAACTAGGTGATAAGGTGATATTCCTATGGACGTCTTATGTCTGGTGCGATCTTCCCAAAGAGAAAATCTAAGTTGGGTATGCCAATCCTTGGGATTTCTTTCTAATAGTTTGTGGATAACAGTCAGGAGATTTTTGTTGGATGACTCAGCTAACCCATTTCCCTAAGGGTAATAGTTAGATGCAAATTTAATGATAATCCCATGACCGAAAGCCCAATTAGAAAACTTTAATGATGAAAACGTATAACCATTATCACAAACTAAAGACATAGGACACCCAAAATGATTAATGATACTTGATTTGATGAAGTTAATAAATACCTCTAAAGTGCATTGCTTGCAAGCAAGGGCCTCAGTCCATCTTGTAAAATAATCAGTGACAGTAAGGATATACCTATGACTTATAGAGGAAGGTGGATTGATGGGACCTATGAAGTCCATTCCCCACTGTGTGAAAGGTTTTACCTCGAAGAACAACTAGAGTGGGAGTGCTGCATACTTCTCTCTAGCAGCCGCAGTCTGACACACATGACAAGTTCAGACATGGTTGTGTGTATCTTTGAATAGTGTAGGCCAATAGTAACCAACTCTCAGAATCTGGTTCACTGTGGAAGGTGTTGATCCATGGCCTGTACCATATCTACCGTGAAACTCCAACATCACTCTTTCAGACTCTGCCTTTCCTAGGCATCTCAAATAAACACCCTCATGATTTCTCTTATACAGGACAGCTCCTTTCAATATGAAACTTTCACTCTTTAAGCGTAATGCCCTTATTTGTACTGAATTGATATGATTAGGGCATCTCTGGGTCAGGAGGTAATGAACAATATCATCATACCACTCTCCAGGAGAAACATCCTCCAAATTGTAACTCTGAGCTATAAGGTCAGGGCCTGTCCCTGCCATTGTCTGTGTAAGCCTTTTCCCTCTTACCAACTTCATGGGTTGAATTTCCATATCATACTCTTGTAACATAGTTACCCATTTGGCTCTACGTTCCCCCAGCTCATTCTGCATCAATAACAGCTTAACCGCAAGATCAAAAACTATTGCAAAAGTTTTGTTTCAGAGGATGTAATTCCTGAATTTCTTTACAGCTCTGATGAAGACATAGGCCTGCTTTTCCACACACAGATATCTCAGCTCTAAATCCTTCAATGGTGCACTCATGAATGCTATGGGATGCTCGTTCATTTGATCCAATTTTTGGGTTAACATAGTAGCACATGAATGATAAGAGGCAAACAAATATACATAGAATGGCTTAGCATAGTCTGGGCTTACCAAAATAGGAGCTTCAGCAATAGCCCTCTTTGTCTTTGCAAATGCTTCTTTTGCTTCTACATTCCATTCAACCTTGGCCTCCTGCTTCAACATTGCATTCAGTGGTTTAACTATTTCTGCGAATCTAGTGATGAACTTCCTCACGAAGTTGATCTTACCAAAGAATTATTTTATTTCTTTCTTACTGGCAGGTGGTGGGATCTTAAGAATGGCTTCTATGTGTTCTGATCAATGGAAATTCCCTTTTTAGAGAGAACATGCCCCAACAATTTTCCTTCTACTACTCCAAAGATGCATTTCTTTAAGTTGAGAGATATCCCAAACTCTACATTTCTAAAAAACTTTGCATAAATTTGAGATGTGATCACCTCTCTTCTTGGAAAAAATTGTTAGATCATCCATATAAATGATTATGCACTTACCAATTATATCTTTAAAGGAAATTTCCATAGCTCGTTGGAATGCTGCTCCAGCATTAATTAAGCCAAAGGGCATCCTCATGTAAGAAAAAGTGCCCCACTTGGTGGTAAAAGTAGTCTTGTGCTTGTCCTCATACTGCATCATGACTTGTTTGTATCCTGAATAACCATCCAAGAAGGACATCATCTGAGATCCATTGATGATCTGGAGCACTTCATCCAATGAGGATACCGGATAATTATCGTTCTCTGATGCCTTGTTTAGGTTCCTGAAATCCACGCATAGTCGGATTTCACCATTTTTCTTCTATACTAGAACCAGGTTTGCAACCCAAGTAGAGTGTCTGACCAGAAATTTTATCCTTGCAGACAATAGTTTCTGCACTTCCTTCTGTATTATGGGTTCCAGTAAAGCATTGATGGGTCTTTGCCTCTGTCTGAAAGGCTTTACTCCTAGATTGAGAGGAATAGTATGGTTTATGATTGATGTATCGTAAGTCTTTAAGTCTTCATAACTCCAAGCTATCACATCTGGATATCTATGTAGTGCATTGATGATTCCTTTCCTTTCCTCAGGAGTGCATACTTTACCAATAAAGACACTTTTGACCTCCTCCTGAGATACCATATTATATTTGTCACACTGTCCACTAATGGACTCTTTCTTGGTATCTTGTTCCTAATCTCTGATCTTGTCCATATCAAAGATCCTCTCTAGTTGCACCATTCCCCTGGGAATTGTGTTGGTCTTCAGATTAATTACCCCTTCCAAGTCCATCTTAGCTTCTTGAAGTTCAGTTTTGTCAATGATTTGAGAAGCAATGACATCAGTACTAGTAATAAAATCTAAGATATGATTGTCATCTTCAAATACCTAGAAGTTGGTGATATTATCAGATACTGAGGGTACTAGGGTGAGCTCCACAATAAACTTCTCTAGTCCAGAAAGAGACAGGGGCTACAAGGTACTAGCCGCCTGAGCAAGATAATCAGCTGTCTGGTTCTTATTTCATGGAATCAACTGAATGTTGAAGGCATCAAATCCTTCAATGAGGTCCCACACTCTGTGTCTATAGTTGGTCATTCTCCTATCATGACAAGAGTATTGTCTCCTAATTTTCTTGACTACTAACTCAGAATTTCCAAAAACTTGCAAGATTTTAACCTTTTTCTTCAATGCCATTAACAGTCCATGCACCAAGGCTTCATATTCTGCTACATTATTCATACAGTGGAATTGAAGTCTATAAGTAGCAAAAAATGTCTTACCTCTTGGACTAATTAGCTCGAAGCCTACCTCGGCTCCATTCTTAGATTTGGACCCATCGAATCTTAAAGTCCAACAACCAGTAACTGCAAAAAGTCTTGCTTTTTCACTTGCACTGTTACTACTGGATGGCTCTTTAGAAGGAATTACTCTTTTCCCTTTGGAATCTTCTTGGACATTTTGGATATCAATTTTGGCTACAAGAATGGGGTTGATACGTTTCTGTATTTGTTCCACTGCATCCTGCCATAAGCAACAGTCCAATTCTGAATGAGAAGCACTATGCACCCTACACCAATTGGGCAAGAGTAGCTCTCCAAAGTTTATTCCTCTTCCTAGCTGAACTTGATCTTCAATGCACTTCTGAATGAACTCTTGAAAATTATCTAGCAAACCAAGCTGACTATCTTCTAGATCATTATCATCTTCAACTGGTTCGATCAGGACTTCAATACCACTAGATTCTGTTGTAAGGTTGACAGGTGCTGTGTGGAACATAAGAACTTCCTCCATATCTGGCTCTTCAAGAGGAGCATCAAGCATATAGTTACCCATATTTACTTCTGATACCAAAATTTTAGTAGAAGTTTACTGATATTCTGTAATCATGTACTTCATTCTGGGTTCCCTTTCAATCCTAATCTAGTTTGGTACTCCCTTCCAGGGAAGCCACATATGGGAGTGGTCAATTGAAACATACCCATTCAAAGCCTTGGTAAAGTCTCTTCCCAGGATTAGGCCATAAGCATCCGATATGTCAGCCACCTGTATATTGATAACTTGTTGAATCCTAGGATCAAAAACAATCTGCATATGAAATATTTAACTCTCCTACAACATTGACTTCAGTCCTATCCAATTGTGTGACTTTCTTCTGTGAATCAGTAGGAGTAATACCCATAGCTCTACATACACTGAAAGGCATAACATTGGTTGAAGCACCAGAATCCAGCAGACAATTATGCAAATTCTTACTGATATTCAAATAGAAATCAAGAATGGAGGTGTGTCTATTTTCCCTTGAAACATAGCTAAGGGAGTATCTACTTGAGCAATTTGAGATTTGTCCTTTTCTTTCCCAGTATCTCCAAGGGGCATATGGAATTGATTATGGGGCTGATTTTGTCTTCCTACTGACTGAGGACTAGATACTCTATTGACATTCTCACTAACTGATTTATTTTGTAACATGGAATTTGCATTATAAGATCCTAAGAGTGCATTCCTAATGGTTGGAATTCTTAATAACTCAAATGCAAATAAACTTACCTTTAATTTTATGAGTTCTTCAACAACATACAGGGCCAATTGTCCCTCACTCAAATCAGCAGGGGTCTCCCTCGGGTATTCCACCATCTTTTCCTTATTTTCATTAGCATTTCTCCTTTTTGGTACATCAGCATGTCTTGGATCTTGAGATAAATATTGCTTGGACACCTGAGGTAGTGATGGATTATTGCTATTAGTAGGGTCTGGAGGTGTGTTGAAATTGTTCGGTGGAATGGAAGTACTAAAGGGGCCTCCGGCCTGTGGGCGCTTGTGTGGCAACTCCCTCAAGTCATACTTCTTGACAGGTCTCTGGAAGGTCTGCATTTCTTCAATGTAAGTTTCCTCCTCGACATAAGCCTCTTCTTCATCTCTGGGACTATTATCATTCACTGGACTCTCATCAAATAACTGTGTCATTTCATCCCCATTGCATACCTAGTCTGCCTCTTCCTCCAACTAGTCAAATTCCTCTTCAGGTACATTCTCCTTACTTTGAGGAAAAGGAGCATGGTTCAGCACCAACATCGGTGAATCATAAGGATTGGATGGTACTATTTCCTGACCACTTGCATTGTTCTCGACTTCGTACTGAAAGATTGAGGCTACTGTTTGGAATTCTTGACAGTCTAACTCAGAATGCTGACTCATTTTGTGGAGCCTACACCATCCTAATAAAGCAGTCTCAACTAGATATACACCGTTAGGAGGCTTCTCTTGATTGACTGGCTAATTGGCAGACTGATTAATAGATTGATTAACTGGTTGATCCAGTGGAGTGGGGACTCCTCCATTTTTGGGCCCTATGTTCCAAGTCCTATTTTGTCTTGATGGCTGCCTCCTATTGAACCCTGGTCCACCACCTGGTCCTATGTCAAAGTTCTGACCTGAGGATTGCCCCTTGTCATAGTTTTGTCTTCTATCATTATTATATCCTCTGTCATTATTAAATCCCTGATCATTGTTATACCCTCTATCTTGGTTATATCTTCTGTCATTGTTGTATCCTCTTTCATTATTGTATCCTCTTTCATAACATTGCCCTCTATCAAAGTTCTATCCTTGTGGATTCTCTCTGTTCTGATTGGACTACATATTTCTCTGAGCAGATTGCAACTGATTGTTTTGGTTCCTCAAGTAAGTCACCTCCATATTCAGCTTCTATATTTGCTCAGTAGTTCATCCAGTCTCTCCTTGTCAGGATTACTGTGTGGAGGCTGATTCACATTATTCTGGGAATACCCTACTGCAGCATTGACATTTAGTGATTGGTTCAAGACTTTAGAATTTTGCAGGTATGAAGGATAACTAGCCTATGGCTGGGTATACAAGGGTTGATTCACATTTTGTTGGGGGTAACTAATCGTGGATAACACTTGTCCCATAGGAGGTCCTGGGTGAGGGACCAGAGGCAACTGAGGTACTAGATTCATGATTGGAGTATGGTTTTCCAGAGCTTGATTGAGAGCTGGAACTTGTCCAGGGTGAGCAACGGGTCCTAATGAGGGTAAAGGCCCAAAAAAATGTTGCCTTAGGTTAGTGCTAACTTTCATAGCCTCTGCATATGCATCAAGTAGACTAGTAGGGGGGTTATTACTCCACTTCATAAAGGTAGCTGTCAAACTATCAAGTCCCTCATAATAAACTTCTAAGGCGGTGGGCTCATCGACAACATAAGGGGCCTGTAGTATGGTATAAGCATGATGAAACCTATTGTTAAAAGATCCTATAGGCTCATTGACCTCCCTCTTCATATTAGTGAACTGACGGTAAAGCTCATTAGAACTAATGGGGATTGGAAACTTCTGCAAAAAGTCAGGCTTTAGCTCAGTCCAATGCTCAATAGACCCAATAGGCAAATGGTTGTACCAATAGAATGCATCCTAGCCCAATGAATAAGGAAACAATCTACATGCTACATCCTCATGGTTTATCCCTCTATCCTTAAGGCTAGTCTGAAAGATCCTAATGTGTTCGTCAACGGTCCTATTTGGATCATTGACATGTAATTTTGAACAAAAGTGTTCAGGGTTTTTGGGCATGACATTATAAATGGAAAAACTTAATGGAGATGGGTTGGTTGCTAGGAAAGCCATTGGTGAAGGTGGGGGTGGTAATGATTGATTTATGATTGGTTGAGGTTGTGGACTGGGAATTCCCTTAGAATCAGATGAACCTGATGAAGATGGGGATGATCGAGATGTGGGAGGTGGATGGGATGATGATGACTCTCCCCTTCTGTTGGTCCTTCTTGACCTAGTAGGGTCTGGTAATTCCTAAAATTTCTCCTCTCCTAGAGCAGATCTTGTCCTTCTTCTGAATCTCTCAAGAGAGATGGCGTTCAAAAATTGATCCAGCTTGCTTATTCAAGCCCTCCTTCTAGTGCCAATCTGTTGATGATGTTTTCTACACAACAACAACTCAGACAAAATATGAAATCCTATCTCTCTTGAAAGGTAAATCCCTATCAGTAAGCCTCAAGAGATAACCCCAAGGTCTCTAATGTCAGGTCTTGAAAATGCATGAACAACTCAGTGATAAATGTGAAAATGTTGGTAATCACAATAGGACCTTACTACAAGCAAAATACTGAATCTCAACTCATCAAATCTAACAATATGATGATACTTCAATCCTAGATATAACCCAATAACCCAAAGAAATAGCAAAAGATAAGGGTTTCAAAGAGATTTCTAAACTTGATACTAAACCTAAGATTAACAATGAAAATGACCGACACTCGAAACAGACCAATCCCTCAAAACTGATCTCCACTTGACCAAAATAAATCTGCAATCTTATAGAAATAGTGCAATCTTCTAAGGTGTTAGGATTTTAAAATCATGAACATTCATTCAAACAACCCTATTGCAATTGAAATGAACAGATCCTCACAATTGAACTAAGCACAATGAATATGAAGTCCAGGCTAACTTTGCAAAGCAACTAACAATCAGTTGGTTGCGAAAAGTATGGACTGAGGAATTACTGCAACATTCAAGTATCAAATCATAAACATTATTAAATCGAATCTAATCTAAATGTTAACCTCCTCAAAACAATTTTAAAGATAGAATAACAAGAACCATGCAAGACAAGAGAATACAAGTATGGCACCAAATCACAATGTCATTACTTACATTCGAATTATCCACTATAGCAACAATTCAAACTTTTGTTACAATATTTGCTTGAGAACAACTACTGGCTAACTTGCTCTACTTAATTCACTTCTAACTATCTCTGCTCTATATCAATCTCTATATTCTAACCCTTATAAATAAGGCGAAATGCCAAATATATAGGATCCCCCTCAAAAAACCTGTCGGCCAAGCAAGGGTTTCACAGCATTAATTAGGCACCACCAGTTGGCCAAGAGAAAGTCAAGTGAAATAAAGGAATGCATTAAATGCACGAACTATACCTAGGTCGGCCTGGAATTCCCAATATAGTCGGACCAATGCAGGGTGGGATAATGGGGAAGCAAAAAACTTGATGTAGCTAGGCATTAAATGCCTTCCCCTTTGTCTTCATTCCAATCCAGCCCCTCATGGACCTTCAAGAGTGCCCCATCCAAGTCAGCCACAGGTGGTAAAGGAAAAACCCTAAGTCATCTTTCAATCGATGCAATCTCCTCCCTTGATTTTTTTACCGACCTATCCCAATCCACCTTATATGTTAGGTATTTGTCAATGACAACAATGTATGTGGCCGCATCATCTAAATGATTCTGAAAAATAAAATCATCATTAGTTGGGGCATAAACATCATGCCACCACTTCCTCAACTATTCCAAGCTCAAGTACTTGGGCGTGATCTTCCTTCTTCCTGTCATAATTTCAAAGAAGGCAATGGATCCATTGTAAACATCGGCTAGGGTATCATCAATCTGCCTCCTTTGTTTGTAAATATTCTTCAACACTTTCTGCCTAATCTGGAATGCCTCATACCACTCCCTTGGTTTGATAGCTTTGGAGGAAGGAAGAATTCCATCACTTACCATCCTATCCTAGGTGTACTCCATGATAGTTCTAGTTTTCTACAGCAGGAGATCTGTGTCTTCCTTATCTTGTGCCAATACCACCTTCAACCAATCAGTTACCCTTATAGCATCCTTCCCAGTTGATAAAATCTCCTTAATGGCCTCATTACCTTTGGTCTGCACCCCTTGCAGCCAATTCGCTGTGGCAAGATCCGAAGCTTTCATCTTTTCAAGCTCGTTGATGGTCTAAGGTAAAGGCTTTGTAGCAGAAACCGAGGGATTTATAGATTGCAGGGGCCTCATCAAATCTTCCAAGTGTTTCCTGAGATTCTCATTTTCTTTCTTTAGCTTTTGCTTGGTCTTTATTTCATTTCTCAATCTGCCCAAGATAACCAGACTAGAACCCTGGTAATCCTCAATATCCTGCTCAACAGATGTAGGCACAAGATTGAAAATATGAACATTATAATTTTTTCTAGCCACTCCGTCTCTGTTTTTATTTGGAGGAGGGGTTGCAATGTGAACAACCCTATTATGAGCTTCATCTCTTTGAATCCTCGAGATCACCCTAGCCTTCTTCTTACCTTTGTCTTTTCCAATCTTGGCTAGTAGTGCATCCCAATTCGGTGGACTATCTTCCACAACTTGTTTTCTTCTTATCTCCTTGTCCAACCAACCAGGGATAGTGGATTCCAATTGCACCTCAGCCTATTTTTCCTCTTCTTGTTGACCTTTAGGTGCTTCCTCACTCAAATTCTGTTTATCAGGAGTCTCATCTATCTCGCCTTCCTTCTCCTCAGCACGCTCTTCCTCTTGTTCAGGTGATGGATCCTTCACTGTCTCCTCTTCTTTTGGAGGTGACTTAACCTCCTCGGTTCCAATAGGTGACTTGACATAAGCCACCAAAGGAGACCACATTACCTTTTCAATTTCTGCCTTTGCACTATGAAGATCATCCTCATGAAACTCCTCTCCCTAAATATCTAGATGATCCTCAACATCCTCTGACTCACCTGGTTTGCTTTGAGCTTCATAAGCGGAAGGCACATAATCATGCTGCTCCTCATGAGAAACCACTAGAGGGAGATCAAACTTGGGCACACTGTCCCTGGGAGAAGGAGTCCTAGACCTCCTTGTATACACCTTGGCCTTCTCCTCCAAACTTTCAACATTTACCACTAGTGGGGTAACTTCTTCCTCCCCTTCCTTGGAGCTTTCCTTCTCAGACAATTTTATGATTCTCCTCCTTTTGGGTACAGGATAATCAGCCTCAGGATTCTGCCCTTCAGTCTCTTTCTGTTTAGACTTCCTAGTCCTTGTCCTCTTCTTGGCCTTTGGCTTTCTCCATTTTTCTTCTTCTTGGGCCTCTTTTTCTGGAGCACCTTTAATTTTGATTTTGAATGGAGAATCCAACTTACCCTTGCCCTTAGGATCTTGCTTGGTAGATTATTTAGAGGTGGAGTGGGGACTCAAATCTCCCATTAGTGCATAGGTGCACTGTACACCATTATTTTCCAACTCCCATAGCTTATGCTTTAGCCACATCCTAGTAAATTTGATAACTAGATCCACCAGTTTTAATTCTATCTTTTCCTCTTCTAACCAATCCACATCACCATTTGGTCTATCTTTTATGGCCGCATAAGCATGATTGTGGATCAAGTTTCCATCATCTTCTAATTGATTAGGAACTGCCTTTACATTATACAATCGAACTGACTCAACTGGAAGCTCAAAGAATTTCTTCTTTCTGACCTCAAATTCATCACTGTAGTTGGCTGAGTAGTCCTCCAAATTTACCTTATGGATATACTCTTTGCTGGCCTTCTTTTGAGCTTCTCCTTTAATATCAAATTTGGACCTCTTGGAGTGGAAAGAGAAGCCAAGAGTACCCATTTCTTCTTCTGAAGCTTGGGCAGAACCAATGGAAGGACAAGCCTCTCCAGTACCAATCCTCAAGGGGAAGTCTCCACCAAATGCAGTCTTGTGCTTGTCTCTCTTGACAATGGAATCAAAGTCATAAATCTGTCTAGTGACCTCCAACAGTAGAATGTGATTAGTAGGGTATCTTGGAAGTTTGTATGGAGCTCTCTAGCAGCCATGAATCTGAATGTAGGAGAAAGTTGGGAACTGAATAAACCAGGCCCCATACTTCTTGATGAGTTCTTTTGTTTGATCTAAAATCCTAACATGCTTTGCACCCTAAAGAAATCTAGTGATATGCATGGTGAATGCATCATTCACCCTCCTATAGCTCGAGCTTCCTAGATGCAACTGCGGGTAAACCTCATAGATGATATTCTGTCCAAAGGTGCCCCTTGTACTCAATCCTTTGTAGGGGTGGAATCTTGCAAGCGCGTAGACCAAATATGAGGTCATTGTGAAGTACCTTGTTTGCAACACATTGGACAATTGTTCATGAATTACTCCACTAATGACTCCTGCCCAATGGTAGTTAATCTTCTCTTGCTCCATCCTCACAATCACATGTCACATCCAATTCTCAAACATTCCAACACTCTTCAATCCCACTACCTACTGAGAAGGGTGATGGCATCATAATACTCCTTGAACTTTGCTCTGAATAACTGCTTAGGTAACTTGGAGTAGTGAGACTTGGGCTTCTCCAACCAAGAATTGATAAACTATTGTGACTTCACAGTCTACTCATTGTAGAATTCCTGAGCTACCTTCATGCTAAATCCCACCACATGAGACCTATTTGGCATATCAAATGTTTGGGAAATAGAGACTGGGTTGAGATTCGCTATAACTCTCCCTTGAGCACCAATTATGCTCTATGTATCCTGATCATAGTGTTTGGCACACTCAAGAACCATCTCATAACACTGCACCGTAGAAGGGAAACCAACAACATACGACAAGCCTGATTCCATCATCCTTCTAGCCACCAAAGGAGAATCCTCTGTTGCCATTCTTCCTTTAAATTACTCATAGTCCCAGAGGCCAACATTGGTATCAGTCACTTCTGACCAGACAAAAGTGATTTTACTCTTAGGGATCTTGCTCTTAATGTCCAACTTAATCCTTTCTGTATCAGACATCAAAGACCCAACTGCTGCCTTGCTAGACTCAGCCTACACTCAACATGAAAAACACAGTAAAAACCATAGGAGGGAAAAGTTAATCCATCAAAACACCATTGGAATAAACCTCATGCAATCAAGGTGTTATTACAATTCGTATAAAATGATCCTACTAAACTTCGGGTTTCAGAACCATCCATAGAATCTGAGCTAGAGAGGAATTTTGAAAAATTCTAGGCTAGACAAATTCTAGCAGAATAGTCATGAAAACACCTACTATCAATTAAATCCAATTATCACTAGCCAATAAAATTAATAGATCATAAAATAGCATGAATTAATAATAAAATGCATTGAAAACCACTAACACATCATGCTACTCCATATTTCATTGCACTTCACCAAATTTTGGGAAAATCCTTCAAAGGCAGATTCCCACAAAGGCATAGACCCTACGCGAAATCCAGAAAAAACAAGGAACTAAGGACTTCGAGAAAATCCGGCGTCAGTGGAAATCCGCGGAATTGTCTCAGCTCACCAAAAGTCTATCATCTCATTGAGAAGTCTTGGTGACTGCCAGGAGGTCACACCGAAGGTGGATTTCATCGGATGAGGTTTTGTTAAAATTAGGTAGTTTTGGTGTAACATCTCACCAATGAGGGGGAGTCTCATTAAAGCAAATGGATGTCTCGGTGATAGGTTTTGAATTCGGCTAGAGGTCTTGTCGACTGTGTAATGTTTTGCCGACATGGAGTCTCATCAGTATAACCTCTGGCAAACAACATGTGATCTCCCTAAAAGAAGATCTGAGCTCGCCAAGAAAGGAAGGCTTCGTCATGAAGTCTCAACGGCCGTTGGTAGTCTCGCCAATGTGGCCAGCGTCGGAGTAAAGTCTCACCAAAAGCAAAGGTCTCGGAAAGAGTTGTGAGCTCACCGAAAGGTCTCACCGACCAAGTAGGGTCTCCTTGACTGAAATGAAGGGAGCTTGACTAGAGTGGAATGCGCTCGGTGAAAGATCTCACCGAAGGATGGAGGTCTCAGCAATGGAAAAGAATATCGGTAAGACTAATGGAGCCTGCTATGACCTCTTGCCGATGAATGTTTGCCTTGCCAATGGTGTATATGAGAGCGATAATTTTATTGCACCTCACCAAATTGCGGGAAAAATCTACCAGAGATGGATTATCCCAGAGTAAGGCCAAAAGCTAGATTGCGACATGAAATTGTTATTTCAAACATAACATCACATTAATCATGAATTTCAATGATTTCATTTTAGGGAAAGTTATGCATGGACCTTCAAAAGATTTTCTTTGCATTCTAGGCCCGTTTTAGAGCAAACTAAAGATGAATGGTGATGCCCTAGGTTTAAACCCTATACATCCGCCACTAACCCATAGGAAAACCTATGACTCAAGTAATTCAAATTTCGACACCATACTAGTGGAAAAAATCATGATTCTCAGGTAAGTTCACCAAAATGCAAACAGACCAACAAACTTAGAAATTACTTGGGAGATCATAAATTAATCCATGCTACGCAGCCCTAGTCATGAAGCGATTAAATATTCAAGAATTCAAGTCCCAGAAGCTCTTATAACATCAACGTACTATCCATAATCATTAATTCAAAGAAAAGCAATCAAACACATACCATTATAAAGTGGAAATCGATCCTAGAATCAACAAATGTGAAGAGAATGGTGTCCGCAAAGAACAGGGGAAAGAATGCGCAAGAAATTGCCACTAAATCGATCAATTCAAACCCAAACACCCCAAAAAACCCAACCAATCATTCGCAAGAAAGAATTTCTTAGCTCAAATGATGGAAAATAATAAGCATGATGGCATAAAAGACCTCAAAAATCAAGTTAAATACATCCTTCAAAGCATGTACGAAGTCATTAATGCATAAGACAGTCAGAAAACCTAGGAATCCGATGACAGGGTGGAATCCAGAAAAATCCAGCCCATGCAGAAATCCACGAATACCAGAAATCTCCGGACAACAGTGCGGAATCTGGAAACCAAGCAGGCTCCGGGAAAATCCGACCAGGGTGGAAAGTCCCAAACTTCAGTTAAAACACAAAATTAGCTCAAAACCAAAGATATTCAATGAATAACCCAGGGGAGACACTTAGGAAATCAAAATAAACATTTAAGCACATGCCTACATAAGATAAAACCTCAAAATGAAAGGGCCAAGAGACCAAAACCAAAGCGAAAGAGGGTCACTGCTTTCGACAGGGCATGTGTGCGAAAACTGTACAATAGTACATACTTTCTAGAGGCCTGTAAAGAAATATTATTTGAGATACATGCCACATAGACATCCACTAGCTGGATGTTGGGATAAGGTGCCATTAACCTTGTAAATCCCAATATTGTATTTATTCCATTTATTATTTTTAATTTGTAATTACCCATAAGGGATGAATAAGTTTCACCGACAGTTTATTACATAGTTACTTTTACTGCTCAAGGAATCTTGGTAAATAGTAAATGAGGTGAGGTGGAGAATCTTGGTGCCTATCTTAGGGAAATGTATTTTTGGGCTATTATGACGCATGTCATAAGTTCGTAAGAGCATCTATGACAACTTACAACTATCATAAGGTGTAAGAGATTCTATGACAATATATGACAGCTATTATTGTCTTGTAAGTTCCTATTCTTGGTTCTAGGCACCTATTTTGGGAAGATGCCTATGACAAGTGTAAGGGAATATGTAAGAAGATAATTTTGGTGCATCCCATGATAGAAATATTGGATTTTGTCCATCTCCCACGAATTCCTTTGGTGGGTACTCATTTTGTATAAATATGAGACTTGAGAGTGAAGTTTAAGAGAGAGAGAGAGAGAGAGAGAGAGAGAGAGAGAGAGGGTAACAAGAGTAACAGGGTGCTGCAGGATTGAAGAATCAAGAGGAGATTGGAAGTGGATGTATTGTAATCTTGTTTTGAAGATAATACAACTTGGGTCTCTCTTCTTGGTGGAGTTTTTTCCCGCAAGGGTTTCTCCACGTAAACACTGTGTTATGTGTTTATTCTTTTGTTCCATTGCTACCTTGTGTTGTGAAACCTTGCATTCTTATGTTGTTGATTTGCGCCTCTTTGTTGCTGCTATCTTATGGTGATGTTATTTCTGTTATAAGTTCATCTAAGGTGGTTTTATCAAGCATGTTAGAGTGGCTGATTTTAGCATCATAAAGAAGTTGAATCTCTTCATGGTATTTCAAGGATTAAGAAAAGTTATTCACAGATTTGCATACAATTTTCAGATTTCCATATTGTAGTAGTCAAAGCCTTGTATCTCACCAATTGGTATCATATCTTAGTGATTTTGTCATTAACAATTGGATTAGATATTGTTCGTTTATTCCAACAATTGGTATCAGAGCTTAAGGTTGTTCCATGGCTTGCATGTGCTCCTATGTGCTTGCATGTTTTTGCATGTGAGTTGCATGTACTTGCATGTTGCTTCCATGAGCTTGCATGTGTTTGCATGTGAGTTGCATGTACTTGCATGGACTTGCATGTTGCTTGCATGTGCTTGCATGTGATGGATTCATGGTAATTTGGTTCTGGGTATTCCTTCTTTTCTGAACTTAGCTTGTAAAGCTTGTGAATCTGTTGGAAGGAATTGTAGAATGTTGGAGGTTTTTGGGCTACAGTGGATGTTCTGTATGATGACATTGCTTTGCAGATTTGTGAGATTGGAAGCCATGGTATCTAACTCTCAGAAGGATATTGTCAATGAGATCTATAGTGGGCTTTTGACGCTCAAGGTTATGTATCTTCATGGAGTTAATCTTATGGTAGTGATCTGGAGCTCTGGTTTGGCAATATGTGAGTATCCTCTTGCATGGTGGTTATGTTCCTTTACCTTGTGGTCATGTGAAGTGAATGGGTTTTCATGTTGGGTGGTTGATTATGGTGCCATAGTTACATGGAAGAACATTTATTTTTTGGACTATAATATGGAGTGCTTATGTTGGATTCATGGGTTTAGCCCTTGGTTACATGAAAGCATTGGATGATTTGCCACTGGTTGCATGTGGGTTGTGGAGTTGGTATTTTAGTGATATGGAAACTCCTGGACAACCTAGTTCCTCCTTTTTCATATTTATGTTATTTGGGATATGTAGGTTTTACAGTTTTCCTGTTACAAAAAGCTGTGGATTTGTAGATCTGTGATATTTCATTCTTTCAGATGACATGTATAGTGTGAATATCTGGATATTTAAGTGATTTCAGATTTACAGAGAGATGGTTTTGCAGGTTTTACATGTTAACAAAAATATGTGGTTTGTAGATCTATGGAAAGATTGTATTTAGACTCTTAGAGTATTTTGGATGGAAACAATTTCAGATTTGCAGGGCTACTTGATGGGTTTTTATGATCTATGGATACTCTTATGTGGATTTGTTTGGCAAATCAGGTCTACCGTTGATCCTGGTGTTTGAGTCTTGGAAATCTACATGTTATTCCTTGGTTACTTCTATTCTGCATGTTACTGATGTGGGGTTGAATCTATTTTTCAGTTATTTGAGATTGGAGCACTGACCATGTTTTTCTCCTTTGAGATATTGCATGAGTGCAAATCTTGTAAATTGTTTGATGAGGATTGTATTTGGTTGGTCACCTTGATTACATTGGTATGTTTATTGCAGTGAGATAGAAGGATGGTTTAGAGTACCTGATATAGTTATTCATTAGAATCTATAATAGTAAGTTATGGTGCATGAAAAGCTCTGTTCACTTTTAGTGGAGTTTTGGTAATGATGTTTGTCATGATACCATGTATACAACTTTGTATCACTTTCAGTGGGAGTTTTGTGCTGTTACAGTGTGTTCTATCTTCTTGGTTTGGAGATTATGGTTTTCTTGATCTTTTGGGAGTTGTGTTGTATACAACAGATTCTTTGATTGTGTTGAGGTCATGGATGATCTTCATTTAGGAGATGGTTATCATGATGTCATGGATAGCTTGGTTACATGTTTCAGTGGGAGCTTTTGACAGTGATGGTTTGATGTTTATCTTGTTGCCATGTATAGCTCAGTATCACAGTTCAGTGGGAGCTTTGGTAGGATATGGTTATCTTCATGTGATTTGAAGAGGTTTTAACATCTTGTTTCATGGAGTACCTTTAGAGTCTTTGGTAAAGGTGTTATTGTTCTTCCTTTGGAGAGGATGTAGTTCTATTTGGTTTTGAGTATTAATCATTTGCTTGGAGCTTCATGATTTTGCAGGCTGCATTTGAAGTTGGCATGGATTTATTAGTGGGTGCTCATGGATACTAGATAGACTTGGGTTAGGCTGGATATTTCTTATGTGAAGAGATATGTGTTGGAATGGTTACTTGTTATAAAAGTTTCTCAACAGTAAAGACTAAGGAGCCTACACCTGGAAATGGATGTGAGTCCATCATAGACCTAATGAGAAGGTTGTCTTTATTGAAAGCCTATATTGCTTGGTGTTGTATGCACAGGACAATATTGTATCCCACTCTTGGTCTACTCGGCAGGTAAATGATCTAAGAGGTGTTGCCCACCTGATTATTAGATGCATTATTTATATGTATCTTGTCTTCTCTTATGCATTAATCTTGAAAGTTGAGTTCTGAGGGATTGTTGAGAAGTAGATGCATGATTTTATGTATTTCCATTGTTCTCCTTGCAATCTTGAACTTTGGATTTGGTAGGAGAGGTACAGGAGATGGTTAGTGGCTTTGGGAATATTCCCTTATGTTGTGGGAATGTTCAGCTAAGTTTGATCTACTTTCTATGAGAGGTTTACATCTAAGTTCTACCATGTTTCATTATAAGTTGAATGGTTAGATGTTGATATCCTTTTAGTTTGGGAGTGTTGAAGGAGATCTTACTTTACACAGTTTGGCACATGTTAGTGTGGTATAAGGACATGGTTTGATTTGTAGGTTCTCTCTTTATGGGAATATTGTCTTCTTCTTGAAGGTTCTTATGTTTATGGAGTTGAGGTTCATGAATGGAGTTATGAGTTGTTGTTTGTACTTCATTTTTTTTTGGCAACAGTTGGTAGCTCCTTGATCTCTTTCTTCATTGGTTGGAGGACTTGGGAGAGTTATTTGGATTAGTGATGAGAGATGTATTTTTCACATCATTGTATGCTTCTTTGACACTATGATAGAGGAGTTAGCCACATCCTCTATGTGAAGTGCTATAGGAGGACTTGTTAATGTTGTGATCTAGTTTTCAGATTTGACATTACCTATGCAGTGGGAGTTCCAGAAGGTATATGTGTTCTGTATGAGAGGGGCACCTCTCTTGGACTGGTTACATTTTACTGCAGTGAGTTACTTCAAAGGTTTTTTATCGCATGTCTATGTGTGTTATTACCTTGGAGTTTTCTTTTGCATGATGGTGGATATACAGGGACTTGTTTGCAGATTTGGGTTGTTATGTTGATAGCATGAAGTTCTACCTATGATAGTTTGTTTACCCTAGTTTGTGGTATGGATAGTTTTGGATGAGCTAGCAACTTGCTGTGGTTGCTATTCCAATTTTTGGTATGAGTGTGGCAGTCACTCAGAGTCTTCTGTTATCATTTGAATTTGATGCTTGTGTTCATGTATAGATTGGTGCAGGTTTTAGTGACAGTTGATATGTTTCACCATGGCATATTCCTTGTCCTATCATGGGTAATATGATGTGAGGATTTCTTGCTTGAGATGGTGGTTATCATGGTTACTTTTGCAGGTATCTTGTTGGAGCACAAAAGCATGTTGAAGAATCAATGGTACATGGTTGGCTAAGGGATGTTTATTCCCTTGTTGAGATTTCCTATGGGTTGATTTACAATGTATAATGTCAAGTGGGAGAATGTTGGGATAAGGTGCCATTAACCTTGTAAATCCCAATATTGTATTTATTCCATTTATTATTCTAAATTTGTAATTACCCATAAGGGATTAATAAGTTTCACCGACAGTTTATTACATAGTTACTTTTACTGCTCAAGGAATCTTGGTAAATAGTAAATGAGGTGAGGTGGAGAATCTTGGTGCCTATCTTAGGGAAATGTATTTTTGGGCTATTATGACGCATGTCATAAGTTTGTAAGAGCATCTATGATAACTTACAACTGTCATAAGGTGTAAGAGATTCTATGACAATATATGACAACTATTATTGTCTTGTAAATTCCTATTCTTGGTTCTAGGCGCCTATTTTGGGAAGATGCCTATGACAAGTGTAAGGGAATATGTAAGAAGATAATTTTGGTGCATCCCATGATAGAAATATTGGATTTTGTCCATCTCCCATGAATTCCTTTGGTGGGTACTCATTTTGTATAAATATGAGACTTGAGAGTGAAGTTTAAGAGAGAGAGAGAGAGAGGGTAATAAGAGTAACAGGGTGCTGCAGGATTGAAGACTCAAGAGGAGATTGGAAGTGGATGTATTGTAATCTTGTTTTGAAGATAATACAACTTGGGCCTCTCTTCTTGGTGGAGTTTTTTCCTGCAAGGGTTTCTCCACGTAAACACCGTGTTATGTGTTTATTCTTTTGTTCCATTGCTACCTTGTGCTATGAAACCTTGCATTCTTATGTTGTTGATTTGTGCCTCTTTGTTGCTGCTATCTTATGGTGATGTTATTTCTGTTATAAGTTCATCTAAGGTGGTTTTATCAAGCATGATAGAGTGGCTGATTTTAGCATCATAAAGAAGTTGATTCTCTTCATGGTATTTCAAGGATTAAGAAAAGTTATTCATAGATTTGCATACAATTTTTAGATTTCCATATTGTAGTAGTCAAAAGCCTTGTATCTCACCAATTGGTATCATATCTTAGTGATTTTGTCATTAACAATTGGATTAGAGATTGTTCGTTTATTCCAACACTGGAGGCCCCTTCACCACCTCCATTCCACCAAACAACTTCACCACTCCTCCAAATCCTAATGCCAAAAATAATCTATTGTATCCTCATGTGTCTAAGCAGTATCTATCAAAGGAAGGACAAACACAGATGGGCATGTCAAAAGGAAGGAGTCTTGAAGCAAGCAAAGATAGGATGGTGGACTATCCAAAAGAGACTCCTACTGATCTAAGTGAAGAACAACTAGCCATATATGTTGCAGAAGAACTCAAGAAACTTAAGGTAAGTCTATCTGGATTTGAGTTATTGAGAGTTCCAACCATTAGGAATGCAGTTCTAGGAGCTTACAATGCAAGTTCCATATCACAAGATAGATCAGTTAGTGAAATTATCAATAAAGCATCTAGCTCTCAAATAGTAGGAAGGAAAAATCAGACTCAAAATCAAGTTCATGTGCCTACTAGAGATAAGGGAAAAGAGAAGGATAGAACTCAAGTTGCTCAAGTAGATACTCCCTTAACTCTATTTCAAGGGAAAATAGAGACTCCATTCCTGATTTCTGTTCATATGTTTGGTAAACACTTGCACAACTGTTTGTTGGATTTTGGTGCTTCCACCAATGTAACAAACTTTGGTGTCTATAGAGCTTTGGGTATTACTCCTACTGATTCCCAAAAGAAAGTTGTACAATTGGATAGAACTGAAGTTAATGTTGTAGGAGAATTAAACATGATTCATATGTAAGTTACTTTTAATCCTAGGATTCAACAAGTTATCAATATACATGTGGCTGATATACCTGATGCTTATGGCCTGATTCTGGGAAGAGACTTTACTAGGGCCTTGAATGGATATGTATCAACTAATAACTCTCATAAGTGGCTTCCCTGGAAGGGAGTGCCAAACCAGATTAGAATTGAAAGAGAACCTAGGATGAAGTATATGATCACAGAATATCAAAATACCTCCAATGAAATTTTGATATCAGAAGTAAGTATGGGAAATTAGGTGCTTGCAGCCCCTTTTGAGGAGTCAGATGCAGAGGAAGTTCTTATGTTCCACACAGTGCCTGTTGACCTATCAATAGAATCCAGTAGTGCTGAAGCCTTGGTGGAACCAGTTGAAAATGAAGATGATCTTGAAGATAATAAACTCAATTTACTAGATAATTTCCAGGAATTCATTTAGAAGTGCATTGAGGATTAGATTCAGTTGGGTAGGAAGATGAATTTCAAAGATTTTCTCTTGCCAAATTGGTGTATGGTTCATAATGCTTCCCATTCTAAATTGAATTGTTGCTTATGCCAGACTGCAATGGAACAAGTGCAGAAGTGTATCAACCCCACTCCAGTAGTCCAAATTGATATACAAAATGTCCAAGAAGAACCTAAGGAGAAAAAAGTGATGCTTTCTGAAGAATCTTCAAGTAGCAACAGTGCAAAAGATACATCAAGGAAATCTGTAGTTGCTGACTATTGGATTTTAAGATTTGATGGATCCAAATCAAAGCAAGGAGTTGGGGCAAGATTTGAGTTAATTAGTCCAAGAGGTAAGACATTCTTTGCTGCTCATAGAATTCAATTTCATTGTACGAATAATGTAGAACAGTACGACGCTTTGGTCTATGGATTGTTAATGGCATTAAAGAAAAAGGTTAAGATCCTGCAAGTTTTTGGGGATTTTGAGTTAGTAGTCAAGCAAGTTAGGAGACAATACTCTTGTCATGAAAAAAGAATGACCAATTATAGACATAGAGTATGGGACCTCATTGAATGATTTTATTCCTTCAACATTCAGTTGATACCATGAAGTAAAAATCGGTCAATTGACTCCCTTGCTCAGGAAGCCAGTACATTGCAACCTCTGTCTCTGTCTGGATTGAAGAAGTTTGTAGTCAAGTTAACTCCAGTGCCTTCAGTACCTGACAATGTCACTAACTTCTAGGTATTTGAAGATGATAAGCATATTTTAGATTTTATCACAAGCACAGATGTTTTTGCTTCTCAAATTATAGATGAAACTAAACTCCAAGAAGCAGAGATGGATTTGGAAGGGGTAATTAATTTGAAGACCAATACTATTCCAAGGGGAATGGTGCAATTAGAGAGGATTTTTGATCTCAATAAGGCCAGAGATCAGGAACAGGATTCCAAGAAGGAGTCCATCAGTGGACAATGTGAAAAGTATAAGATGGGAACTCAGGATGATGCCAAGAATGTCTTTATTGGAAAAGTATGCACTCCAAAAGAGAGGAAAGGAATAATCAATGCATTACATTGATGTCTAGATGTGATAGCCTGGAGTTATGAAGACTTAAAGACCTATGACACATCAATCATAACTCATACTATCCCTCTCAATCCAAGAGCAAAGCCTTTCAGACAGCGGCAAAGACCCATCAATGCCTTACTAGAACCTATAATACAGAAGGAAGTGTAGAAACTGTTGTCCGCAAGAATCATATTTCCAGTTAGACATTCAACTTGGGTTGCAAACTTGGTTCTAGTGTGAAAAAAGAATGGTGAAATTAGGTTGTGTGTAGATTTTAGGAACCTTAACAGAGCATCAAAAAATGATTATTATCTAGTACCTTCACTGGATGAAGTACTTCATATTGTCAATGGATCTCAGATGATGACTTTCTTGGATGGCTATTCAGGATACAATTAGGTCATGGTGCAGTATGAAGATAGGAATAAGACTGCTTTTACTACCAAGTGCGGAACTTTTGCATACAAAAGAATGCCCTTCGGTTTGATTAATGCTAGAGCTACATTTCAGAGGGCCATGGACATTGCATTTAAGGTCATAATTGGTAAGTGCATAATCATTTATATGGATGATCTGATAGTCTTTTCCAAGAAGAGAGGTGATCATATAGCAAATTTTTGTAAGGTGTTCCAAAAGTGCAGGGAATTTAGTATATCTCTCAATCCAAAGTAATGCATCTTTGGAGTTACAGAGGGAAAATTGCTGGGGCATGTTATCTCTGAGAAAGGAATTTCCATTAATCCAGAATGAGTGGAAGCTATAATCAAGTTCCCACTGTATGCACGTAAAAATGGTCACATTATAATAAGTCATCTACATATAAATAAATTTAATTATTTATTTATATTGTTCATCTTCTAAATTCTTCTATCTTAATTAAATAAATAATTTTATTTAATTAAGTATCATCTCCACATTCCTCTTAATTAAATTAAATAATTATGATTATTTATTTTAATTATCATATTATTCTAAGTTTGAATATTTATATTCAAAATGGAATACTCCTCCTCTTCATCTCATAGTTAAATTAAATATTTTAAATATTTAATTTAATGCCTTCTAAATCCATCTCTCTCATATAATTAAATATTGCTTATTTAATTATGCAAATTTCTAAATTCATCTTCTCATATAATTAAGTAAGTTTATTTATTTAATTAAGAAATCTCATTTCAACTCATCCTTCAAAACAGAAACCTTCCTTCGGATCTGAATGAGAAAAATTAAAAAAGAGGAAACCTTCTATCTCCCTCTCGACTTTCAAAAATCCTATACCGTTCATCTTACCAGACTGAATCTCAACCGTTGATCTTTGCCAACTAAGCTTTTGCCTTCGAAAATCTATAAATCTAACCTTTCACAAGCCATTTGGATCGAATCTTCAGACATCCTCATTCTGCCAAAATCATTCCTCAATCTTTCAATCCATCTCCATCATTCATCATTGCGTTGTTATGCTGCAGAATTGAGCAACCAATATTCCTCCATTATCAACCTTCAAAATCTCGTATTCTTAGTGTATTATGCATTTAATTTTAAATCTCATTCTTTAGTAGTCATTTTGTGGAGCTTAGCATACAAATCAGAGAGCTTTAGCAAAAATACTGGAGATAGAGGACAATGGGACGTCTTCAAAGGAGTTGCGGCATTGAGAGTTTGCTTTACTTTGTTTAATCAGTTTTCCTTTGATTTAAAGTTTCATTGGTGTGCTTGAATAGTATTTATTTCATTTTAATACGCACGTATTTTCAGTCACACATTTTTGGTTCCCACTATGGGGTTTTGCTCCGTTTTTAATATCTACTTGCAGTTTTATTGATTTTTTGATGCAGATCTGACAATTTTTGGAAAAAACTGCAAGTTTTACCAATTTCTTCATATCTTCTACACAGCAGTGAATTTTTCTACAATATTTTTATAGAATCTTTTAAATCATCTCAAGAGGCTACAATAAAAAAATCAAGGGTTTATCATCATTTTTGTAGAATTTATCATAATTTTATGTTTTTTCATAAAATTTATTTTTTGGACGCAAATCGATGAATTATTCAGAAATTTTTACATTTTTGGAAAGCTCTTTAAATTCTAATGGCGGTCTATGTTTTATGGATTTCATTTTGAGGTCAACTACACTACGAAAAAATCTGATCTTCATTTTCTGCGTGATTTCCATAAATCCGCGTTTCTGAGAGCAAAACAGATATTTTTTCCGACTTCTTTACATTTCTGGAAAGCTCTCAGAAAATTAACAGGATATCTTCTTTGAGTTTTTATTTTTCAGATCAATAAAATCATCAAATAATAAAATCTAATTCGGCTATGTTAAAAACATGTATCTGAAATCACAATTTTCTAATGAGTTTGTTTTTTTTCCTTTTGCTGCATTATAATATTATTTTTTTGATCTTGTAGGTGATCATAAGGAGCTCTCGTAGCAGAAATATCACTCACAATAATAATTTGGAAAGCGAAAGTAACTAGGTGCACTCATTCCATCCTTAATCTCTTAATCTTGTTTGTCAAACATTTCAATTTGGGGCATAAAATTAATCATTGTTTGCAAACACATTTGGATTTGGGCTATTAAAACGAATCTTGTTTTCAATCACATATCAAAAATTGGGTCTAAAATTTACCACTGTCTTCCATCACATCTTGATTTGGGATCTAAAAAGAACAAGTGTTTGAACTTTTTTTACACACGTTTCATTTCTAATCTAAGGGAAATTAATCATTGTGAGTGTGAATCAAGTGCGTGTGTGATCACAAACACCTCACTTGGTTTGCTTTTGTCAAACCCTTCATAGGAGGCCTGCTGGGGGATTTCATCACCCCTAGGGACGACCTCAATCGAAGTGTGAATCGAAAGACACGCTTGTTTGGAAGTTAAAATTTTGTCACTCTTGGCTAAGCCCCAAAGAACTTTATACCTTTGGGAAGTGAAGGTGAAGGGTGGGTTACCCCTTTCTCCCGGCTGTGTGATAGGATTTTTCTTTCAAATCATCCTTAGTCAACCTTGTTCAAACTAGTTTGAAACCTAATTGGCCATACCCACTTGACTAGTCGTAGGGCTTGTTGGTGTGTCTTCTATGTGTGCTTGTTATTACATTATTCAAATTCCAAAATTCAAACTTTCTTTTGTGTCTTTGCGTGAGTGATTTATGGTTGTACATGTGTGATTCATTTAAACATTGTCCAATCAAGTTAAAAACCAAACACATAAAGACAAGACTCTACAAATTCTTCCAACACATTCATTTCCAATCACTTTCATCCTAATCACCCTTCTTAGCCACATCCTATCCATTTCATACTAATCAATCCAAATCATCCAATCTTTTCATTCCACATCATATCCTAATCATCATCATCTCTTTAATCCAATCAACATCATTTTACACCATGCCAACATTAGAAGACCTAGTATCTAAATTCCAAGACCTCCTCCAATCGCTTTATCAAGCACCACAACCCTTAGATGAACAAGCTATACATGGGCTCCAAGGTGTCATCCAACAATTTCAACTTCAAACAAACCAATCACTTCACCTCCAACACCTCCTAGCTCAAGCCAATCATTTCATTGACACTTGTCAAATCCAGCAACCACAGCATCACCCCCTATCCATTCATTATCAACCAATGCCACCTCAACCTAATGTTTCATCTGCTTCCACCTCATACCAATCTAATCCATCCACTTCTTTTCATGTCAATGCCACATCAACACATCCACCCTTATCACTACAAGAACATAGGAGCCCAAGTCCACCTTGGCAGCAAAATCAAGAGCCTTTCAATTCTCATGTTCCATTTGACAAGGGGAACACTAATCTAGTTCATGCACCCTCTGAGTATATCATACCACTATCCAATCAAAAGCCTATCCTAAAGCCACCATGTCCTAGTCCTAATCCAATGGTCCCTACACTTTCCAACCCATTAACCCCTTCATTACCCTTACCATCCTCTAATCCACTTGCCAATACATCAACTCCATGGTACAAATTTTTCAAAAGTAAACCCATGAAATTGCCTAAATCCACCCCTACACCTCCAAAGGATGTGACCCAAGGGCTACAAGCAAGGAATCAATTGTCGCCATGTCATTCAACACATATACTTGAACATACAAAAGAGTCCTCAAATGCCATGCCAAGTCCTTCAAGTCAACCGTGTCATCCACAACCCCTTGAGCCAATTCAAGAGTCTTTTGTCATAAGTCCAAGTCACCATCTTTCATGCTCCTATGTTGTTGATCATCAAAAACATGTCAAGTCTCTCCATGAGAAATTCCCTTCCACTTCCATTCAAGAAACCCAAGAGTTATATCAAGAGTCTACTCCCAAGCATGTGAAAACAGCAAGCCCTATTCCTAATCAAGATCAAATCATTTTCATCCAACCTATCCATAATCTATATCATTTTTATGATCAAGATGATATCCATAATGATGAAGAGCCTATCCATGATCAACTTGATCCTATACCCATCCATGAGAAAGATATTCCAAATTCACCTCCACCTAGTCCTATCCATGATCTATCAACATCCACTTCCCTTGATGAGACGCATGCCTCCCAAGCCAGCATAGAAGATCAAACAAATATCTTGGATCTAAGTGAACACAATGCTAATCAAGATCCTAATGATCCTCCATCACCCACTATCGACCCCATTGCAAGTCCTCCATCATATCCTATTGGTTTTTCTCCCCTCATTCATGAATGTTCCTCCTTTGAACAACAACCATTATCTTCTCCATCCAATAAGGAACTTGTGTCTAGTGTTTCACTTACACCTAGTCCCATTGTCCATTGCACACTCCAAAACATGAACCACCAAGGTAAAAGTCTAGACCTTCATGAACAAGGTATTTTGGAGCCCATCCATGTCAAAGTCCCTCCATGCTCTTATGGCCTTGGACATACACCCCAAGGACAACAACCTAAAGATGTCGGTACTTCCTCCATGCATCCCAAGTCCACTTTCCATCATAAAGCCTATCATACACCTAAAACATATGTTGCCATCCCTCCTCTGTCATCCTATAAATGTCAAAAGCATGTGACCATACACCTTCCACCATCAACTCTACCACCATTGCTTCCAACTCCCAATATTCCTCCATCTAATCTACCTCCACTTCTCCCAACACCTAATATCCCCATTATCCAATCTCCTTATCCCTCCATCCATAAATCCTCTAAACATCTTAATCATGACCAACAAATGCACACATTGTATAAACATAAAGCTTCCACCCATTCCACCATACCCATGGGATTCAAACACAAGAATTTCAATGCCTCTACCTATAAAGTAAAAAATCCTAAGCGTTCTCATGCCTTAGGACATCAATACAAAAAGTCAAAGCAAAATACATCTAAAAAGCTATATAAGCCCATACCTCCAAAAGTAAAGGCCAAAACTAAAATGGTTTGGGTACCTAAGAAAAAATAAAGCAATTCAAATGAGGCATTCACATCACAAAAATCCCAACAATCCACTTCCATCCCACATTCTCATTCCATTCAAAAGTCTCAAATTCCTAAAACCCACAAGCAAAATAAAAATCATAACAATACTAAATCTATGTGGGTACCAAAAACACTTCATCCACCACCTCCTAAGAAAACATCTCCATTGCTTCCTACACCCCATCCACATCAAAAGCTTCAACGTTTATTGTAATGTGTGCAACCATTGGTCATGGTTCCCTTCCATTTCACAACAATTCCACATACCTCCACCTCCCCATCCTTCAACTACTATCCTACATATCTTCCCAATCACCTTCCTATGGTCCATGCTTCTGCATAAACCTTTCACTCATCTTTTGCATAAGTCCTATTTAATCTGCATCATCATCCACTATTCCCCATCCATTCTTGCATAAGGCATCATAATCCATCATCTACCTACTCCATCTCACACTCATGCAATTCCCTACCAACATCTATGAGCATAATGACACTTGACATGGTCCATGCAATGACATCCATCCCTATCGGGACTATCAACTTTCATGCAACTAGACACTTGAGTCCCTCCTACCCAAAAGTCAAAAAGTCAAAAAGTCAAAAAAGAAAAGAAAAAAAAAAGTAAAGAGAAATCCCTTCATCCAACGGTGAAAACCTGGTAAACAGGCGCCCTGGATAAGTACCATGATGAAAACCTAGCAAATAGGCATCATGTGTAGGTTGATCTTCTATGTCACTTACACTTGGAGGCACAATGTCTTATCTATCCAACCTATCCTTTTTATATCATATCATTTCCATCCTACCTACCATTTTTAGCCATCATCCATACCTATCATATTGAGTCCATTCATCCACCCTTCTTCTTTTGATCTTGATGAAGATATAGGGGAAAAATGTTGAAACATGTCTTGGGTATCTCTTGATATACCTCATCCTTCCAAACAAGCCTATCATTATCCTATTGTCATAAGTTTTGTCATGAACCATCCTAAGTCTTGTACCTAGAATGGGGCATGTTATTCCTACGCAACATAGTCTTTGGAAATCACATCCTTGCTCTCTTATGATGCATACATCCATTCCATTTATTATGACCTATCATTTCCATCCATCCATATATCATGAGCCTTTTATCCCTTATCCCATCACCCACCCTTTCATCCATCAATCCCATCTATCTCCTTGCACCTAGACTTGATTTTCCCCTTGTCATTGGTCTCTAGCACAAAGGCTACTCAAATTTTCATCCTTTGACATGTCAAAACATTTCAAAAATCCAAAAAACAATAAAACATTTCAAAAATCCAAAAAACAATAAAACATTTCAAAAATCCAAAAAAAAAAAACATTTCAAAAAAAAAAAAAATCAAAACATTTTAAAATCCAAAAAATCAAACATTTCAAAAGTCCAAAAAATCATAAAATATCAAAAAATCCAAAAAAATCAAATATCCAACAAAAATCCAAGCAATAAAATCAATCCATCATCTCAATTCAAATCAATCCAATCATTCAACCATTCAACCAAATCAATCATCTTCATCAAAACCATTTCATCCAATCAACTCAATTAAATCAATCCAAGCAATAATCCAAATGCAAAGTCAATCCTTAATCCATACCAATCAAGTCAATCAATCTTGTCAAATTATCCAATCACATCCTTTGGTCTTGATCCTAATCTTGTCGTAAACCAAATCAACCAATCAATCAATCAATTATCATCATCCTTGTGTTGCTCTAGGGACATGCCGCTCCCCACAATGACAACACTATCATCATCATCAATCAATCAATCAATCAACGGTTTATAGCTTGATAGGGGCAATTCCTTGTTTGTTTTTGTATCATTTGTGCATGCTTGCTTGTGTGTGTTATCATTTTATCTTGCATTTGTATCAAATCTGTATCATTCCAGCTAATATTCATATCTTGTGTATGTTGGAATAGTTTTTTGCACTATCCTTTGCATCTAAGGTCACATAATACCTTTTGTGCATTAGGAGTTTAATGCTCTAAGTCTCTTTCCTCATATGTCTAGACAAGGTTGTATTATGCTGGGGCATGAGACACATTGTCACCTTGGTCCTTATATCTTGGTGCATAACGTCTAGTGCTAAATCAAACATCATGGTTGCTCACCTTCATTGCAGCATAACGTATCATTCCTCTCCATCGACTTTCTATCTTGCATCATTCATCTTGTCTATCCTTATTATTTCATTTCGAGAGCCTACCCGTGTTTGTCCAACCCGCCTATCCTCTTGAGGGGGCATCATCATTCCATCATCCTATCTTTCTATCATTATCCATTCTCCATTATCCATACCTTAACTTCTTTGAAATGATGTTACTCGACACAAATCCCATCATCTCGAACATCATCTCAAAGAGGGGCAAAATGTATGCACGTAAAAATGGTCACATTATAATAAGTCTGGTAATTAATTAAATACAAGTATTTAATTAATCTCCTAAAGTCATCTACATATAAATAAATTTAATTATTTATTTATATTGTTCATCTTCTAAATTCTTCTATCTTAATTAAATAAATAATTTTATTTAATTAAGTATCATCTCCACATTCCTCTTAATTAAATTAAATAATTATGATTATTTATTTTAATTATCATATTATTCTAAGTTTGAATATTTATATTCAAAATGGAATATTCCTCCTCTTCATCTCATAGTTAAATTAAATATTTTAAATATTTAATTTAATGCCTTCTAAATCCATCTCTCTCATATAATTAAATATTGCTTATTTAATTATGCAAATTTCTAAATTCATCTTCTCATATAATTAAGTAAGTTTATTTATTTAATTATGAAATCTCATTTCAACTCATCCTTCAAAACAGAAACCTTCCTTCGGATCTGAATGAGAAAAAATGAAAAAAGAGGAAACCTTCTATCTCCCTCTCGACTTTCGAAAATCCTATACCGTTCATCTTACCAGACTGAATCTCAACCATTGATCTTTGCCAACTAAGCTTTTGCCTTCGAAAATCTATAAATCTAACCTTTCACAAGCCATTTGGATCAAATCTTCAGACATCCTCATTCTGCCAAAATCATTCCTCAATCTTTCAATCCATCTCCATCATTCATCATTGCATTGTTATGCTGCAGAATTGAGCAACCAACATTCCTCCATTATCAACCTTCAAAAATCTGGTATTCTTAGTGTATTATGCATTTTTAGATTTTATCTCATTCTTCATGCTGCCATTTTGTTGAGCTCTACCTGCTGATCTGAGAGCCATTCGAAGCAACAAAACGCTGAAGTTAGAGGAGGATAAGACGATTTCGAGAAGCTGCTGTTATGGTTTGTGTATTTTGTTTCCCTTTTTCAGCTTTTCGATTTAATGTTTTATTAACATGTGTTTGAATTTTATTTAAACTTGATCCAATTTTCTCACACACACCCACCACCTGCTAGCAAGAAAGAAATGAAGTCATTCTTTGGAAAAATCAACTTTGTAAGGAAGTTCATCACTAGATTTGCAAAAAATTTCAAGCCACTGAATGCAATGTTGAAGCAAGAGGCCAAAGTTGAATGGAATGTAGAAGAAAAGGAAGCATTTGCAGAGATAAAGAGGGCTATTGCTGAAGCTCCGGTCATGTTGAGTCTAGACTATGCTAAGCCATTCTATATATATTTGTTTGCTTCTGATCACTCCTGTGCTACTATGTTGACTCAAAAGTCTGATCAAGGAAATGAAAATCCCATAGCATTCATGAGTGCACCATTGAAAGATGTTGAATTGAGGTACCCAAGTGTGGAAAAGTAGGCCTATGCCTTGGTCAGAGCTGTGAAGAAATTTAGGCATTATATTCTCAGAAACAAAGTGTTTGCAATAGTTCATGATCCTGCAGTCAAGCTATTATTGATGCAAAATGAGCTAGGAGAGTGCAGAGCTAAGTGGGTAACCATGTTACAAGAATATGAGATTGAGATTCAACCCATGAAGCTAGTAAGAGGGCAAGGACTTACAAGGACAATGGCAGAAATGGGCCCTGATCTTGCAGCTCAACATTACAATCTAGAAGATGTTTCTCCTGGTGAATGGTATAATGATATTGTTCATTATCTCCTGACTCAAAGGTGTCCTGACCATTTGAATGCAGTACAAAGAAGAGAATTGTGCTTCAAGAGTGATAGTTTCATGCTGAAGGGAGCTATTCTATATAAGAAAAATTATGAAGGCATATACCTAAGGTGCTTAGGAAGATAGGAAGCTGAAAGAGTCATGGCTGAATTTCATGATAGATATGGTACTGGTCATGGATCTACACATTCTACTACAAACTAGATTCTAAGGGCTGATTATTATTGGCCTACATTGTTCAAGGATACACATAGCCATGTTAGAACTTGCCACATATGCCAGACTACAACAACCAGAGAGAAGTATGCAGCTCTTCCACTCCAACCATTCTTCGAGGTAAAACCTTTTGCACAATGGGGGATGGACTTCATAGGTCCCATCAATCCACCTTCTTCTACTGGTCACAGGTATATTCTCACCATTACTGATTACTTTACATGATGGACTGAAGCTCTTGCATGCAAACAATGTACTTCTGAGGTAGTAATTGATTTCATTGAATCAGGTATTATCAATCGCTTTGAATGTCCTTTATCTTTAGTTTGTGATAATGGTCCTGCATTTGCATCATTGAAATTTTCCATTTGGGCCTTTGATCATGGGATTATAATAAAGTTTGCATCTAATTACTATCCGTAGGGTAATGGGTTGGCTGAGTCTTCTAATAAAAACCTCTTAACAGTCATCCGTAAGTTACTAGAAAAGAATCCCAAGGATTGGCACACTCAACTTTGATTTGCTTTGTGGGCAGATCGTACAAGACAAAATACTTCCATAGGGACCTACCCTTATCATCTTGTATATGGCCAGGAACCTGTATTTCCAATCCAATTGAGGATCCCTACTTTATAGTTCATTAATGAGTATTATGATGAAGAAAATAGGCATGAGGCCTGCTTACAAGAGTTGTTACACCTTGAAGAAAGAAGAGATGAAGCCTTAGAGAACTTTGCTAAACATCAGGGTGTAGTGAAAAGGTGGTTTGATAAAAGAGCCAAGTTAAAATCCTTTTGGATTTCTGACTTGGTTCTATACTGGGATAAAGCCCATGACCGTAAGGGAGAGCATGGTAAATTTGACAAACTTTGGCTTGGTCCTTACCAGATTTTAGAAATCCTAGGAGATAATGCTTTCTGCTTGAAAACTCTCACTGGGGAGGATATCCCACTGCTTGTCAATGGGCAGTATTTGAAGCATTGTTTCCAGTCATGAGCTTCTTTTAGCTCTTTCCTTGTACATAGTTAGAGTAGATTTTCATTTCATTTCTACTTTGCTTACCTTGCTTTGGTTAGAATAGGTTTCTAGTTCTACTTTGTTTTTGTTCTGTTTTGGTTAGTTTAGGTTTTCTTTCGGTCTGGTTTGTTTTTGCTCTGCTTTTGCTTTGAGGTCTTCTTGTTTTCTTCTAGATGTGTTGCACCTACATAGCAAATATTCTTTTGTCTGGGACTGTTATGAGTATTTCCCTGATGAATTTTAATCCCGTGTCTTGAATGGATGGTTGGGGTCTTTATTATCATCATGCAATCTAAATGTCTAATTTAAAGAGGATGGGTCACTAGTTTGATTTGAGTTTGAAGTATTCTAAAATCTTATATCTCTTATACATCTTAAAAATCTTGAAGTTGCAGTAGGATCCTTGTGAGGCCTTGTCAGGTGAAAAATCTTATTTTTGCTTCAATGCCACTGTGGTTCTCAGCCCTAAGTGCGAACTTCATTGTTCACAAGTTGAAATGAAACGAAAAGAATATCAAAAGAAGAAAGAGAAAATATTGAAAATTAAATGAATTCAACTTATCAGGGGTATCCGAATATCTCTATCGAGGCTATGGACGCCTAGCTGGCAATAGAGCTATGTTCGGGAGAGTCACAACGATAACCTTGTCGGGGCTATGGATGCCTAACTAGCAATGAGGCTCTATCCAGGTTTCTTTTGGAGTTAGAATCTTTATGTAGCTTGACCTGATTGAACTTGATTTTTGCAGTAGCCTAAGGAAGGAAATGAACTCATGTGCACACACTTGGATTTTTAGTTTATAGAAAGATTAGTCTGCCTTTGGTTCTGACTCTTTAATCTTGCATTTTGATTTATTTGTCTGATAGTGGGATCAAAACCTAAGATTTTGGGTTCATGATTCCTGTTCATCATCGAAATACTCTAGAGCATTTCCCCAGCAGAGTCGCCATTTGTTGTGCAGTTTTTGCACACACGCCCTGCTGAAAGCAGGGACCCTCTTTTTCTTTCGCTCTTGTTCTTTTGGCCCTTGGATTTTGTAAATTTGTATTTCCTTGGCATGAGATTAAAATGTTTATTTTACTTTCCCAAGTGTTTTCCCAAAGTTAAATTTTGAAAATCTTAAGTTTTGGGCCAAGTTCAGTTTTTTGCCCAAGTTCAGGATTTTTTGCCCCGTCTAAATTTTCCTAGATTGCACTCGAAGTCCAGCTAGGCCTGTTTTACACCATGGTTCAAAGATTTCTGGCCTTCACGAAATTCCTCTTGGGTTAGATTTTTCTTGAATTTTGTCCTGCCGTTAGATTTCTGAGTTTAACTATTTTTTGGGGTCCTTGTCGTTCTACTTTATCGTTTGCGCTCTCCTGAGTTGGGATGTTCAGTCCTGTGATGCTTTGGCATTTTGGACTGTCTTGGAGTTTGAATCCTTGTATATTTGGGCATTTCGTGGCTTGTTTTGTGCATTCATGGTCAAATTTAGGGTTTCATGCCTAGGGCGTTGCCATTGCATCTTAATTTGCTTTCAATTGAACCTAGAATTCAAGGAAAGATCTATTGAAGGTTCAAGTTAAGCTAGTTTCGTGCGCGGGGTCCTCAAATTCATGATCTTTGATCAATTTGAGTGAAGTCGTGGCTGATGTTCACATTTTCCTCCAGATTCGGGATTTTCTGTTGGTCCCGGATTTTCCCGGTTCCTCCTTTTTCTCCTCGTTTCCCTGGAATTCATGCTATGATTATTGTTTTCACAGAAATCTGGACTAGACAGATTTTTTTAGATTTTCTGGGAGGCGTTGTGGAACTCAAAAATTTGGTGAAATTGATGATTCTAATGATAAATTATTATGGTTCCATGTTCTAGATTGGTAAATTACACAGTGATTATGCATTCTTTATTCATTTTTAATGATCTTATGGGTGTTTTCATGCTTATCTCACTAGAATTTGCTTGGCCTGGATTTCCCCGAAATTCCTTTCTAGCCTGGATTTCGTGGTTGGCTCAAAATCCTGGATTGTGTAGTTTGTGATTGAACGAGGTTTTTGGGTTGATTTTGATTTGTGTTTGAATTTATTTGGATTACAAATACATTACTAATGATGTGCTAATCTTGATTTTCATGTTGAATGAATATTAATGGTGGTTTTGTTGAGTGCAGGCTGAATTTTGCTGAGTCGTCAAGGAAATTCTGGAGATGAAGTCGAATCTATGAAGGAAATTCAAATATTATATACTCCATCCCTTGGATGACTTGGTGAGGTATGCTCAGGTTGGAGTGGGGCAGTTAATGCAAGGCGGCATCAAATTTTTTATTTCCCTCTCATTTTCCTTGCCTTGGTTCGAATTGCATTGGGTCTCCCAGGCCGACCTGGATTGAGTTCAAGCATTTAATGCTAATTCATATTATTTTGAATTCTCCTTGGGCCGACCTATTTATGGCCATTTATTATTGTAAACATTAATTGGGCCAACTTGTTTTTGGCTATTTCTATGATTGTAAATCCCTTTCTTGGCTGACATGCTTTGAGGTTCCTATAAATTGGGCATTTCGCCTCATTTGTAAGAGATAGATACATACATAGATGGCTAGTTTGATGCAAGAGTGAATTAGGTAGTAGAGCAAAGTTAAAAGTTAGTTAATTTCTAAGCAAGTGTTGTAACAGAACATTGGAATTGTTGCTAAAATTTGGTGATTCAATACAATTGAGGACATTGTGATTTTCTGGTGATCTCTTTTGTGTTGACTTATCTTGCATGGTTCTTATGATTCTATCTTTCAAATTGCTCAAGGTTATTAGATATATGTTAGATTTAGATTTAGATCTGATTCAATAGTGTTTATGATTTGATGCTTGAAGTGTTTGCAACAATCCTTGGTCCATACTTTTTACAGCTAGCTGATTATTAGTTGCTTTGCAAAGTTAGCCTGGACCTTTATATTCATTGTGCTTAGTTAAATTGTGGAGATTTATTCATTTCAATTACAATTGGGTTGTCTTGGATGAATGTTCATGATCTGAAAATATTAATACTTTAGAAGATTGCACTGTTTCTGTGAGATTGTAGATTTATCTTGGTTAAGTAGGAATTAGTTTATGAGGGATTGGTCCATTTCAAGTATTTCATGATTTGCATTGTTAATCTTAGGAGTAGTTTTAATTTAGGAATCTCTCCGAAACCCTAATATTTTGTTATTTCTTTATCATTTGAGTTAGGTTTAGGATTTAAGTATCATTACATTGCTAGATCTGATAAGTTAAAGATTTAGTATTTGCTTGTAGTAAGGTCCCTTTGTGATTACCAACATTTTCACTTTTATCACTGAGTTGTTTATGCATTGTCAAGACCTGACATTAGAGACCTTGAGGTTATCTCTTGAGGCTTGTTGATAGAGATTTACCTTTCAAGAGAGATAGGATATTATATTCTATCTGAGTTGTTGTTGTGCATAAAACATCATCAATAGGGATGATGCAAGGTGTTGGCCTCCTCTAATGGTTCAATAACTAAGCCCTTAAAGCTATGACCTAGAGATTAGACATCTGTACTAAAGAGCTATTTTACTTATTGTGAAGGTACATTTCATTGTCAACCTAGGGACAAAAATGTGAAATGGGTCAACACTATATGTGCACTAGGACTCCACTGCAATCATCCTTAAACTAGAACAAAAACAATACTAAAAATAAAATGTTGGAGAGAAATTAACGTAAGCACTGAGAATGAATCAACAACAGCTGGACTAGAAATGGATGACAAAATAGAAATCTCAGCAAATAGACATGAAACTACTCTGTCTACCTTGGCTACAGGAACAGTCACATAACAGAGCTCCAGTGGATGTAGGAACAAACAACTGCTAAAACTAAAACTAATCACTGAACATAAAAATAACTTTAAAACTAAATGGGTGGAATTCTCACCAAGTGGGCCCCCTTGAGTGAGTCTTCCTTAAGCTAACTCAGATGCAAAAAATTAGAATATCATTTTATTCCTTGAAAACATGATTACAACATAGGTTGTATTACTTAAACTGGAAATACAAGTACAATCTAAAAACATCCAACCTTATGAAAAGGGGCATTTGACCATTATTTATAGATGGAAAAACTTCTAATTAACCCTAACTAACTAGGCAGTCGAATCCAAAAAAATAGGAGGATTCCATTTATTGAAAGCATAGAAAAGACATGGAGAAAGTTATGCATGCACCATATTTGGTCAAAGCATACTTTCCCTAATGAGGATCCATCACAACAAACTTCCTATATTTTCTCAACTAACAAACATGATCATTTAAAAGGTAGTTACAATCTTTCATTCGAGCTAGGAATTTCCCTCCATTGAGAGTTTTCCCTTTGACCTCTTAATGACCATCTTTTTTACTTCCTTAGCAACCAACCAATTGGAAAGAGTTTCTTCCACTTTGTAAGCTTTGTTTACATCATCATCTTAATGTGAACCTACATAATGACATTAGCATGCACAAACAATTGCATATCCATAATTACCTTAAAGTAACATCCATTCAACCACATGTAAAATTAACATAGACAATTCACATAGCATGTTAATGTAATTAAAATTCACAAGGATAAGTTTATGCCCAAGGGTTTATGGATTTAAGGAAATAACATGGAGAGTGTGAACAACCAGTGCCAAAGTCTATAGTAAAAACAACAAATATATGATAAACCCTATCAAAATTAAGCCATTAATTGGACTCATCATCTCCCCCCAACCTAATTTTTTGTTGGTCCTCCACCAGAGGGAGCTCTATTCCTTTTCCTTGTCAAAGCTTTGAAGTCACCAACTTCCAACTATCCTAGATCAATGTCTGCATTATTTGAATTGGGGTCCCAACAAAATCCTTGCTTGTTTTCCAATCTGCTCCACCTTTTCCTTTCTGTAGCAATGTCATACTGATAATATTTGTAATCTGGTATTGGCCACGATAGAGTAGGTGGCTAAAATGTCAATGGAAGCCAATACTACTACCTCATCCTTCCAATTTGTATGTACCTAGTACATTGTTTACATGCTACAACATAATTTTGCAAGGAATGGGGTTCAACCTATTTCAACTGATCTATAAAACTATTCCACCTCTGTGATAGGTACCCCATTATTGTTTTTCCTATGGTATCAACTACTTGCTCATATTCCTAATATGCTTCTTCCCTAATAGGCATGATCCTATTTTTGTAGCTTGAGTGATAAACAATTATGTGCCATGTATAATAAATGTTTGAAGGGTTACTGGATTCAGCTTTGAGAGACAAGGGGGTATGAAGTTCTCTTTCCCTATAAATTTTAAACTATTACCCCTAGCTAATTTTGTTCTAGATCCATGACGTGAATGCCCTCAAATGGATATCTCCAATGTATAGTAATGGGTTCCAGTCATGATCATTAGCAACAACATAATTATGCAAGTATAATTCACACAACATATTTTTAACTTCAAGAAGAGAAGATTGGTAGGCTTGGAAAAACTCATGTGAAGTTTCAATAGAAGGGCTTAAACCTGAAATAACCCTTGATAGCTTGAAGGAAAGATGCCACTCCTTCAAATGCAGTGCATACACTCTTGGAGGAGTTTTTCATTTCATTATTTGTGGCACTAGAGCCACCACACTATCTACCTTATCCTTCAATGCATCAATCTTTGCATTCTTTTCTTCAATTTTTGCATTTTTCTTTTTTACTTCCTCCTGTAGCTTGTGTCTTTATTTTTTCCACTCCTCTTTCCTTTTCATTTCATCCCATAAGTTTAGGGTACAAGATTCATGAAAAAGAGCAAGCTTTATGTTTTCATACCAAGATCTGTCCTTGCACCAATTCATGCTATTCAAATAGCACCAATTGCAATGGTTCTTGTTGTTCATATTGCCCTGGTTGCAATGGTTCTTGATTTTCAACTTGCTCTACAACAGCAGCAAGCTTTGCTAATCTTATGTTTGCTTGTTCCTAAAAAATATCGTCCTCCTCAACATTTACCTACCCCTTAGGAGCTTCTGTCTCCTTCCTAGGTGTTCTTCTGAGTCTAGGGATTCTTTTTGGAGGCATATCAACAGTTGGCTCAACTAGTTTTGATTTACTCAGAGATTTTATGTTTTTCTTCGATTGTAGCAAGACTAGTGTCATTAGCTTTCTGTTTCGTAGGGCTTGATTTCACTTTTTTTGACATTTTCTTCTTGGCCTTCCATTTTCTAATTTTTACCTCTCTTATTTGTGCTTCGTCTTTTCTAATGGAAACCCTAGTAAAAACTGGGGTTTTAGGAAGAAAATTGACATTAGCATTTGAGGATTAACTTTCTTCATCCGAATACTTTGATTTAGAGGAGCTAATTTCTATTGTTGATTCGGCTGCAGGAGGATTTGTGCTAGGGTTTGTGCAAGAGGTTGAAGCTCTAAGAGTGGTTTTAGCAACCCTCTCACCCCTACTAACCCTATGAGCTTGAAGCTAACCTCTAGGACACACATTTTCTAGTCTGAATTGATCAATGTTTACAAATTCTTCCCATGTCATACTAGACACTTCTTGTAAAGATTTTTCAACTAACAATTTTATCAAACAGTGATGGGAGACAAAATTGTCCCTACCTTTTTGTGTTTTAGCTACCATGATTGCAAGGAGGTTGTACAACACATTGGGAATGTTCATCCTTTTTCCATGTCTCATATGGTTCAGGAGCTTAAAATGCACATAATGGAGGCATGATTGGCAGCCCTCACAAGTAATATATTTGAAAATGTAGACAACAAATTGTTTCTACTTTTCTAGCATATAAGTTCTCCTTATTCCTTGCTTATCTACAACAAGCGGAGGATCACTAGGTTCAGTGAATTCTCCCTAGCTGACCTTGCATTGCTAGATGTAGAGTATGGCTCTCCTTTAGTAAGTAAGCCTGTTACTTCAATAATTCTCTCCTTAGTGGCTATAAATTCTAGCCCTTTTACCATTGCCTTCCAGTTAGAGAGTGTCTATGCAAATTCCAGAGCAATGTCCTCATTGAAACTGTCTAGTTTCATAAAGTAGTCCAACCATCCACAATTTTTGAATTCAGCCAGAGAGAGTGCATCCTGCAGTATCACGTCATGAACTATAGGTTCATTCCTAATAAGCTAACCTCCCATTGTCTCTACCCACAATTAGGCAAACACCTCTACAAAATTTTCTTTCTTGCAATCCTTCTCTGAAAACCCGATTTCTTCCTCTTCTTGCAACTCTTCTTCAGTGCTAATGCCAATGTCATATGAAATTTACCTTTTCTTGGTGACATTATGACTATCAATAAGGTAGTAAAGAAACATAAATGAGGGGTATCATCAAGAAAAATGGCAGCAGTTCAGTGTCATATCACACATGCAAGTTGTCATTTCAACTATATTATTTCAAATTGGCTCATTTCAAATTTGCTAACATGTATGACACGTGGACATGTGGGTTCACACTCCCCCCAACCTAAATTAGAGCATGTGTCCACACAAGCTGGGTGGTAATTATGATGTGACAACGTAGAGTACAAATATGTGCTATGTGAAATAACAACATTAATATACAATAATTAAATAAATGCATTTAATATAATTAAGATATAACAAGTTGTTTTGCACGCATCTAAAAATTTGGACTACCATTTGCAAAAAATGTGGAAGGAAGTATGGGTTACTTTAAAATTACAATTGAGCAATTAAATGAAGTGGTGATGGAATGAAGTGATGGTGGAGTTATGGAAGAGAGAAAGGATGGAGATGGATGGACGGATGGATTTATTGGCAAAGAAGTTGATTCCCACAAAAGTGGAAATCTTTATTATGATGTGATTGCATGCATAGCTTGACTAGTCAAAAGGAGGGACACTAGGTCCACTTCCTTCACCTATAGGAAGTTTGAAGGTTTGGTGTTGAATAAATTATTGCATGAATTATTGTTTGGAAGCTGACTTATGATATAACATGAGATGGTGACCATTGACCAAGAGCTTGAATCTGACAGGGTCAATGGTGGTGAGTTGAACAACACCATTGGAGAAGACTTTTGTAACTTCATATGGTCCCAACCACTTGGTCCATAGTTTTCCTACATTATCTTGATACCTGGAATCATAAAGGAGGGCCTAGTCACCTGGTTGAAACTTCTTTCCCTTTATGTATTTATCATGCCATTTGACTCTTTGATTTTGCACCATTTTAGTATGATGAAGGGATGAATTTCTCATCTCATCCAAGGCATTCAACTGCATGATTCTAGGAGTTTTATGCTCAAATTCTATAGGCATCATGGCTGTTTTTCCATATAGTAATTCAAAAGGAGTGAAACTAGTGGTTGTCTTCCAAGTGGTTCTATAAGCCCAAATAGATTTTGGCAACCTATTTTCCCAATATTTCCTATGAATAGCCACTATTTTGGTCAAGATAGCCTCTATTTCCCTATTGGTCACCTTAGATTGGCCATTGGCCTGAGGGTGATAGGGGGTAGATTTCCTATGCCTTACATTATATTCATTGACCAATGTTGTGACAAGGGTTGATGTAAAATGAGCCCCTTGATCTTTCACTATCTCTCTTGGAACCCCATAGCATGTGAATATTTCTTCATAGAGGAATTCTACAACTTTATTATCTCTAGCATGTTTCATAGCTTTAACCTTGACCCACTTGGTCACATAGTTAGTGCAAACCAGGATGTAGGATTTTCCATTTGATGGTGGATCAATTGGACCTACAAAATCAAGTCCCCATTTATCAAATGGTGTGATGACTACCTGAAGGTATAGAGGCATCTCGTCATATTTAGTTGGTTGGCCCATCCTCTAACATCTATCACACTTCCTAGTATAATTTCCTACATCCTTATGAAGTGTGGTCCAGTAATATCTTGTATTAAGAATCTTCATTGTTGTCATCTTGGATGCAAAGTTCCCTCCATAGGGTTCATTGTGGCATGTATGTAGTATATCATATGTTTCATCCTCCCTTACACATCTCATTACATGATCTGGTCTAGTGTAGAATAAACATCCTGCAATCCACGAGAAAGGAAAAGTTTTCTCAATAAGCACCCTTTTCTCTTTTGGAGAGAAATGAGGGGGAACTCTCCCTATAACCAGATAATTGACTATATTTGCATACCAAGGTGTGTGCACACTAATGGAAAAAAATATTCATCAGGGAAGGAGTCATCAATGACTTGAGTGTCCTTTGATGTAGTCAATCTGGAGAGAAAGTGTGCTACAACATTTTCCTTTCCCAGTTTTTCTACAATGGCAATGCCAAATTCCTACATCAACAATAACCACCTTGCTAGCCTACCTAAAATCAATGGCTTATTCATGAGGTATCTTATGGCTACACGGTTTGTATGGAAAAAGATCTGAGATCCTATTATGTAATACTTGAACTTGTTAAGGGAATAGATGTCTGCCAACATCTCCTTCTCTGTCATTGTGTAATTAAACTCTACTCGTTGTAGGTTCTTGCTGACAAAGTAGACTGCATTTTCAATTGCTCCCTCTTTTTTTCCCAAGGAATCTCCTATAGCATAATTAGATGCATCTATAAAAATATGAAAAGGTGGTTTCCAATTAGGGCCTTTGAGTATAGGAGCATGGGTTAAGGTTGCTTTCAAATTAGAGAATGCTTTGTCACACTCCTCTGTCCACTGGAACTCAACATCTTTAGTTAGAAGATTGTACAGTGGTGCTGCCATCTTACTAAAATCTTTGATGAAGTGCCTATAGTATCCTACATGTCCCAAGAAACTTCTAACATCTTTTTGCTTGGTAGGAATAGGAAGATTGGTAATCACCTCAAGCTTGGATGGGTCCACTTGAATTCCTTTATGAGAGATGTAGTGGCCAAGGACTACTCCTTCCTGCATCATCATGAAGCATTTCTCACTGTTCAAGGAAAAATTATGGTCTTCACATCTCTATAAAAGTTTTCTTATATTTTCTAATGCTTCTACAAAATCAGCACCATAGGTAGTAGAATCATCCATGTAGATCTCCATATAATCATGTGAGATATCTAAAAATATACTAATAACTACTCTTTGAAAGGTTGCAAGTGAATTACACATACCAAATGGGAGTATTGAGCAGGTATAAGTCCCCCAAGGATAGGTAAAGTTTGTCTTCTCTTGATCCTTAGGTGCAATCTGTATTTGATTATAACCACTGAATCCATCTAGGAAAAAAAAAATACTGCTTACTTCCAAGTGAATCTAGTACTTTGTCTATGAAAGGAAGGGGAAAATCATCCTTTTTGGTGGCAGAGTTGATTTCTCTATAGTCAACAAAAACTCTCCATTTACCTCCCTTTTTGGGAATAATTACCAATGGGGACACCCATTGGTTGTCTAAGATAGGGTAGATAAATCCTGCATCCAATAATTTCTGTAATTCCCCTTTTACAATCTCCCTCAATGCAAGGTTGATTATCCTTTGTGGCTTCCTTACTGGTGTGCAGTAATCTATGATATATATCCTATGAGTATAGAGCTTGGGATCCAACCCTTTCATTTCATGGTAATCCCATGCAAATGTATGTTGATGGGTCTTCAATAGGTTTGTCAAGGACAACTACTATTCTTGATTCAACTTGTTAATATTCAAATGTTTTCCTTCTAAAACTTGTACTTGTGTGGTCAACTAAATCATGGTTGTTTCACTAATTCTTGTCATTTTTAGTTCATGTGGTAACAATGTATGAACCATATATGTTGTTGCAGGAAGTTCAGGTGCAGGAGGAGAGGGAAAAAGTTTCTTCATTGGACCTGCAGAACTAAATTCATGAGTGGATGATTCTTGATGCACCTCACAATAGTTCTGAATTATGTGGGACAATACTTCATCTTCTTCTTGAAGCTACATGAAAGGGCTTCTACCTATGATCATGAGTTGTTCCACTGAATTGAATCCCTTTGCCTCTTCTCCGACATGTGGCCATATGAGGTTATCCATATCATGGGATGGTTGAGTAGGAGGGTAGAGAACAATATTTTTAGCGATTCTTCTATCAGAAATAGTCATGTCCCCTGACTGACATCCAATGTAAGCATTTTTTGTGGCTAACCATGGCCTACCCAGAATAATGGGATACCCCCCAATGTAGCTTTAAGGGAAAGGACCATGAAATCTATTGGGTACTCCCAAGAGTTTGGAGTTACAACAAGGTCTTCTACTACACCATCTGGTTTGATAGTGAAACTATCAACAAGCCATAGGATAGTAGGAGTAGGTCTCATATTTGCAACATTCAATTTGTTGATGGTTCGGATGAGCACAACAACAGTTAAATAGAATATTACTATTCTGCTCTCCTGAAAGAGAAAGAATAACGCATGGATATCTAACTCCCAAGGTCTTGGTAATCGGTTCTCGACTATGCTGATTTCACTCAATGGTTGATGTGAACTATAATGTTCAAGGGGCCTGCTAGTGTTGAGCTTCTGGAATGTTCTAAGATCAAACATAAATTCAAACCTACTTTAACTGGGGTTTTTAAAGAAACAAAAAAAGATAGATCAAAGCTTTGGAACTGAAGAGAATAATAATTCATCCAACTTAACCAGACTTGTTACCTTTCAAGGAATTCGTAACTAAAACTACAAAATAAAATTAACTTGTGATTAACACACAGTTTCATTCATTCACAATGCTAATTTCAACAGCAGATTGCAAATCACTATTTAAACAAAACATAAAATAAAACTTCATTCCTTGAAAGCTTTTGAAATCAAATGATTAACCCAAGATAAACACCATTTAGGAACACAATATGAAGTAGATTTAAATCTGGTTGCTTCTATTGTTAGTGAAACAAATAAGCAACATTTACAAATCTGGCACAATCACCAGTGTACAGAAAACCTATGTCTTCAGATTGTTTCCATCTATACTAAGACAACCAGAAGGATACATTACTGCCTTTTGTTGAATCTAACTCCTATTCTATTCTATTCTACTCTTAATTTTTCTCTACTACTATTGGTTTATGAAAATTCTCTATCTTTTCTAAAAACTCCCTCTAAAATGAGGCAAAAATGTCATTTATACAGAATGTACCAAAAGGAAAGTCGGCCCCTCTTTTAGGGTTTACAAAATATCAGCCTCCAAAAATATCCGCCCTTAGATCTTTTGAATCAAGTTACTTCTGCATTAAATGTGTATCCCTGCTGTCCATGTTGGTGAAGGATCACCCTCAGGAGAAGCCTTCATATATGTTACAACCATAGCATTAACTTTTGGCCTCCGTGTCCACCTTCAAACTTCCATTAGAGATGCTTTGAATGCCTTGGAGTATAGCCATTAATATCGATCTACCTTCTATCAGTAGAGATCCCAGCTATCACTAAGATTCGTGGCCTTTTCTTCCTTTCAGCTTTCTTGTGCTCAAGATCTTTCTGCAAGTTGACCATCTTCAAGAAGCAACATTTGACCTCCCCTATTAGATCAAAACACCATTGCCTCCTCGAGCCGACCCATGTCATGCACATTCTATTGATCTTCTTCACAGGGGTAGTCAATCAGTCAAATTGCCAATGGTTCGCCTTTAGTTCCCTCTAATTGGTTGAACGCACACCACTTAGGCTTTCAAGGCAGTCAAAGGCTACTCAAATAGAATCGCATGTCAGTGAGACACTTGTCATGTCTCCCCAATGCGATTATACTCTATAGCAGCATCGACTTAGCATACAACTATTGGTGAGACCTCATATCGAATGCAAAAGTTATATTGATATCACAAAAAACCATCAGCAAGACAATCATGATTGGCCAGAGGTCATAGCAAGTGTGCAAGAGTTATACCACAACATAAAGTTGTCCCCCAGACTATCGCTATCGGGAAGACATCATAGCAAGTCCTTAGGAGTCCTACCACTATGTTCCTCCATTAGCGAGACATCCACATTCAACAAGATGTCATAGCGAATACAAACCATTGAGCCAAGAGTCCCGACGAGCCCTTCATCCTTCAGTGAAAGTTTCACTAGTTGGCAAGACTTCCTCGGGTCAGCCAAACATTATGCCGAACTCAAGATCCTTTGGTGAGCCCATTTTATTTCAGGGAGACTCCATCCCATCGGCAAGATGTTATACCGATATCATTCCATGTCAACAAGATGTTACAACGAAGCCCCCACCTTTCGGCGAGAATTCGACAAGTCAGGAAGACTTATCCCCGAGCAACCCTTCTTTCTCTGAGACCTCCAGCAGTTGGCGGGACTTCATAGCGATGACACCTCCTATCGGCAAGACTCCAACGAGTTGGCCATACATTACGGCGGGTAGCAGGAGTTATATCGATATCCCTTTCCATTGCCGAGTCCATCGCTATCCGCAAGACTCCCCATTGTTGGCAGGACCTTTCACCAAGCTTGAAACATTATACCGAAGGCACCATCCTTTGATGGGACTTCCTCCATTTGGCAAGACATTATGTCGAACTCATACCTTTCTGTGAGACTCCCTCGTGTTGGCAGGACATCTCCCTGAAACCATCCCACTTCGGCGAGACCTCACCCTGTCAGTGAGACCTTACCCTGAAGCCACAACCTTTTTCTAAGACCAGCAACCATCGGTGAGACATCTCCCCGATGACACCTCCTTTCAATGAGACCTTACCCCTTTGGTGAGACCTTATGCCAAAGAAATAACCTTTCGGTGAGACCTTCATCGGTTGGCAGGACCTCTCTCCGAGCACAAATTCTTTTAGCAAGACATTACCGGTCGACGAGACTTCCACCGAAGGAAAACCACTCTCCCTGATGCCAGGCTTGTGAACAACAGTCGACGAGACTTCTTTGGTCACTGAGATATATAAAAACCCATGGCGATTAAAATGTTTGGCTGACCAGTATATTTCAAATGAATAGAACCACTGCTAGTCGACAATACATCTGGAGGGTCTCACCGACTTTCTCCTTAGAGGAATTTTATGCCAAACTTGATTGAGGTATGCTTTCCAACAGAGTTCCTTGAGAAATATCATTAGGTGCATGATTTAATCCTGCAACACAAATGCCTCCATTAGTCCTCAAAGCATATAAAATATATCATTTTTCATCATTTGATTCAATTTTAGCAAAAAAAGAAACCCAACTTCGGCTGAGGTAGAACCAAAATTGGATAGGACAAAAGACAAACTTGGGAGGAAAACAAAAGAACTCCTAAGACCAAACCAGACAAACCAAAGGCGAAGAAAATGAAAGAAAAAGGGGAACCCATTTTGTTCCAGAATAAAATGGGGTGGTTATGCAAGGCATAACACAATTGTTGTAGGATATCCCTAGTCATCACATTTATTGCTGCTCCCAAGTCAATTAGAGCATTCTTTACTTGGATTCTATTTATAATAACTCCTACCACAGGACTACCTGGGTCAATGTATTTAGGAATAGTAACTTTCCTAAGCATGATATCTTCCAACTGTCCCACCACATGAATGGTAATGGGGTCTTTCTTTTTCATCCCTTGCTTTTGAGACATGCTTCCTTGATTTCCTTGCTAAATACAGAGACATATTTTATGGCCTAGAATAAAGGTATCTTAAAAAAAATGTGATTCAGTTGATCTAGAATATCAAAGGTTGTTTCTTCCTTTTCTTCCTTTTGTTTGACAACTTCTAACCTTTGAGGAAATGTTGGGTCTTGATTAGACTGTTGAATTGGTTTAGGATTTTTAGGCACACTTTGCTAATAGGGACATTCTGATGCTCCTATTCTTCCAAAGGAAGCTTAGTGATGATAGGAGTGGAAGGAGTTGGAAAAGTGGTTCCTGAGCATAGATGAATGTCACTCACAATCACAACACATGCAAGAAACTGATTGGGATCTACATAGTAGACTAGTTCTTCTGGTTTGTTATTTGGGTTGGGTGTGGGTTGAGTTGGTAATTGAGTAGGTTTAGGTGTGCTAGAAATTGAGTTAGTAGGAAGAGGCATTATGGTAGGTTGTTGAGGCCATGGATGTGGCTGCATGTAACTAGTTCTCTAGTTTTGCCATTGCTATCCTCCCCTCCATTGGGATGTCTGCTACCTATTTCCTGGAGGTGGCTGCCAATTCCCCTAGAAGTGCTACCAACTCCCCTAGGATTGTTGCCAATTCCCCTAGGATTGTTACCATTGGGGTGGAGAGTTTTGGTGATTGGGCCAGGTGTTTGGAGGGTTTTTCCAAGGCTAAGGTGGATATCCTCCATAGTTGGATGGGTATGGGGGTTTCCATTGATTACTAGATGCATAAGAATTGAAATAAGGCCCAGTAAAAGATAATGGATCTGGTGGCATACCTTGTATTGGGGCCCATGGTGTCCTTTGTGCAATGTAGTAGACTTGATCATCATCACCTTGAATTAGATTGAACTTAGGTGGGATCTTCTTGTTGTCAATGTTGCTACCATTTTGCATCTACAGTCCTTCTTTTGTCTGCAATGAGGGCAAAATTCTACCAGCATTCCCTCTGCTTCCTCATGTTTCTTCTTTGCTTGAACTGTATCTAGCTGAGTAGACAAATTGTTTATGATGTCTTGCTTAAAATCTGCCAACAAGTGAGTAATCTCCATCCTTGAAACTCCATTGGTGGATGATTTACCCATAGAGGATTGGTAACCTCTTCCTTTCTTTAGAGTTTCCCTAGAATAATTCTGATTTGTCTTCTTAATATCATCCCAAGGAACTTGGGTGATATCTCCTCACATTAGGTCCATAGCATCAATGCAATTTCCATTGGTCCTTGTAAGGAAGAGAAAATTTTGAGACTCTTCATTGAGTGTATGATGTGGGGATTTCTATAGGAAAAATATAAACCTTGAAATATATTCCTCCAAACTCTCATCTTCCTTCTATTGTATCCTAAAGATATCATATCCTCTCATATCATTGTCCCTACAATATTCTTTGTACTTCTCAAGAAACTTTGTTTTCATATCATCCCAAGTCTCTATAGTATTCCTACCTAAGCTCATAAACCATCTTAATGCAACTTTTTTCAAGGTGGTAGGAAACAATTTAAGCCTATGAGCATCAGTAGTATAGTCATAGCTTCTGTAGAGAATATCAAACTCAAACAAGAAAGTGTTAGGGTCTTTTGTGACAAGCACATAGAACTTGGGAAGAGCTAAAGTAGGGATGTTCTTGAGATTATCAAATTCATTCTCATGAGTGATAGGGAATAGAAAAGATGGTTGGTTAGGTCTATTTTAATTTGCATCAACCATGCTTGATGGAGTGCCAAAGAAAATGGATTCTTAATCATTTTTTGGGTAGCTTGGTCTTCAGAGGAAGTTTCTGAATTGGTCAAATTGGAAAATGCATCAGTAAAAGGATGTGACTCTTCTTCTTTGTCTCTTGAAATATTTTGAAACTCAACTAGCTGGTTATCAGGATTAAGATCATTAGGAAGGAATTTCCCATGAGCATCTCTTCTCTTGCCTCTATGCATGAAGTATTAAATCAGAATCAACCAACTCACATAAAAAATTGGTGAAAGAATAATAGACCATTACTTTTCTAAATGAAGGGTATGCTAAGAACAAACTTCAGAGATACTACAATAAGAAAGAAACTATAAATGACTCCAAAGAACTTCCTGGTTTGACACCATCCATGGAAATAATGCAAAAAATGTTGGCCTCCTCTAATGGTTCAATAACTAAGCCCTTAGAGCTAAGTCTTAGAGATTAGACATTTGTACTAAGTAGCTATCTTACTCATCATGAAGGTGCATTTGATTGTCAACCCAGGGATGTAAACTTGAAATGGGTCAGCACTATATGTGTACTAGGACTCCACTCCAGTCCTCCTTAAACTAGAAAAGAAACAATACTTAAAATAAAATGCTAGAAAGAAATTAACATAAGCATTGAACATGAATCAACTACACTAAGCATCAACAATTGGACTGGAAATGGATGAAAAAAATAAAAATTTCAGAAAACAAATAGGAAACTACTCTATCTTCCTTGGGTGTAGGAATAGACAAAATAGAGTTCCAATGGCTGTAGGAATAGACAACTGTTGAAACCAAAACTAATTATTAAACAAAAAAATAAATTTTAAACTAAATGGGTGGAATTCTCACCAAGTGGGCCCCCTTGAGTGAGTCTTCCTTAAGCTAACTCAGATGCAACAAATTGGAATATCATTTTATTCCTTGAAAACATGATTACAACATGTCAACAATATGGTTGTATTACTTAAATTGGAAATGCAAATACAATCTCAAAACATCCAACCTTATGAAAAAGGGCATATGACCATTATTTATAGAGGGAAAAACTTCTAATTAACCCTAACTAACTAGGTAGTTGACTCTAACAAAATAGGAGGATTCCATTTATTGAAAGAATAGAAAAGAGAGGGAGGAAGTTATGCATGCACTATATTTGGTCAAAGCGGACTTGCCCCAACGAGGATCCAACACAACACACTTCCTAGATTTTCTCAAGTAACAAACATGATCATTTAAAAGGTAGTTAAAATATTTCATTCAAGCTAGGAATTTCCCTCCATTGAGATTTTTCCCTCCTTTGACCTCTTAATGACCATCTTTTTGACTTCCTTAGCAACCGACTAGTTGGCAGGAGTTTCTTCCACTTTGCAAGCTTCATTCACATCAACATCTTAATGTAAACCTACATAATGACATTAGCATGCAAAAATAATTACATATCCATAATTACCTTAAAGTAACATCCATTCAACCACATGTAAAATTAACATAGATAATTCACATAGCATGTTAATGTCATCAAAAGTCACAAGGATAAGTTTATGCCAAAGGGTTTATAGATTTAAGGAAATATCATGGAGAGTGTAAACAACCAGGTGCTAAATGCTATAGTAAAAACATAAAATCTATGATAAACCCTATTAAAATTGAGCCATTAATTGGACTCATCACAAGGCATTGAGACACCCTATGTCTCTTCCATCTTGACCCAAAATATTTTTCCTTTTATTTTTCATTTCATTTTTATCTTGTGTTTTCCTCTTGGGGATGATGCAAGGCATTGAGACATTCATGTCTCTTCCATGTTGACCCAAAATAATTTCCCTTTTTTTTACTCTCTTTGTGTCATTCTTCTAGTTCTTTGTATATTTGGGAAATGATGACAGTTTCAAGTTCTCTAATATCATTGCAGTAAAGATAGATATTGACCCTGAATCCATATATCTCTTATGTGTTTTTTTGGGGAAACCCTCTTTTCCTTTTTTTATGTTTGGCTACTTTTTAAGTAATTGCTCACATCATGGTGTTAGCAATTCCCTTAAAGTGGGGGCATACATTGGCATTATTTTGACATGATTTCATTTGCATTTTCATGTTTCTTGATGTGATTTTCTTACTTCATGTGATGTGTTTTTCTCTTTAAGTTGACATTGGGAGTAATGTCCTTCAATAGCTTGATCTATCTTAGTATATTACATTCCTCTTAGTGGCGATGTGACACATCGCATTCCCTAAGTTGTGAATATTTTATCCTTTGATTGGTCCTCTGTGAGAGACATTAGGAATGATGTCCCCTAGGATTAAGACCTCACATGAACTAGGAAAATCCATTCAAACATCCCTCTTGCTTGTTGCATTGTATTTTCATTTTGTACCTTAATAAAGTCATGGAAGTATGGCTTTGATATGGTCCCCTGGGGCTCACCTAGTGAACAACTAGCTTCACTAGCCCTTGTGAGTGTGCATTTTATTTTTGTACCTTATTAAAGTCATGGAGGTATGGCTTTAATATGGTCCCTTGGGGCTCACCTTGTGAACAACTAGCTTCACTAGCCCTTATGAGCATGCATTTTATTTTTGTCCCTTATTAAATTCATGGAAGTATGACTTTGATATGGTCCCCTAGGGCTCACCTAGTGAACAACTAACTTCACTAGCCGGTCTGAGAATTCATTTTATTTTTTTCCTTATCATAGTCATGGGGTATGATGTTGATATGGACCTCTCAGGGTTCACCTAGTGGAAAACTAGCTCCACTAGCCCTTGTGAGCATGTGTTTTGTTTGCATAGTGGACAACATGTTTCACTTGTAAACCCTTTTTTGGACAAACAACTTAGACCTAGTCCATAGTGAGTTGGACGACCAGTCAAAGTTTAATCAATTGCATTTTTTTTTTCCATTTTTCCTTTTTCTATCTTTGATGGTGTATGCTTGCAATAGGGTCATGACTTCATATATCATCCGCAAGGGTGTTCCTTTGTGCCTATGTTGGTTTTCCATAGGATTTTGATCCTAGGGGCTTGGCCACCCTCTTGGTCATTTTCATCCTATCTTACTAGCATTCGTACATTTGAACCCCTCTTGATTGCGTGGTTGGCTACATTAGTGTGAGTTTGAAGCAAGTTCATCCTCTCACTAAAGTGGGGGCTAAATGTAGCGTAGGAAAATGCATACACTTGCATTTTCACACTTTTTTGGGCCTACCTTGCTTTGTTTATCCTTATTTATGTCTTAATTGGTCCTATCTTGCATCCAAAATCCTAATGAGCTATAAATTTTTTATGGCTAATCCAAACAAACGTCAAACGAGAAATTATAATTTAATGATTCTGGCTATGTATCCCTAATTTTTGGGTTGGAAGTAAGATGCCACCTAGGGTGTCTTTGTCCCCCAAAGGTCTTGGCACCCTAATTTCAAAGGCACCTTTTTGGAGTCTATGCCTCAAGTTTCAGGCCTTGGGACTAAGATGCCACCTAAAGCATCTTAGTCCCCCTTAGGTTATTTTTAGGATTTAATTTCAAATCTTGGCAAGATTTAGCCTCCTTTAATTAATGAATTCATATGTCAGCTTATTGTGGTACATAATTTCAGGATATTAAGCATAGATAAGTATAAATAAAAGGTTCTTTCACTCATTTTTCATATATATCCAACAATCTAAGGATTCAAACATTCAAGATTCAAGCATCATATCAAGGATATTGTTGCATCATGTTTGTATTGTGCTAACAATTGTGATGTAGGGTTTATGATTCAAGCAATTGTTTCATTCAAGATCAACATATTTCAAGCAAGAGTCAAGAGCCACATCCATTGCAACCATTTCAAGCATATTTGTAGACTTTATAACAAGGGTTTGGTGAGTTGCAACATAGCACTTTGTTCATTCATCATTTCTATTTCATTTCAAGGTTTAATTACCAACAAGGGGTTTGACCAAGGAAAACCCCAATTTACTAACAATCAACAAGTTTTTCCCTCTTGTGTGTTTGTGATTGCAGATTTAGGTTGAAGACTTGAAGATCATTTGAAGTGAAAAGTTGCAAAGTTGTCATCTTTATAGGCTAGATCTAGAAGTTTTAGGACCTAAGATCTGAGAAGAAGGAAGTGCAAACTTTGAGCCTCAAGACCACATTTAGAGATTTTAGAAATTCCAAATGGGACTAAGTCACCACCTAGGGAATCTTATTCCGACATCCGAAGATTCCACATCTTCCCCAAAAAACATCAAACTAAGACAATGGTAAGGGTATATTAGTCCTCCATAGCACATTTTGACAACATTTTTGCATTTCTAGTATCCTCATTACATTTTTAGACTTCCCAGGTACATACATCATAAATTTTTATTGCTTAGTTCATTATTGCATCCATCATTTAGCTTACATTACTAGGTTTTTTAAGTTAAATGTTTACTTGTCTTTTCCAAGCTTTTGCTTGGTGGTGAACCCTTCAAAGCCTAAAAGAACCCCTTCTAGGTCTTCCTTGTTGAAAATTGACTGACCCTTTGGGTTGATAGTCAATCCAATTTGGGATCCTAGGACGTTATTGAGTGACCAAAAGAGAATAGGGTGGGCATATCACCCACCTTATTTTTATCATCAATTCACAACGTAATGTCTATGCTGCCCCAATTGAAAAGAAAAGTTCAACCCTAATTGGCTAGGACCCTACAAAATTGATGAAAGTTATGGGCCTGTAGCATACACGTTAACTTAAATGGATGGTACACCTATTAAAGAACCTATTAATGCCACACATTTTTTCTGGTACTATATCTAACCTTCTTGAATAGTGTGAATAATAAAGAAATGGTGTTAGATTTAGTAGATGACATTCTATATTCTCTCACATTGCTTCATTCTTGACAAATAGATATTTGTGTGTCTTGAATACTAAAGTAATTATTTAAATTAATTTTTAGATGGTAACTTTAGGTTTCATACTATTCAAGTTCATCTTATATGTTGTGTTAGATTAGATCCTTATATATATAATGTTCTTAATTAGATCATAGGTGCATTTAATTTAACATAACATACTTAATCATAATGTTGCATCTAAAAGAAACTAGGATAGTTTTAATTAAATCACATAAAACATGTTCAATCATGGAGACATTTATTAAATAGTCTTAAAAATATTGTTTGAAAAATCACATTTCCATTTAACTTAAAACACACATGCATAAACAGATAACCAAATATAAATGATCATATATATATCAAAAAGTTTTATAGTACATGTCATCAAATATACAATGCTAGTGTGGCCTATGGCTACTAGATCCCTTAGGATCTAGTGATCGCATCTATCTAGAGATAGTTCATTGAGAGATGGTAGTATGTGATCGTGATCATGAACTAATGATAGAATCCAATGCATACTATAGACCCTATGCTCATCCAACAACTATGGTCTCATGTCTGATAGCCTTTAGGTGCTATCACTTAATGTTGTCTCTATTTGCTTGTAGCCTGGTTACCTCTACATGAAGTCTCTTGACCTTCGTTGGACCTCGAGATGATCAAATCTCCTCATAGGAAGCCTTGACTCCATCAACACACCTTGTGGCACCCTTGTATAGTACCCTCAATCTGATATAAGGCTTGAATATCTCTGGGTCCTACTCCATTATGGGTGAGGGAACATCATCTATACCAATAGCCTGATCGAAGACTGAAGGAGGCACTATCTCTATAGCTACCTATCAATAGAGATCTTGAAAATCTCTCACAGACCATACAAGATAGAAATCATAAATATAATTAGTATGCATCATGGTATATATATACATAAATCAAAAGAGTAAGAATAAACATAATTATAAACACAATAATAAATAATATTTCATCACCTAGATCCTTGACCAGCTGCATAAAGAAAAACTCGTCCTGTGTAGGGGGCATGGAAGATGTACTATTCTCTCCATGCTCATAGGTGTTGATGTCTGCTGTCATTGCCAACTATGATCTGGTAACACAAGTGGAAGCTGCATCTCTCCACTTGTGGGAAACTAGAACCTCATCTGTCATGTCATTTCTCTCACTCATCGGCTCCTCCTCCTCATCCTCCTGCTCTCCCTCATAGTTTAGGTTTGCCTCCTCATCATAGTCCTCATCTATCTCATTTGCAAAAAAATTTGAAGCCCTGAGCCTTGTATCCTCACCTGTCTCATCCTCCTCATCCCTTTGATCTAGAAGTGGTCCTGAAAAGCCTATAGGTTGATCCATTGGGAATACAGGAGCTGGTCATGCTACTTCCCACCACTCCTCGTATGCATCGGTAGCACTATCATCATCAACGTTAGAGACTAGAGGCATGCCAAGATCTAAGTCCTCTAAATCATTAGATCTAACATCATCTACTATTAGTCACCTAGTATCTCCTAGCCTCCAAGCACTCTACATTGATCGCTTGTAAAAGGGTCGTGCTGCTGATGTTACTTGTATCTAACCAAAATTCTACATGAAATAATTATAGTAGAATAGTCTTACCATGTAATTGTGCCTCCTTAGAAGAAACTTGTCACTTTGCATCCTCCTCAGCTGTCGGGTATCATCTAACCATTATGGTATCAGCCGGTATGGTCTCTAAAGGACCTCCTAATCTAGTCGGTCAAATCAAACTCTCCAAAAATGTAAATCTTCATACTACCGTGATCACCTCAATGGATAACTAAATGCATGTGCATATATGAGGGTAGATATAGATGGAAACCCTATCAGTTTGGTGCATGTGATATTCTCTAAACACCACACCTATAGTAGTGTACAATGTACCATGCTATCCACCTCGTGGTATGCGAACCATCCTAAATCATAATATAAATGTGCAAGGATGTTGTAGCCCCATGAATATATAGGCCTATGGTGCTCCATCTATCTAATCATGTGAACAAGACCTCTATCCAGGTGTGATCTCTAGCCATCAAGGATGAGTACTAGTGCTACTATGAAAATCATGATCCGTCTCAAGACTAGTGATCGTGCGTGGAGTAGATCCACACTAGCTCAATATGTGGTCCTACAATATCATCTCGAACCAATCCTCCTAAGAAATATCCTATATCTACTCAAATTTGTGTGTATGAGTGATCCCCTATGAAGCACATGTTCTCACCTCGAACATGAACTCGAAGGATGCGATATACATCCTCTAAGGTGATCATCATTTGGCTGGTGGGTAGGTGAAATGTGTAGTTATCAACATCCCATCTCTCTGCAAGTGCCATCAATATGGCATCATGGTACCTCATGGGAGGCATGACGTATGCCCATTATAATCTAGTGGCCTATAAAATTTGAGTATCTTCCTTTGATAATGTTGAGACAAGGTCTCGTAAGTGACATAATTTTCTGCCATTGAGACACTGTCATGATTGAGGTGGAATCTAACAAAAAGAAAAAATATTTCCTATAAGTATTCTACAATCTTAAATCTATACATAAATAGTCAAAAAGTGTGCTAAAATTTCTCTAGGGCACTTTTCTAAGGGTCCTAGACACTTTATTCCCTATTTGGGCCACTTCACGAAAAGGAGACACTTTGTGAAAAAAGAGGATACTTTGCAAAAAAAAAGGGACGCTTTGTGACTTTTTCTTCTAGGGTCCTAAATCTATCTAGAAATGCATAAAACATAACATAAATGCTTAAAAAAAAATCTAAGGTAGAGAAGAATCGACTCACCAGCTGATGTTGAAGGTCATCTCAAGCTACCTCCTCCTGTAGGCTCTCGAGTCTTGGAGGTACGTACTCTTGAATGCTCATCATTCTCACTCACTCTCCAAAAAAGTCAAGCTGCAAGAAGGTAAAAAGATAAAATCATTACAAATTACTTCACTTTTTACTCTTATATATGTCTAAATTAGGTCTTTTGCATAGTAGGGTTAAAAGTGCTTTTCATTCAAACTAGCATACCAAGGGCCAGCAAACTCTATTTTCAATGCCATCTATTGCATTAGAATCATAGTTCCACACCCGTCATCATCATATGTCTATCATTATGTGGTATAGTACTTGGAAATACCCTATGATATGACTTATCTAATTTTTTGTAGTTAGATTGCTACCTTGATAAATCAAGCAAAATCAATGGGGGCATACATCTACCCTTGAATTTGACTTCATAAAGAAGTTAGATAAGAGGATTTTTGAACTATCGAATATGTGTTACAAGATGCGGTTCCTAACCTTATGGTTTTATAGATAGCTACAGTGGGGGCTTCATTCTCCCATGCTCACAAATGAATCCATATGAGTATCCTTTTATGAAACAAAATTTATTGTTCAAAATCCTTTAGATTGCATATGCACATAGAGTCATATGGGTGCTAAAGTGGGGGTTAAATGTCGAAAAAAAAATTGAACTCCCTTCTTGGAGATGGTACAATTTATTACTTAATTTGGACCCATTTTGGTACCCTTACATTCATGACCTTTTAAATCATCATTAATAGGCTCCTAATACCCTTTATTTTGGATCTCAAGGCTTATTTCAACTAAAATCCTAACAAAATAAAAAAATATATTAAATTTACTAACAACCCATCATTGGCCCACCTCAAAAAACTAGGGTGGAACTCATATGCCACCTTGGGTGTATGAATCCCCCTAGGTGGGACCCATATGCCACAAGTGGCATATGAGTCTTGTGTGGCCTATTTATAGGGTTTTAGCAGGAAATTCAAGTTTTTAATTGAAAATTTTGGTACTCAAGCATTCTTTCACAAGAGAATTTAAGAGCAAGTAGCAAGCAAAGTTGAAGTCTTGGAGTAGCGTTATAGTGTTTTTGTAGGTCTTCAAGCTCAATTTCATTCAAGATCTAGCATTATCAAGGATTGATTATGGTTTCCTATGGTGAATCATGATGGATTATAGGTTGGGGAGATGTAGTTCTAGCCATCAAACCAAGCCTAATGACTTGTTTCCTAAGTGATTCCATCCTCCATTATCATTCTACTTCCATCCTAAGGAAGGCACATGCATTATTATGACTCATTAGGGTGATTGGGGATCTCCCAAAGTGAGTCATTCATCTTCATGTTTCATTCATGCATCTTATTCTGGCACATTAGGATATGGTTGCATTGCATTTTAGATTTCCTAATCTTAGATACACTTAAGGTTAGGGTTTATGTTCAAATTTACATTCAAGATCCATTGTTTCTATCAAGGTTTAATTACCAAACTAGGGGTTTGACCAAGGGAAACCCCCCATAAGAAAACCAACACTATATTCTATTTTATAGGTCTTTTTATAGGTTTGAATCCAAAAATCAAGTTGGGAAGAAAGAGTAGAGATTGGAGAATAGATAAGGAATTTTGACTTTCTAAAAGAGTAGAATGGGACTGATATGCCACAAGTGGTGTATGACTCCCTGTACAAGAAACTCTCTAGATTTTTGAAGATCCTAAGTCAACACTGCCATATTCCTATTTTAGTCCAGAAACCCTAGTTTAGGACTAATATGCCCAACCTGGTGTATGAGTCCTAGTGTTCCCTAAAATCAAAATTTTCAAGATTTTAGAGCTTATTTCGAGCACATTCAAATTCCCAAGCACATCATTTTGGTTTCTTAGTTTTTCATTATGTTTTGCATTCATTTCTAGGTAATTTATTAAAGTTTTGCACATCATTAGGTTTTGTCATTAGATCTTGCATCTTATTTGTCTTTCCAGGCCCTAGGTTGGTGGTGAACCCTCTTATTGTCTTTAATCATACCCTACAACATCCCTATTTCAGATCTCTTTCCCCTTTTGCATCCTTGGATTGAGATCTCTAGGGTTTCCTTGAGTGAAACAAGAGTGTGAAGTAGGAATCCTATCTCCTCAAAGATAATGCCCCCTATTTCCATTGTTTCAATTGTATGCTAGGTTTGTTAAATTTAAATAATATAAGGCATTGAATACAACATATAAAAATATTAAAAGGAAAAATACTTACACTAGCATGAAAGACTTGCAAAAATATTAAAGCATGCATAGAGTTTATATAATTATGCTCCTTCACTCAATGCGGGAGCATAATGAGTATTTTATACTTCTAATGTGGCTATACATTTTCTTAATTTATAAAATATGTTTGTTTATATTAAAATATAAAAATATCATTATCTATCTTTAAAAAATTCAATATATTATTTTCAAAATATTTTTGGTCTTATTATTTTATTTAAAATAATAATGAATTATTTTATTTAAAATAATAATGAATTATTTTAATTTTCTTTTGAAAAATTATATTATTAATTAGATTATCAAATTTGTGCTTTACAAAAAAGTCCCCATTGGGAAGGTGTAAGATATGTTTCTACTCCAATTCTAATCCTTGTATTACCATCTACATTTGAAAAATGAAATTAAAACTTTGAGTTGTTCACACACCCTATTGACCATTAAATTGTCAATTTTGGGAAACTAATACAAATTCCATAATATATTTAGTTTTTCTGAGAGCCTTATAACTATAATCAAATATAGACTTGCCCTACCTCTAGAATCCTAAAATTTAACCCCAAATTTTGAGCTATTTCAAGACACTCTCAATTTCCAAATTATCAATTTTGGGCTTAATTCTTGATTGAGTCAATTGAAATTAAAAATAGAGGTAATTGTTGAACTACCAAAATTTTCTCCATTACTAGCACTTTGATTGGTGAACATCAAACCCAATCTATTTACAAAAAAATATCTATATCCAATATGTAATTTTGAAGCTAAAAAAATGCATCTATCACCTCATATTAAAGGCAAGACGTTAGAAATATAATGGCACTAAATTTTTTCCAAAAAACTATAATCCTAGATCCAACAATAGTTTCATTACCAAATCTACTATAGGTTCTCCTCACCCTTAGGGTAGTAATAAATCAACAAAACCTACAAGTGTTGCAAGTATGAAGATGCTGTCATTGATGCCAACTGGTTAACCGGTTTTTGTTGTCATTGATATCATGAATGATGGTTATTGACTATTCATGTCAAGAATATTGAGAAAATTCGAATAAAGAAAGGTTGCAGGTGTTCAATGTTTGCATGGGGTTTTTCTTCAGGATTTTCTGCTATGATAGTAAGGATCTGAGGGATTGTTCATGGTTGTGGGAAGTTGTTATATCCATATTTTGGGTTTATGGATCATTGTACAGTGCGAGTTATGTTCACCAGTTGTGAACTATGCTTTTATGTGTATCTGGCTGAGGTTTGGGAGAAATGTTGTTGCTATGGATTTCTTCTTCTTCAAGTCTTATGACTTGTGGTTCTCAAGATAAGTTGTTGAGGTCATGTTCAAGTTAATTTTGTTATTTGGAAAGATTGGACTATGCTAAGTCTGTGTGTGCTTAATTGATTTATGTGTTTTACACTGGTTTGGCCAACCTTGTGTTTAACGCTACCTACAAAGTTTATGGAAGTGTGTTGAAGCATGTTGGGAATTATTTAGGTCTTCATTAGATGCGTGTTTGGGTCACCCTCATTCTAATTCCACCATAGAATATTTTGATGCCAACCTAATTTGAATTTGTAAATACAAATGGTGTGTGGTTGACTTCAGATGAGTTTCAAAGTTGAAAATTGTATAAATACAAGTTGAGATGTTTGTGAAAGATTAATGCAAGCAAGATAGATGTGAAATAGTGTGTATGTGATGTGAGTTTGAGCAGATTTGTGCGAAATCTAATTGTGAGTTTTCAAAAGCAGTGAGTTAAAGGTATACTCTATCATTCAAGCATGTCTACAAGTGTGTGAGTGAATTGTGGTGGAAATCTCTATTGCTTTGAGATTGTTTTCTCTTTGTAAAAAATATCTTCTATCTTCTTTGTAATTCTACGGTAGTGAGCCCTCCGAGTGGTTAACCCTTGTTGGATAGTGAGTCCCGATTTGGATAGTAAGTCCTGTTTTGGCAATGAGCCTTTGTATTTAGTTTTGATATTCTCTATATTGTGAGCTAATCCTCACCGTGGTTTTTCCCTTATTGGGTTTTTCACGTAAATCTGGTGTTATTGTGTGTGTGATGTTTTTCAGTTTCTACTTTTTCACTTAATGATTAATCATATTACAAGAGTAAAGGATTTGTGAATGATAATTGATCTAATCTTTGGGGGAAGTTCTTAATGGTTAAATTTTGTTACAACTGATTCACCCTCCTCTCACTTTCTTGTTCAACAATTGGTATCAGAGCTTGGTTCCTTGGAGGAGAGATTAACCACTTAAGGAAGGTTTGGGATGATGAGTATGATCACTATTGACTGTCCTAGGTTTGATGGGACTAACTATGCCCTCTAGAAGATAAATATGGAAGGATATTTGAAGTATTGTGGATATGATGTTGAGTATGCTTACAAGACTACTTACACTCCTCCTACAAATGGTCTGACTACTACTGATGAGATTGAGGCACATGAAGTGAACAACAAGGAAAATTTTATTCTGAAGAATAGTCTTTCACATTTCAAGTTAATTAAAGTTAAAAATTTGAAGACTACTAAACAGGTTTGGGATGAATTGGAAAAGATGCATGAAGGAGATGAAAGGGTCAAAGAAGAAAAGTTGCAGAATTTAGAGGCACAATTTGAGCTCCTACAAATGTATGAAGATGAGAACATTAAATCCTATGTACAGAGAGTGGATAAGATGGTAGGTGGAATGCGAGGACTTGGTACTATAGTGGATGAATCCAAAATAATGAAGAAGATTCTCAGAACTCTCCTTGATGCATACATTGAAAAGGTATCTGCTATTGAGGAATATATAGATTATAAAACATATACTAAAGATAAGTTGTTGGGTACTCTAACATATTATGAAATGAGAACTAAGTGCCTAGCTTGAGAAATGGATTGAAGACATAAACTTCTTTAAGGGCTACAAGAGCTGAAGACCTAATGAAGATAACTTTGATGATGTAGAAGCTAACTTTGTAAGAAGAATGAAAAAGGGCTCCAGTAAGTATGAAGGTAAGTTACCTTTTAAATGCTTTAGTTGTGGAGGAATTTTTCACTATTCTTTGAGATATTTGGAAAGAGCTAAGAATAATAAACATAGCTTAAGTAAAGGAAACAAAGGGAATATGATTAAGAGAGCATATTATGTGAATGAAGATGCTAGTATTTTTGATGAAGAGTCTAATTATGGAGATTTTGATGATAATGAATTCTTGTTCTTGGCTATAAAAGATGAATCTACTCTTGCTAATATTGAAAGATAGGTGAAGGAAAGTCCTCCGAAGAAAGATGAAGATACTGTAATCTCTGCCCTACATGCTAAACAAGAAAAGAACTACTAGGTTGTACATAGTGGCTATTCACATCACATGACTGGTAATAAGAGGAAGTTTGTTAAACTTGAAAAATATTATGGAGGCTTAGTTAAATTTGGAGATGATACTGGTGCTAATATTTGTGGGATAGGTTTAGTAAGTTTTGATGGCAAGCATAATACTGATGATGTCTACTATGTTAAGGTTTAAGGCATAATATTTTAAGTGTTGGATAGATGTGTAGTAAAGGATATAATCTTGTATTTGAGGATGAGAGATGTGAAATCAAGAAAGGATTAATAACACTAATTCCTGCTGGTAAGAAGTTTGAAGGAAATATTTATCAACTTAAGGTTGTTGATGGACATTGCTTTATGACTCAGATTAATGATAATTGGTTATGGCACCAGAGAATGTGTCACATAAATTTTGATACTATGATGAAAATTAGTGTACTACAAGTTTTGATATATTTACCAAGGATTACAATGCCTAATAATGCTATTTGCAAGAAAGCAAGCTAGAAACTACTTTAGGTTGAAGGAACAATCTACTACCAGACTAGATTGGATTTGATTCATGCAGATCTCCGTGGTCCTATAAGAGTGAGAAGTCAACAAGATGATAGGTACTTTATGCTTCTAATTGTCGATTACTCTAGATATACATGGGTTACTTTTCTTAGAGAGAAATCTAATGCATTAGATAGATTCAAGGAATTTAAGGCTAATATGGTAGAGAATGAAGAAAATTTGAGAATAATGCTTGAGGTCTGAAACAGGTGGTGAATTCACCTCCAATGAGTTTAATATGTTTTGTGAGGTTCATGGAATAAAAATATAGTTATCTGCTCCTAGAACTCCTCAGTAGAATGGACTTGTTGAAAGAAATAACATAATGATTCAGTAAGCTACTAGATCAATGATTACATAGGTAGGTCTATTAGAAGTTTATTGGGAAGAATCTATTCACACTGTTGTTTATGTGTTCAGTCGAGTTCAAGAAAAAGCTAATAGTACTAAGAACCCGTATGGGCTATAGTGTGGAAGAATTCCTACTATCAAATATTTCAAGGTATTTGGAAGAAAATGTTATATAAGATAAGATGAAGAAATTCTAGGGAAGTTTGATTCTAGATGTGATGAAGGTATCTTCCTTGGATACCCTACTAGAAGAAAATATTATACATGTTTCAAAAAAATACCGAGAAATATTGTAGAGAGCACAAATGCCAAGGTTGATGAAGCATTGAAGAATTCAATTGAAGTTGATGGGCATGTATCTGATGAACCTAATTGCATAATATTAGTAGAAGCTTTTGAAGAACAAGAGAAGTAGAATGAAGAAGAAGAAGCTTTTTTGTTGTCCCCAAAGACACCTAAATATGTGCAGAAAAATAATTTAGAAAGTCAAATCATTGGAGACAAGAGGAAAGGAGTATTGACAAGAAGTAGAGTTTCTATTGGTGATGAAATATTTTTGTGCTTACTTTATTAAGTTGAACCAAAGACAGTGAATGAAGCATGTAATGATGAGCAATGGATGAAAGCTATGGAAGAAGAACTTATGTAGATTGAGGAGAATCAAAATTGGGTATTGGTCCCTAGACTGACAAATAAAAAAATAATTGGATCAAAATGGTTATTCATAAACAAGTTAAATGAGAATGGGGAAGTGCTTAGAAATAAAAAAAACTTGTGTGTAATGGTTACTAACAAGTAGACGGTATAGATTTTCAGGAGACCTTTGCTCTAATGGAAAGGATGGAAGATATTAAAATGCATTTAGCATTTTCTACTCATAACTATTTTAAAGTTTATTAGATGGATGCTAAGTCTACATTTTTTGAATGGCGAGTTAGAAGAAGAATTCTACATGGAACATTCAAGAGGATTTCAATTGTCAAATCAACCAGATATGGTTTGTAGATTAAAGAAGGCTTTATACAGACTAAAGCAAGCTCCTAGAGCTTGGTATGCAAGGTTAGATAAATATTTGATTCAACAAGGTTTCAATAAAGGTACGATAGACAATAATTTGTATATCAAAATTGAAAATGACAAAATCTTGATAGTGCTTGTATATGTTGATGCCATTATCTTTGGAGGGAATGAAACAATATGCAAGATATTTACTAAAGAGATGCAAAAAGAATTTGAGATGTCTATTTTTGGTGAAATAAATTTCTTTCTTGGGCTGAAAATCAATCAAACAAAGAAATGGATTTTTGTTTCATAGTCAAAGTATGTAAGAGAAATGTTGAATAAGTTTGGGATGGGTGGTTCCAAATTGGTATGCACTCCTATTGTGACTGGCTGAAAATTAAGTAAATATGATGATTCACCTAAGGTTGATCAGAAAAATTATAGATATATTATTGGAGGATTGTTGTATTTAACTACTACTAGACCGGATATCATGTATGTAGTTTTTCTTGTGGCTATATTTCAAGATCTTAGAGTAATACATGTTGCTGCTATTAAGAGGATATTCATATATTTGAATGACACTCCAGACTATGGTGTGTGGTATCCTAGGTGTTGAAATGGACAATACAACTAAGAGGGGGTGTGAATTAGTTGTCACCAATCACATTCACAAATCTCAAACAATTATTAACTCCACATCCACTTTAGTAGATGTTATCAATTATGAACATGAAGTGCAAATAACATAAATAAATATCAACACATGAAACACCATATTTACATGGAAAACCCAATAAGGGAAAACCCACAGTGAGGATTAACTCACAATATAAGAGTAATTGCAAAACAATTTACAAAGAGGCTTACTGCCAAAGGGCTCACTACCCAAGATAGGACTCACTGCCAAAACAAGAGGCTCGCTGCCTACAGATACAAAAAGATAGAAATAAGAATCTTACATAGAGAACATTGTCTCAATGCAACAAAATATCCACCACAAAAACTTGCACACATCCATAGCCCTGATTAGAGAATTGTAGACACCATCAACTCACTACTTTCAGGAGTTTAACACATTAAAGTTCTTTTTGCATCAATTAACTTTCACATAGTCTCTCATGACTACCTTTCTTCTAAAACTTGTGGCATAAAATACTTAACACATTTCCTTGTATTTATACCATATTCAACCTTATAAAATTTCTCCAAGGTCGGCTACACATGCTTCATTTTAAAAATTTCAAATTAGGTCGGCAACTCAACATTCCTATAGTGGAAGAGAATGAGAGTGGACCAAACCAACATTTAACTAGAACCCAAAACAACATCTTGGATCAATCACACACTTCCTTAATTGATACTTATAGTTCACATGACGTGTAAACACCAAGTTGGCCAAACCTAATGAAAACACTAATGAACTTTGAAGTACACGATTCTGCAACAAGAAGATAACATGTGGACAACATAACACACTTCACAATGCACTGGAACACATCTTAGATTCCTTTAGATTCATCCGTGGCTACTACAATAACCTTAATACATATAACACTTTCCATCATTCCATCTGGACTGTACAGACACACATAATAACTTTGAAACTATTCTTCTGAAGCACCAAACCATGAACACCTTTGATAGAACATAGATAACACCATTACAAGCCTTCTTCCAGATCTACAAGTGTTGGAAAAAATGAAGAAGAACATCTCATTTTGTTAATTTGTGTGGTCGTTGATGTCACCATGATATATGAGTTGCAAATGCAAGATCAAGTCTGCAGTTACTTCGGTAATCTGGTCTGGTATTTGAATCGGTATTTTTCTTACATCCTATGGTATTTTGGTCTACATTTGGTTGCTAGTAATTAGTGTTGCTTGTGGTTTTGGGAAATGGTTTGTAGTCATCGCGAGCACATACATTTAAGATCTCATGTATCTAGTTGCTCATATGATGTATTGGTGTTACACTGGTATTTGCATTTATTTTATTAGGTCTATCCCTGACTGACCTAATGGATGTATCATGTAATAGTGAAATAATTTTTATGGATACATGTATGACCTACTTTAGGTCTATTTTGAATTGATGAGGTGTGTTGGATGTGTGAATTATCTTTTTTGAGAAGTTTTTATGAAAGTTTGAAGCCGACAGTTGGTATTTTTGGAAAATGAGAAGTGCATCTAATTAGGCTAACCTAATTGATGCTTGCAAAGAGATCAGATATATATTGGATAATCTTTGAAGTTTAATGATTCTAATTTTGGTGTAATGTGAATGCGAATGTAAAGAAGATAAAATATTATGAAGCGTGTTAAGTCAATTTAGTGAGCTAAATTGGAACTGAATCTGCACTCACTAGGTGTACTCCAATTCATTTTCTGGCTATAAGCCATTTTTTGTAATTGTAATTCCATAGGTAGTGAGCCTTTGTTTCTGGATAGTGAGTCTTGGTAGTGAGCTGCCCACTTTGTAGTATCTTATAACTGGTTATACTATATTGTGAGCTAACACTCACCATGCTTTTTCCCATTTTGGGTTTTCCATGTAAAAATATTAGTGTTCATGTGTTATGTGATTTCATGCTCTGTTAATGCTCTTACTTATATTTTCTATTATGTGTATTGGATTAATTGGATGGTATTTGATAAAAAAAATTAAGAAGATATTAATTCACCCCCCCTCAGTATCTTGGACATTTAACAATTGTTATCAGAGCTTGGTTCCTCCGGAGAAGCCTAACAACTTGAGGGAGATCTTTGAGATGGAAGAAATGAATGATAAAGGAGATATTTGGACTACTCTTAAGGATCTTGAAAAAGTTGAAAGAGAAAACAGAGATCTGAAAGACAATCTTGAAGATGTGAATGAATGTCTCTAAAAAATTAAAGGAGCAATTGAGAAAGTTCAAAGATAGGCATAAGGAAGTAACAGATTAGTTGAAGAAGGCTAATGAAGATATTTTCAGTTTGAAAGTGCAAGTAGAGGAGAAGAAAATAATTGAAGAGTGTCTAAACAAGTTGGTACAAAGAAAGTTTGAAGATTTCACTAAGCTTGAACAAGAAGTTTTGAACCTGAAAGTAGATCTGGAGAAGGCAAAACTCTGTGAGAACAATTTCAAATCTAGCTCAGACAGGCTTGATGAATTGATTGTAGGATAGAAAATGAATAAAGACAAAGGTGGTATGGGAAATGATACCATTGAAAGTTTTAAAGCTTTGGACAATCAGAAGACTTAGAATGAAGGAAAGAAGAAAGGAAATTTAAGGAACTATGTTAGGAGACCTTCGGTGAGACAACCTAATGCACAAAGGTATCCTTGTTTTAATGGCACTTGTTTTTCATGCAATAAATTTGGTCACAAGGCAACATAATGTAGGATTAGGATGAATCAGTTTCCTGGTCATTTTACTAGTCAATGTTTCACCTACAAAAGAATTGGATAGAGGGCTAGTGAATGCAGAACTCTGATGATGAAATAGTTTAATTGAGGAAGAATGAATCAATCCTTTAATGGCTATTTCTATACTTGCAACAAGTATGGACACAAAGCTAATCAGTGCAAAACAAGAATCAATGGAAGTCAATCTAATCTGAGAAATATTGTCTGCTATAACTACAAAAAACTGGGACATGTTTCAAGAGTTTACAGAAGCAAGAAAAGTAAGCAAACCAATTCGATATAAAAGGATGAATCTATGAAGAAGGTCAAGAAAGATGAGATTAGGAAGAGATGAATAAGATTTGGAGAAAGAAAGAAGAACCAAAGACTGCTGATGAGTTTGTGCCCTCATCTAGTACAAATGACTTATTTGGTAATTAGACCTAGCAAGGTCATAGGGGGAGCATTATCAAAAAATAGTGAGAACCCCCTAGATAAATGGCGTGTTAGAGCCTGGCACGAGGACAAAATGTGAAGAATGAATAAGTAGAGGTTTTGAAAAAGGAATTGGTAGGAAATATGAAGGGATGATCTTTTGTGGAGCAAATTAGGGTTTGTCTATGTAAAAGAGAAGATTTTTTAGCAGCTTTTTGGAATCTGCCACATTTAATGCAAATTAGGCCAGATCATTATTTTATAAAGGAAACGTTTAAGTTATTTTGATCATTCATGCATTTGAATAACTTGAAGATATTTTAGAGCATTCTTGAAGATAATTGGAGTTTGAGCTATGGAAACCCTAGTTGTGGCTCTTCGTGCAGAAAAAAGGTATTTTCATCTTTTGAGCAGATGTGTTTTGTGTTATTTAAGTTGTTTAAGTTTAGAATTGGAAGAATGGAAACTCCTATAGTTGTGAAAGTGTCAGAGAGGTTGATGCCCTATTACTGAAAATATTCATCGAAGGTTTTCAAAGATGACCCCATGGGTGCATTTTTGACAATTCCACATAGAGTAATGTCGATTGAGGATACAAGGATGTATATTTGTGTAAAGTTTGAGGAATTCAACCATGAAAAGTTGATTAAAATTTGGGAAAAAGAGCTTACTAGTGATGATTTCTTGATAAAACCTGAGGACTCAAACTTGGTCACAAAGAGGTTAGACAGATGGAACAATTTTCCAAACTTCAACTATGATGACAAATTTGTGAAAGAAGTCCTAAGTAGAATCCATGATAATTTTTTGTGGACTGACCGGTAGCACTTAATAACTAAGGAGTTGATTAGGGCTATTACTAAGCTCTGGGATAAAGGTACAATACCTGTGTTGAAATCTATGAAGAATGAGGTTGTAATGGAACTTATAGGAGCCACTTATGACAAAAGAGCCTTAGCGATGACATCTATCACTAATCTTGCTATAAAGTATGCAACTATGATGATTAGACATAAAATATACTTCACAAATAGAGAGAACTCTATTTCAGCTACAACAATCTATATTGGCTTTGATATGGTTGTAAACGGTGTTGATTATGATCTATGTGAGCTTCTTTGGTTACAGCTTCTTGAGAACTTGAAGTCGACAAAGGAAAAGAAGTATGCTTTCAAGTTTGGTTGATTGATTGTATTTCTATTGTTTTATTTCATGAAGAGGCTTCCGGGAAGGAATGCTGAAGTAAATTGGGACTCATCCAGACTAGTAGAACATCAAATTTTTGATTATATGCATAGTCTAGGTAATATGAATGCTCAAGATGATGCTTTAACAACATTCTTTGTTGTATTCAAAAGAAACATGAATGAAAGGGAAATATTTCAAGGAAAATTGTTGAGAAGTATAAAGATGACATCATATTCCATGTTTCCTTTGATGAATGTATGATTGAGGTTGTAGAACCTCAAACCATATGGATTCAAGCTCTAGGATATGAGGTAACAAAAGAAGAAGTTGAAGGCTATGTGGAAATGTTGCTGAAGAATCTGAAGGATCCCAAACCCAGAATTGGGACATCTGCTGAAAATTCTATGGAGATTCATATGGAGTAGTAGAAGCCTAAAATTAGGAAGAATGTGGAGAAAAAGCTTAAAGAAGTTGGTTTCACTGATGAGGAAATTTCACTTGGAAAAGATAGGGGAGAATAGTTGGAGGCAGAATCATCTAGCCCAAGGAGATCTAGAAGGACTACCTCTGTAAAAACCTCTACAACCCCTATAGAAAAGGCTAAACCCAGTACCGTTGATAAAGGAAAAGGTCATGTTTCCACCAGACCAACTACTAAATCTGGGAAGAGGAAGGAAACTCCTTCGGTTGCCCCTACAAAGAGAGGAAGGAAAGAGAAAGTTGGTTTGAATAATTGTCTTGTACCTAGCTAATTCACTCACTAGGTAATTAGGGGACATATTCACATGTTAAGTTTACTTAGGATAAAAGATTCTTTCTAGAAGTCTTAGTTGGATTTTCTATAACTTATCATATCTAGCTATATTGCTTGATTCCTAGGTAGTTAGTTGTCTCATGTCATAGGATTACAACACTTGTCATGATCTTGTCTAATCCCATCTCTCAACCTTGCCTTTATAAGAAAGGCATCTCATGTACATTTGCATATCAATTCAATCAAATTCAGCCATTAATCAATCTTGCATTGTGAAGCAAGCTTTCTTGCCATTCTCTCTCTTGTGGAAGTGGTTTTGGTCTAGCAACCATTCTTGGGGGTGTTGGGGAGTCACCATTTACTCCCACATGGTATAAGAGCTCTCAGGTGTTGTAGATTCCTTCCCAGATCTAAGGGTATTGTGTTGGCTTGATAGAAGGGATGAAGCTCTTGGTACTCTATAGTTGTCCATTTCTCTAGATCTTAGATATCATGTTGCATATTGCACTCATCATAATGAAGCTTGGACTACTTTAGAGAGTCTCTTTGGTAAGCTAGATAAGATGAGGAAATTTAAGTTGGATAATGAACTAACGGGTCTTAATCCTTTAGATTTTGACAATATCCAAGTCTTATTCTCTAAGCTCAATTCTCTCAGATTGTAGTTATCTAATTGTGGGCTCACTAAAGAGGATGAATAATTGATACTTTCTATTCTTGCTAAGCTTGGTCTTGATTATTCAGTGTTTGTTTCTACATTCTATGCTACAATGGATGCCCTTGGCAATGCATACAAAATGCGTTCTCTTAATGAATTTGCAGCTCAACTCACAAGGGAACAAGCCAAATTGGTTCACATGGGAACATTGAATTCTTCTACATCTCATGCTCTTGTTGTAAAGGATACAAAGGCTTCAAGTGGAAAAGGTAAGAAAAAGAATAAGGAACCCAAGTCTAATGAGCAAGGTAAAGATTATCCTTCACATAGCACTCCTGAGTCCATACCCTCTTCTAAAGAGGAATCATCTAAAAAGAAGAAGTTTAAATGTGCATATTGCAAAAGGTTAGGACATGATGATCATAGATGTTATAATAAGAAGATTGATAAAATAACACACCTTATTCAAAAGAATAACATTCAGATGCCCTCATCAGTGTCTTCTACTTCTTCTTCAACATCTCAATCAATAGCCCCATCATCATCATCTCAGTTAGAGAACACAACATCTACATCTGGGCTACACAAAATGAAAGGACAAGCACTATTGGCCTCTACAAGTCCTAAATCTCATAGATGGCTTCTTGATTCAGGGGTATCTCATCATATGGCATCTTCTATGGACATGTTCTCTTCTTTTGAGCCTTGTAATTCACCTCATAATTTGATGGGTAACAATACATATATGAAGTTAAGTGGGAAGGGTTCTATTGACATGGGGGAGGGTACATTCAATGATGTGCTTTGTGTTCCTTCCTTTTCCCCTAATCTCCTTTCTATTTATCAAATTACTCATGAGGTTCAAGGTAAAATAGTTGAGTTCACTCCAGATACGGTGTGCATAAGGGACTTGGAGACTAGGGATATTGTTGCTATTAGGATGGTTGATCATTCATCTCGTGTATATTCCTTTTCATATTTTGCTTCATAAGATGATAATGTTCCTTTGACTGCATCACACACTCCATTGAGTGTGAATCATGTTAGTGAGGAGAAGTTTGGTCATCTACACCTTGGTATTCTAGAGACTAGTGTTGATCTTCCTACTCCTCCACCTCCTACTTCTTCCACCATTGATGCTTCTATTCAGCAGGATGATCATAGTTTTCTAGATCTTGTTTTGTAGGATGAGTATTTGATAGGGATTTCTAACTTGTTCATGAAGTCTCATACTATAGATTTGGAGGACACACTTGAGGGATTTCTCTCCTCTTCGATGACAGTTTCAACAAAACTATTATAACATCTACTTTTTCTTTAGAGATTGACATTCATGAGTCTCCTCCTTCACTTTATTTTTCATGTTTCTTGGTGGAGTTTGACCATGATTATGTTGTGACTCATTCAAGCTTGGAGACTCCTCATCAGTTTTCATAGGCATACATGTCGAGCATTCATTCTTCCTCCTTTCAGTTGGACATGGAGTGGCTTCATCATTAGCCTATGGATTTGTTTCTTCCTAAGGGAAGATGTGTTGCTTGCAGACATTGGGTCATCTTTTGTTTTCAGGCATTCTTCATCAGCTTTGGAGCTTCTTTATCATGAGGGGGATATCTTGTCTCTCTACTACCCTCTTATGGGGGGTATTTGATTGTATATACCTGATGGATGTAGTCCTTGGGGGGTATCATTGAGTCCTCCATACATCATGTTTCTTTTGTTTTGTTTTCTCTCTTTTGGAGAGGAGTTTTGTCCCATTGGGTTTTCTCCTTTTCTTCGCTTGTGAGAGAATTGCATTGTTTTCATTTGCATTGTAAATGGGTACCTAACATAGCCTAATAGCCAGGACCCATCTTCATAGTCATTTTTTCATAGTTTTCATAATAATCTTCTCCCTAAGTTGCACTTAAAGGGGGGTGTTGGAGTGAATAATTATCTTGTACCTAGCTAATTCACTCACTAGGTAATTAGGGGACATATTCACATGTTAAGTTTACTTAGGATAAAATATTATTTCTAGAAGTCTTAGTTGGCTTTTCTATAACTTATCTTATCTAGCTATATTGCTTGATTCCTAGGTAGTTAGTTGTCTCATGTCATAGGATTACGACACTTGTCATGATCTTGTCTAATCCTATCTCTCAACCTTGCCTTTATAAGCAAGGCATCTCATGTACATTTGCATATCAATTCAATTGAATTCATCCATTAATGAATCTTGCATTGTGAAGCAAGATTTCTTGCCATTTTCTCTCTTGTGGAAGTAGTTTTGGTCTAGCAACTATTCCTGGGGGTGTTGGGGAGTCACCATTTACTCCCACAAAAGCAACAAGGGAGAAGAATGTTGGTGTTACAGATGATCAAGATGATGATGAAGAAGATCTTGGCGCAAAGCTTGTGAGGAGAAAAAGAGGAGGTTTATCCTTTGGTGAAGGTTCTTCTACATAAGCTATTGGTTCCAAAATAGTACTTATTGTATCATCTTTTGATGATGAGGAAGCACAAGATTTTGGTGTCCATGTGCACACCAAACTAGAATCAAAGAAGGATAAGGTGTCTGATCAAGCCTCTACAAACCAAAGAGGAGAACAAGACATACTGGTAATTTCTGGTCCCCACTTTAAATTAGAACCAATTCTCAATTCCTTACTACATTTTGAGAATATGATTCAACTTGCAACTGAATATTATGATAAGGCTATAGAAGAAGACAAGAAAACTTTGCTTTTAGCTTTTATTCAATATTTTATCATCTTAGAAGTTAAGTGGGATGATATAAGGTAAGATGTACCTAAAAGCATGTGGGTTGATATGATGAAAAGGAGATCAGAGGCCATTGTATTTGAAGAGAAAATTAGAAATGTTGCATATAATAAGATTGGGTCTTCCTTGACCCTGGATGATCTGGAATCTTTGAAGAAGATCTGTGCAGAAATGTTTCAGATGAAGAGTAGAGTAAACATGTTAATGACAATAAATAAGAAGGTGAAAAAGAAGGTAAGAAAGGAAACAACAAAATTAATTTGGGAGATAGAAGAAAAGTAGAGAATTCTTAAGGCCGATGAAGATGTTGCTGCTAAAAATGTTGAAGAAAATACTCCTCTTGATATAGGTAAAGAAGATATTTCTAAAAATTTTGATGTTGAAATTAATGTTGGTGGTAAAAATGATAAGTAGAATGAAGAAGAAGTTAATCCTGAAATGCGTCATGATGCTCCTTTGGAGCACACTGAAGGAGAAAGAGGTAATTATGAACAAGGCAATAAAGAAGAAGAAAAAGATAATTTAGAGGAAGAGAAAAATAAAGATGAAAAAGATGAAGAGGATGACTAGGATAAAGATAGGGATGAAGATAAAAAGGAAGAAGAAGAAGAAGAAGAAGAAGAAGAAGAAGAAGAGGAAATGGAAGAATAAAAGGAGGAAGAAGAGAAGGAAAAAGGAGAGGAAGAAAAGAAAAATGAAGAAAGTGAAAAATAGATTATAAAATCTCTTAAGAATCCCAAAGAATCATCCTCTGGAAATTATGTTCTAAAAGGCCTGCTATCCAAGCAAATCAGATTTCAGCGAATAATTCCCTAGGAGATTTTACCAATTCCTATGATTGAAGGGTAGGTGGATATGGAGAAGATGTCTTTGGTGCATAAAGTAATGTTGGGAGATGCTATGCAAGCATCTAGTAGGAAGGAAATTCTTGAAGCACATCAAAGAGGAACAAAACTTGTAGATGATGCCCTTAAGGCATTACAAGAAGTTATACCTAGTGCATCCATTAATACATCTCTCGCCCCTATTGAAAATATGAGATTGCTGCTAGATTCTCTTAAGGAGTATACCTCCGAGCTTAGTGAAAAATAAAAACAAGAGGTTGAGGAAAATTTGGCAGAAAGAAGATTATTGGCTTTACATGACAAGTGTGCTCTTGCACACTCTAGAGTTGAAAATAACTTGGAAGCCATGACGGGTTGTGAGTTAGAAGCTAATTTTGTTCTTGCTTATTGCTTAAAGTGGATGGATGCCACTCAAAATATTAAGGTTGTTATGGATTCCATTGAGTCTCAGCTATCAACCATCTCTGGTACTTACAAACTATCTAAAGATAGAGAATGCTCAACCTAGAATACAATCTCTGCACATAAAGAAAAATTCTTTGTTTTGTAGAAGCAGAAGGAAGAAATCATCATAAAATTTGATTGGTTGAGTGACATTGTAAGAGTTGAATTCACTAAGCTTGGCAAGGCTTTGGCTTGTGTTGTGTAGTTTTTGCACACACACCCCGCTAAAAGCAGGGACCCTCGTTTGCTTTCACTTTTGGTTTTTTGGCCCTTGTTATTTTGAATTTTTGTTACCTTTGCACGTGCTTGAATGCTTATCTTATTTGTGCAAATGCCCCCTTTCTAGGAAGCACTTTGAAAATCTAGTGTTTTGGACAATTCTTGGGTTTTTCACTGCTTTCGGGAAAATCCTCTCCTGGTGAAATTCCTCGAACATTCCCTAAACCCAGTTTTGTTTGCTTTTACACTGTGGTTCGAAAATTCCTTACCTTTGCGGAATTTTGTTCTGGTTGGATTTCTCCAAATATCCGTCGTCTTGTCGGATTTCTACGTTTTTGTTTGAATGTCTTTTTGATTGCATTAATGTCATTTGTATGATTTCTGAGGGAGGTATTTAGTCGATTTGCACTGAATTTTTATTTCATTTTGCTTTATCATTTGCACTCTATTGAGTTGAAGTGCTAAATCCTGAGGTGCTGGGCTTGCTTTGGCATGTTAAATTTGCTGATTATTGGATTTGGTGGTGTTTCCCTGGGCATCATAGTTGTTGTTTGTTGGGTGTTTAGAACTGTTATTTGTCATTGTTGTAATCGATTTTCACTTCATCAAATGGTATGTACGTATTGACCTACTCTTTGATTTATGAATGTGAATGATTCTTTCATTCTGGATATGCTTGGAGTTCGAATTTCTGTATGTTTGGGCATTTCGAAGCTAGGGTTGCTTGGTTCTATTAGATTGATGATTCCCCAAGTGAGTTTCAAGCTTGTTTTTCATTTTCATCTTGAAGTAGCTCTCTTGTGGGCCATAATGGTCCTTTGGAACTTAGCAGTTGAGTAACTTGAACCCCAAGCTTGTCTATGCATCAATGGCGGATCTTTAGGGTTTCATGCCTAGGGCATCGCCATCTCCTTACAATTTTCTTTAAGGAGAGCTTTAAGTTCAAAGAAAATCAGTAGGAGGTTCAAATCAAACTTGTTGTGGGCCCAAATTCCTCAAATTTGTGATCATTCAATCAATTTGACCGAGATCATGAAAGAACATCGATATTGGGGTTTTCCTTCAGTTTCAAGATTTTCCTTCACTGGCAGATTTCCCTGATTTTCCTTGTCCTCTCTGTTTTCCCGAAATGTGTTGAAATTTGAAGTCTTTCCTTCTTTGTGAATTTCTATCACTTCTGGATTTTCCCAAATTCTCCTTTGTCCCTTTGTTCTCCCGAAATTCATATGGCATTATTGTTTTCACAAAATTTCATCTTGGGCGGATTTCTCTAGAACTTTGTTGAAAATGAAGGATGGAGAGATAACATGTTTTGTTAACTGATAATTATGCATTGTATGATCAATTTGAATTTTTTGATGATGTATCATGTTTCTTGGCTTATGATGACTTACTAAATGACTAATGGATGCTTTTCATGTCTATTTCGCTAAAATTTGCCTGGCTTGGAATTTTCCAAAATTCCTCTCTACCTTGGATTTCGCAGATGGTTTGAAAACCCAAACTTTGAGATGATTATTTTTTATGAGATTTAGAGAATCTTGCTTATCATGGGGACTCGTTTTGAGGATGAAATTATCATTTGTGTTTAAATTACCTTAGGTTTTATCTGATCTTTACTATGATTTCTTTGATGGATGCAGGCTGATTCAAGTAAAGTAGTGACTAGTGGAACCAAGGGTAAAGTGATGGATCCAAGTGTAGAGGGGTTTTCCATTTTTTAAGCAGAAAGAATCAAAACAGACATCAAGAGTAGAATTCCTAAGAGAAAGCTTACTTTTTCCTAGTCGAAGGTGACTGATACAAATGTTAGACTATGGGAATATGAGGAGTTCAAGACCAGGATGGCAGAGCAGAACCTTCCTTTGTTGGCTAAAAGTAATTTGGAATTGGGATTGGCACATGTAGCTGGATTTACTTCTACAGTGCAATGTTATGAGTTAGTGCTCGAATGTGCTAGGCACTAGGATAAGGGTACACAGAGGATAGTTGGCCCTCAAGGGAGAATTGTAGCAAATTTGAATCCTATGTCCATAGCCCAGACCTTTGACATGCCAGATAGATCTCATGTGGTGGCATTTGATATGGATATGGCAAGGAAATTCTATGAGGATGATACTATCAAGTCTCATTAGGTCATCAACTCATGGTTGGAGAAGCCTAAGTCTCACTACTCCAAGCTGCCCAAATAGATATTCAGAGAAAAATTCAAGAAGGAGTACTATGATGCTATCACTCTTCTTAGTAGGGTGGTAGGGTCAAAGAGTGCTATAATGTTTGAAAATTGGATGCTCCATGTCATTGTAAGGATGGAGCAGAATATTAACTATCATTGGATATGTGTTATAAGTGCTATGATTCATGAGTAGATGTGCAATGTATTGAAAACAAATACCTTCACAATGAATTCCTAATTAGTCTACACGCTTGGAAGATTCCATCCATACAAGGGGCTAAGTACAAGAGGTGTGTTTGGGTAGGATGTGATCTATAAGGTTTATCCACAGCTGCATCTGGGCAACTTGAGCTACAGGAGGGTGAATGATGCATTAACCATGTACATCACCAAATTATTGCAAGATGCAGAGCATGTGAGGATATCTGACTAGGCCAAGGAACTAATCAAAAGGTATGGGGCTTTGTTCATACAGTTTCCCACCTTCTCATAGATAAGGATAGATTTTCTGTCAAAGGGTTCCATATCAACTTCCAAGGTACCCAATAGACCATATCATACTCTTGGAAGTCACGAGGAAAATTTGTGACTTTGATGCCATTGTGAAAAAGGATAAGCATAAGACTGGATTTGGTGGTTACTTCCCTTTGAGGATAGGAACTAGTGAGGCATGTCCTATTAATTCAACTAGTGCTTCGAAGGAAGAAATGGGCACTCTTGGGTTATCCTTCCATTCCAAGAGATCCAGGTTTGATAGAACTGGTGAAGCACAAAAGAAAGCTAAGAGAGAATATAGCCATAAGGATGATATGGAAAACTATTGGGCCAATTGCAGTGATGAATTTGAGATTAGAAAGAAGAAGTTTTCCAGGCTACATGTTAACTTGGTCCGACTCTACAATGTGAAGGCCATTCTAGATCAAGTTGAGGAGGATGGAGATCTGATCCAGGGCCATGCTTATGAGGCAGTGAAGGACAAGCTAGTTGGAGAAATAGTCTGGTTAGAAGAGGAGAAAACAGAACTAGAACAACTTATGACTCCAGTCATTAATTATACTAAGATGTGGCTCAAGCATAAGATGTGGGAGCTAGTAAGTGAAGGTGTGCAATGCACCTATGATTTAATGGGAGACTTGGAGTCTCATTCCACTTTTGAGGAGTCAGTTGAGCAGTATCCTAAGGGTAAGGGCAAGGTGATTTCTCTTGTCAAGATCAAAATTAAAGATGCTCAGGCTAAGGAAGAACTTTTAGCAGAAAAAAAGGGAAGCCAATTGCAAAGAAGAGGAAACATGTTTCAAGAACGAGGAAGTCAACAAAAGATGAAACTAAAAAATAAGACAAAGAGGTTAGTGTCCTTGTGTTGAAGAGAAGGAGAGTGGTGAGGTTATAACAGAAGGAAAAAGAAATCACCAAGGCAGGGGAGGAAGTTGGCCCACCTGTGATAAATGTGGAGAGCTCAGGAGAAAGCACACAAGTGTACACAAGGAAATAAAGAACTTATTCTCCTAAAGATAGTGTGCCAAGAAAGGATCTCCCTCCAGTCACTCTTGATGTAGAACAACGGGATGATATCCCTCCTTCCCATGAAGCTCATGATGAACCAGGTGAATCCAAGGAGGAAGAAGCTCACAAAAATACAGAAGGAGAAGAATTTCAAGAGGGTGAGCTCTTTAGTGTTGAGGAAGAAATAGAGAGGGTGATGCAGTCTCCCCTAGTTACATATGAGGATTCACCTACTAGAAGTGAAGAGGATAGACCTCCTTAGAGATAGAAAACACTAGTTAAAACTCCATCACCGGTACGTGAAGAAGAAGAGCATGGTAAATAAAAGGAGGATAAAGTTGAGGAGATTCCTAAGAAGCTGGATTTGAATGAAGATGTGCCTAAGGACCAAAAAGATGAAGTTGGACAAAGCAAAGCATAGTCAGAATCTACTGTTCCAAGTTGGTTGGATAGGGAATTGAAGAGAAAATAGATTGTTGTGGATGATACCCCTCCCAATTGGGATGAACTATTGGAAAACATAGGAAAAGGTAAAGGAAAGAAGAAAGCCAAGGTTATTTCCAAGATTGAAAGAGATGAGGCCAACAACAGGGTATTCCACATTGCTACTCCTATCCCTGATAAGAACAGGGATGATGTAACTAGGGAGGATTACAATGTACATACCATCAACCTTGGGCCTACTTCTATGGAGCAGGATATTGAAGATTATGAAGGTTCCATTGTAGTGATCCTAGGCAGGTTGAGGAAAGAGGTGTAGAGTAAGCAATAACTGAAGGAGAATGAGAAATTAAAGAAGTACTTGCAAGACTTGATGAAGCCCTTGCAATCTATTAGCTCCTCATCTTCTGGTGCGAGTTTCCTACCATGAGAGACCATAATAGAGCTAGAGAGGATGAAGACCACTACTCTTGCCACAGAGAACTGGTTACAAGGGGTGCAAATTAAGGGGGATAATGCTATCAAAGACATCCTTTCAACTGGAGGGGATGCAATGAGGTTGATAAATTGGTTGAAAGATGCATTAGTTCAAGATAAGGAGGATACAGATCTCTTGCTGAAAAATACCAAGCCCATCATGGAGTATACTGAGGATAATTTGGTGAGTGATGGAATTCTTCTTTCCTCCAGAGCAGCAGAACCTTGGGAATGGTTTGAAGCTTTGCAAATAAGGCAAAAGGTTTTGAAGAAGATACATAAGCAGAGGAGGAAAATTGAAGACACCCTAATTGATATCTATAATAGATGTATTTCCTTCTTTGAAGTGATGACATCGAGAAAGAAGTTTGCACCGAAGCATTTGAGCTTAGAATAGTTGAGAAAATGGTGGCAAGATGTATATTCTCCAATCAGTGAGGATCCAGCTACTAAACATTAGTTGGATGATGCAGCCACCTATATTGTAGTTATTGATAAATATCAAACTAGCAAAGTTGAGTGGGAAAAGTCAGTGGAACAATTAAGAGAAAATATTAAATCTATTGAGAAGAAACTTAAGGTTTTACCTTTGCCACCTATAGCCGACTTGGACAGGGTACTTTTGATGGTGCATGACCGTAAGGTGGAGAAAAATAAAGACAAAGGGGGAAGCAGTTAATGCAAGGTTACATCAGAATTTGTGCTTCCCATTATTTCTCCTCTTCCTTCACATGCATTGGATTGAATTTTGTTGGAGACCCCAGGCCGACCTGGATGGTGTGCTTGCATTTAATTCCCACTTTGTTTATTTTGAATTCTCCTTGGGCTGACTTGTTTATGGCTATTTTATTATTGTAAACCCTAACTAGGCTAACATATCTTGGGGGTTTCTATCAATATGGCATTCTGCCTCATTTGTAAGGGCTAGATAGTTTTTCTCGAAGCAAATTAAGCAGTATAGCAAGACTAGAGTTAGGAGTTAGTTTTGTTTTCAAGCAAGAAATTGTTGTAATAGAATACTAGAATTGTTGCTACTTTGGGTAATTTAATGAAAGTGAAGACATTATGATTTGGTTCCTTTCTTGTGTTGAATTTTATCTAGCATGGTTCTTGTGATTTTATCTTTGGAATTGCTTAAGTTATTTGATAGATGTGTTAGGTTTAATGTTAGATAAATTGACAGTGTTTATGATTTAGTACTTGAAGTGTTGCAGCAATCTTTGGTCCATACTTTTCACAACCAATTGATTGTTAGTTGCTTTGCAAAGTTAGCCTGGACTTTTATATTCATTAAGCTTAGTTCAATTTTGAAGGTTTATTCACTTCGATTGCAATAGGGTTGTTTTGAATGAATGTTCATGATCTAAAAATATTTAATGCCTTAGAAGATTGCACTATTTCTATAAGATTGCAGATCCATCTGGGTCAAGTAGGAATCAATTTATGAGGGATTGGTCCATTTAAGGTGTTTGTCATTTGCATTCTTAATCTTAGGAGTAGTTTTAAAATTTAGGAATCTCTTTGAAACTTTATATCTTTTTCTATTTATTTTATCATTTGGGTTAGATTTAGGATTGATGTATCACCATATTTCTGGATCTGGTAAACTAAAGGATTCAGTATTTTCTTGTAGTAAGGTCCCTTTGTGATTACCAACATTTTCACATTTATCACTGAGTTGTTTATGCATTGTCAAGACTTGACATTAGAGACCTTGGGGTTATCACTTGAGGCTTGCTGATAGAGATTTACCTTTCAAGAGAGATAGAATATCATATTCTGTCTAAGTTGTTGTTGTGCAGAAAACACCATCAATAGCTTGCACAGAAAAGTTTGAGAAGATAAACCTCACTCCTAATACTTCAGATGGTGTAGAAGAAACTTTGATTGAGTTGGAATATTTTAACATGATGTTGATTGCCGCAAAGGATAGTTGGGAGAATGGAAAAGTTGTATGGGAAGGTATTCTAAAGGAGCTTCAAGGCTTGTCATCTTTTGGTTGATACATGTTTCTTTTTTTTTCAGTTTTTTTTAGGAAACCCTTTTTCCTTGATGTCAAAGGTGGTGTGAAGAATGGTGAAATGTTGGTGTTAGGGGGAGAAGTGTTGTAAATAAGGTGTTTTGTAAATATTTTTTTTGGAACAAGTTGCCATCAATGACAAAGGGGGATATTGTTGGAAAAATGAAGAACATTTCATTTTGTTACTTTGTGTTGTCATTGATGTCACCATGATATATGAGTTGCAATTGCAAGATCAAGTCTACAGTTGTTCCGGTAATCTGGTTCGGTATCTAAATTGGTATTTTGCTTACATCCTCCTATATTTTGGTCTGAATTTGGTTGTTGGTAATTACTGTTGCTTGTGGTTTTGGGAAATGGTTTTTACTCATTGAGATCATGTACATTCAAGATCTTATGCATCTAGATGCTCATATGATGTATCAATGTTACACTAGTATTTGCATTTGTGCTATTAGGTCTATCCTTGACTGACCTAATGGATGTATCGTGTAATAGTGAAATATTTTTTGTGGATATATGTCTGACCTACTTTAGGTCTATGTTGACTTGATGAAGCATGTTGGATGTGTGAATTATATTTTTTGAGAAGTTTTTATGAAAGCTTGAAGTTGACAGTTGGTATTTTTGGTAAATGAGAAATGCATCTAATTAGGCCGACCTAATTGATACTTGCGAAGGGATCATATATATATTGGATAATCTTTGAATTTTAATGATGCAAATTTTGGTGTGATGTGAATGTGAATGTAAAGAAGAGAAAATATAATGAATTGTGTTAAGTTAGTTTATTGAGCTACATTGGAACTAAATATGCACTCACTAGGTGTACTCCATCAGTTCATTTTCTGGTTGTAAGCCATTTTTTGTAATTGTAATTCTATAGGAAGTGAGCCTTTTTTTTGGATAGTGATTCCTAGCAGTGATCCACCCATTTTGTAATATCTTATAACCAATTATACTATATTGTGAGCTAACATTTACTGCGGTTTTTCCCATTTTGGGTTTTCCACGTAAAAATCTTGGTGTTCATGTGTTCTGTGATTTCATGCTTTGTTAATGCTCTTACTTATCTTTTCTATTGTGTGTATTGGAATAATTGGATGGTATCTGATAAAAAAATTAAGAAGATACTGATTCACCCCCCCTCTTAGTATCGTGGACATTTAACAATAAGACCTGAAATGAACTACAGAGGATTGCGCAAAAAATACATTTCTCCCAATCCATAGAAAAATAACTCTTCTAGACCAGTTCACAAATTGATGAACTCAAATTTCACTCTTCATCACCCTAGAAGCTATAATCTAGGATATATCACCCAAGAATTCCCTTAAACAACACTTCAAATCTGTATAAGAATAGGATCAACACAAAATAAATTTAGAACACATTGTGAACACACACACAATTATGTCTTCACTATTTATTAATTTTTTCAAAAGCACTTGGTAACTCATCATATTAGTAAACCTACAACACCATAAAGATAGCTCCATCTACTCACAACATCTCAACAATATCTCAACTATACATGCACCACCTACAATCACTTGTTTCCTTTCTCTGCAACAACCTATATTGTGTTGACATCAATGACAACATTAATGAGAACACCAAAATTCTCATTCATACTTGCAACCATCTCCCCTTTGTCATTTATGACAACAAAGGACTCTCTCTCCCCCTTTGACATCAATGGAAAATATTTTTTTTTTAAAAATAATTATGATCACTTGCCCTTAGGAGTGCACCCACACATCTCATATTGCAACAATGATACTTCCTACTCCCCTTGAGGAGTAGACCTCATTCATCAGTCCAAACAAATGATGAATTTGTAGATCCACTGGAATGATGCACCTCTATGTGCACCTAGTTTAAATAAGGAGGGGTAGTAACCCCCAACTTCTCCTTGAGATACTCAAAAGTATCCTTCATAAGAGCCTTGGTAAATATATCAGCAATTTGATCCTTTGTAGGCACATATTCCAGCCTGACTTCATTCTCCAATACCTTCTCTCTCAAAAAATGATATCTGATAGATATATGCTTTGTTCTTGAATGCATTATCAGATTCTTTAAAATATTTATTGCACTTTTATCATCATAGAAGATAGGGATAGGCTCATCACACATCACTTATATATCCTTCAATATTTTCTTCATCCACAATACCTATGTGCAACAAGATGTTCCTGCAATGTACTCAGCTTCTATAGTGGGTAAAGAAACTAAATCCTATTTCTTGCTTAGCCATGAAACCAACCTACATCCAAGAAAGAATGCACCACCACTTGTACTCTTCCAGTCATCTACATGACCAACCCAATCTGCATTAGTGTAAGCACTAAAAGTAAAATTAGTATCCTTAGGATACCACAAACCACAATCCAGAGTGCCTTTTAGGTATTTGAGTATCCTTTTCATAGCTATAACATATGTTTCTTTGGGTTCTACTTGAAATATGAAATACCAAACATACTGCATGCATGATATCTGGTCTAGTAGCAGTAAGATATAACAATCCACCAATCATAGATTTGTACATGCTCTGATCAAATTTAGGAGATTCATCATCCTTACTCAGTTTTCATCTAGTCACCATAGGGGTATTGACCAGTTTGGAGTCATCCATTCCAAACTTCTTCATCAATTCTTTAACATACTTTGATTATGAAATGAATATGCTCCCATCATTTTGATTCACTTGAAGTCCAAGAAAGAAATTCAGCTCACCAATCATAGACATTTCAAACTCTTTTTGCATCTCCTTTACAAATTTCTTGCACATACCCTCATTTCCTGAAAAGATAATGTCATCAAAATACACAACCACTATCAAAATTTTGTTTCCTTCAACCTTGAAATAGATATTACTATCTACAGAGCCTTTGCTAAACCTCTGTTGTATCAAATACCTATCCAACCTTGCATACCATGCTCTGAGAGATTGTTTATGTCCATACAATGCCTTTTTTAACTTACAGACCATGTTCGGTTGATTTGATAACTGAAATCCCTTTGGTTGTTCCATGTAGACCTCTTCTTCCAATTCTCCATTAAGGAATGCATACTTAACATCCATTTGGTATACCTTGAAATCTTTATGAATAGAAAATGCCAAAAACATCCGAATAGCCTCCATTCTTTCCACCGGGGAAAATTTCTCTTCAAAGTCTATTCCTTGAACCTTTGAATAATCTTTTGACATAAGCCTTGATTTGTTTCTTACTACTTCACCATTCTCATTTAGCTTATTCTTGAATACCCATTTTGTATGAATTACATTCTTGTTTACCAGTCTAGGAACCAATTCCCATGTCTAATTTTTCTCTATCTGTTGTAACTCCTCTTTCATTTCTCTAACCCAATTTTCATCTTTGCATGCTTCAGACACTATTTTAGGCTATATCTTGGAAATTAAACAAAAATTTACCTTAGCTTCTACCACTTTGCTTCTTATCTTTACACCTTCACTTTTGTCTCCAATTATCTATTCTTTTGGATGATTTTTCTATACATATTTTGGAGTCTTAGCAGTAGGTTCTAGAGCTTCTTCTTCTTCAATTTCTTCTTCTTCTTCTTCTCCTTCTTCTTCTTCTTCTTCTTCTTCTTCCTTATTATCTTCTTGTACTTGTTCGTAGATAGGTTCATCTAGTTCAACTTCACTTATTTCAACTGATTTGTGCATATCTTCATCAACTTTTACATTTGCACTTTCAACAATATTTCTCAATCTTTTATTGAAGCATCTATAAGCTTTATTATTAGTTGAATATCCAATCAAAATACCTTCATCACATCTAGCATCAAAATTTCTTAGGTTCTCATCATCTTCTTTAATATAACATTTTCTTCCAAACACCTTAAACTACTTAACACTAGGAATTTTTCCATGCCACAGTTCATAAGGAGTCTTTGTGTTGTTACCTTTGATCTAAACTCTATTAAGAATATAAATAGCAGTGTGAATTTCTTCTCTCCAGTATGCTTTAGGTACATTTTCCTCTTTCATCATAGTCCTTGCAACTTCCTAAGCTTTCTAGTTCTTCCTCTCAACAACTCCATTTTGCTGAGGAGTTCTAGGAGTAGAAAAAAGCCTCTTTATACCATTCTCTTCACAAAAAATATTAAACTCATTGGAGATGAATTCTCCACCTTTTTAAAACCTTAAACAATTTATTTTCAATTTCACTTAATTCTCTACCATAGCCTTGAATACCTTGAATATATCTATAGCTTCAACTTTCTCCCTAAGAAAATTAACCCATTTCATTCTAGAATAATCATCAATTAAAAGCATAAAATACCTATCACCATTAAGACTTTATGTTCTTGTGGAACCACAACTTGGTCTATACAAATCAATTCCAACACTCCGGTAGTTGATTGTTCTTTTCCTTTAAAGTTGCATCTTGTTTGTTTTTTCCCAACTGACAACTTCTACAAACAGTATTGGTAGGCTTTGTGATTTTTGGAAAATCCCTGATAGCTTATCTTGAACTAATCCTGATTGGATTATCAAAGTTTACATGTCCCATTCTTTGATGCCATAGTCAACTTTCATTAACTTGGGACACAAAACACTGACCATCAACACCCTTAATTTGATAAATGTTTCCATATGTTCTCCTTCCTATAGCTATCACGATTTTGGACCCTTTTCTCATCTCACAAGTATTATCTTGAAACACAAGCTTAAGTCCTTTGCTACACATTTTTCCAACACTCAAGAGATTATTCCTTAAGACCTTAACATAATAGACATCATTAGTATTGTGTTTTCCATCAAAACTAATTGTTCATTTTCCAACAATCTTCGCACCAAAATCATCTCCAAAGATTACTAATCCTCCATCATACTTTTCAAGTTTAGTAAACTTACTTTTGTCTTTGGTCATTTGATTTGAGCAACCATTGTCAATTACCCAATAATCTTCATCTTGTCTAGTATGAAAGGTAGTAACCAAAGTACCTTCCATCTCTTCCTTCTTATTTTCTGAACCACATTCACTTGCACATTTTCCATGGTTAGTAGACACTGATTTATTCACTAAGGATAGAAACAAGCATTCATAATTATCACCCTCAATAGAAAATTCATCATTAGAAATTATAACATCTTCTCTAACATAATACAATTTCTTGAACCTTTTGTCCTTTTTGTCTTTATTGTCTTTGCTATTCTTGTGTATAGCTCTATTTGGACATCTTGAAGCATAGTGACCAATATTTCCAGAACTGAAACATTTAAAAGCTAACATACCTTTGTACTTACCGATACCTTTCTTCAACTTCCTTGAAAAATTTGCTTCCAACTCCTTTGAACTATCACCTTCCGAATCATCTTTTGTCTTTCTTGCTTTGAAGGTTGTTTTTGTTTTTTCCTTTTCTTTTCCAAATTTCCTCATTTCAAATTTTGTCAAGGTGCAAAATAGTTGTTCTTTAATGAACTTATTTGGATCATAAACTTCCTCAATGGATGAGACCTTATCATTGTAACTCTCTGGTAGGGTCATTAGAATCTTCTCCATTACATCTTCATCTGTCAGAGTACCACCTTGATTTTTGACTTCATTTACTACAATGTCAACCCTCTAAAAATAGCTTGCAATGTCTTCACCTTCTTCCATTTTCAAGTTCTCATAGTTGCGCTTAGCTATTAACTTATTTGATAATTTGACTCTATCATTTCCTTGATAGAAATCTTTCAAATTTTTCCAAACTTCATAAGCAGTGCCTAATGAAATAAATTTTGTTAGCCTAGTCTTAGATAAAGAACTATAGATTTCATATCTTTCTTTTTCATTTTCTTCATAGGTAGAAATCTCATTTGGAGAAGGACCACTTGTCATATAAACATATTTTGTCTCAAAAAATTTCCAAGTCTTGTAACCAAGAGATAACGCATAACCTCTTATCTGCACTTTCCAGAAATTGTAGTTAAATCCATAAAACACAGGGATTCCCAATTTGTGTGTCATCAGATCTACCTCAAGTAGTTAAGCTCTTCTTCGAGGAACCAAAGCTCTAATATAAATTGTCAAAATTCCCAAGACAACTAAGAGTGGGGGTGAATTAGTTGTCACCAATCACATTCACATATCTCAAACAATTATTAACTCCACATCCACTTTAGTCTATTATTAAGTATGAGCATGAAGTGCAAATAACAAAAAGCAATATCAACACAAGAAACACTAGATTTATGTGGAAAACTCAATAAGGGAAAATCCATAGTGAGGATTAACTCACAATATAAGAGTAATTGCAAAATCATTTACAAAGAGGCTCACTGCCAAAGAGTTCATTTCCCAAGATAAGACTCATTGTCTAGATAAGAATTATTTTCCAAATAGGAGGCTCACTTCCTATAGATATAGAAATAAGAATGTTACACAGAGAACATTGTCTCAATGCAACAAAAGATCCACCACAACAAATTTCACATGTCCACAACCTTGATTAGAGAAACTACCTTGCTTCTCACACTTGTGGAATACAATCCTTAGCTTCTTGCCTTGTATTTATACCATTTTCAACCTTAGAAACTTTCTCCAAGGTTAGTTACGCACACTTTATTTTACAAATTCAAATTAGGTCGACAACTCAACATTCCTGCAATGGAAGAGAATGAGAGTAGACCAAACCAATACTTAACTAGGACCCAAAACAACATCTTGGATCAATCACATGCTTCCTTAATTGATACTTATCCTTTGCAAGACATGTAAACACCAGGTTGGCCAAACCTAATGAAAACACCAATGAACTTTGAAGGACATGTTTCCACAAAAAGAAGATAACATGTGAACCACATAACATGCTTCACCATGCACTATAACACATATTAGATTCTTTTGATTAATCCTGAGCTACTACAACAACCTTCATACATAGAACACTTTCCATTAGTCCATCTAGACTGTATAGACACACATAGTAACTTTGAAACTAGTCTTACAGAGCACCAAACCATGAACACCTTTCATAGAACATAGATAACACCATTACAAGCCTTCTTCCAGATTCACAAGACCTAAAAAAAACTAATGGAGGATTGTAGAGTAGATACATTTCTCCTAGTCCATAGATAAACAACTTTGCCAGACCAATTTCACAAACTAGTGAACACAATTTTCACTCTTCATCATCCCAAAAGCTATAATCCATTATATACCACCCAAGGATTCCATTAAACAACACTTTAGGTCCACACAGGCATAGGATCAACATAGAAGAAATGTGAAGCACATATCGAAGCACATTTTGAACACACACACAATTGTGTCTTCACTATTTATTAATTTTCTCAAAAGCACTTGGTAACTCATCATATTAGCACACCTACAACACCTTAAATATAGCTCCATGTACTCACAACATCTCAACAATATATCAACTATACATGCACCACCTATTGTGTCATAGAAAAATGGGCCCGTCATTTTCATGGTCTTTTAGGCCTTTCTTCATGATGTTTGGTCTATTTTTCTCTAATTGTATAATGTAACATGGCTTGAACATGCATATTTAGGTACTAAAATTCAAATAATGGCATCTTGTGAAGGTGTTGTAAAAAATTTCTACACTCTTCTAGACTCTATTCATTGCAATTCACCTAAAAATCACCTCTTCATCACTAGTCAAGTCCTATTTTGAAGTGTTGTAAAGTATTGTAACAAGATTCCATGCTTTTCTAGCTATAACTTCACTATTTAACCCTTTCTTGTTCTTTATTTGCCCCTTTTATGCCCTTATAAGCTTTAATTAAGTGTATTTTTGAATGTAAACCTGACAAACAACATTAAATACAAGATAATTCCTGACACCCATTTTCAAGTCCTAGGAGGGACCCATTTTCCATGGGTGGTGAATGAGTCCCCCTTGGCTTCAAATTCAAAAATTTTAAAATTTCCTTTTGGTTTTTTATTCAAAATCACTTGATGTCAGCCTGTGATGAGGTATGAATAGGTTACTAAGGGACAAGATTGTATAAATAAGTGTTTTTACATCCATTCTAACCCCCATTCATTCAAGTATTCATTCACACATCCTCTCAAGCATTCAAGCATCTTACAACATCTTATCAAGCATAATTCAAGCATTTTGGAGCATCCATTGACACTACTTTATATTTGCATCATCAAGGGTTTGGTAAGTTGATAGCATTTGCATGTTATTAGTTTATCATTCTCTTGCATTTCATTATTTCATTAAGGGTTTGATTACCAAAGTGGGGTTTGACCAAGGAAAACCCCTATTTGCTAACCCTCAACCATTTTTCCCCTCTTGCATGTGTGTTTGTAGACCTTTGTGTGCAGATTTTATAAGTATTTAGGTGATTGAAAATTGGTCAACAAGTCAACTAGGTGCTTCAAGGAAAATCAACTTTATTTCAAGCTTGAAGAAGGTTTTTTGTCCATTTCCTATAGAATTGACTTCGGCAACCTGGCAAGAAGACATTTTCAGATTCGGTGTTGCAAAGTTGTGTTCTCTTGATTTCTCAAAATTTTGGGAGAGGACTGACTCACCATCAGTGGCGAATGAGTCCCACCTTAAGACTGAAAATTTGAATTTTTCTAGATTCTGGATCCCAACATTTAGAAACCTATTCTTGACACTTTTTCACCAATAGCAGGACTAATTCACCACCCTGGGTGAATGAGTCCCACTGTTTAGTTTATGTAACTTCAGATAACATTCAGAACATTCTAGATTCATCAAATCTTGCTCAGGTGCACTCTGTTTTATCCCATTTCTTTTTGTTCTGCATTATTTCATCTTTTAGTCCATTGTTTGCATATCACAATGTGTTTTCTATCATAGCATAAATATAAGTTTTTCATACATTTTCAGTCATATAAATCACTTAATTCTATTTAGTTCACTTCATTTAGCTTAAATAACATCACACATAACATAATTTCAATGAACCTTTTAGCATTTTTGGCCCTACCTCTCTCCTTTTAGGTGAAAAAACCTAGAATAGCAAGAGAAGTGCATGGTACCAAAAAACTACAGTTCATTTTGGTGAACCTGCATTTTGAACACTTTTCATTTTTTGTTTCATTCACATATTGCATCCTAGATTACACTTGCATCAACATTCAATTATCATATTGTTTTCCTTTTACATTCTAGGACTTATCATATTTCATTAGTGAAAGCTTTGTTTAGATTTCATTTTTGCATTGCTTATCATTGAAAAAATAGAAAATATGTATTTTGCATCCTTAATTGCATTCTATAGAGCATTAGAATCATTTAAAAATTCTGAAAAGTACAACAAAATATCATACTGGGACTCATTTTCCACCTTGGGCGAATCAGTCCCTATGTACTTTTTAAACATTTCTGACATTTTTCTGGCATTTTCCTACATTTTTGTTTTCTATAGTTACTTGTTGGTTACAGTTAGCAAAGTTTCTATTATATGCATTTAGAGCTCCTAGATAACTTTGCATTTTCATTCACCCTATCTTTTGTGGTACTTGTATGAGTGTTTGGTGCCCCATTGATAATACTTTAGTGAGACGATGTTCTAGACTCATGGCCTCCCATGATAGCACTTCCCTTGTGGACCTTGGGATCTCAAGAGCTCCTACTCCTAGTATGGAAAATGGTGCATTAGGTATTGACAATACCACTTCTATTCCTTCACATTTCCATCCAATGAATTTTGACTCCCAAAACAACTCCCTCTCGCAAGAAAAAGGTAATTAATATTCATGAGGATTTTGCACATTTACGACAAGACTTGTCACTTGAAAACATTTCCAACACTGCCATACCTACCATTGAAAACCTTCATCGTTTGATTGAAAGTATGATGACTTGCAAGTTATGAAGATAATTGTTGAGATTTACAATAAACATGCCTCTTCTAATACCCAATCTGCAAACATTCTTGTAAGCCAAGGAGGACTTCAAGTTCCTCCCCCTTCAACCATAGCATCCATACCAACTTATACCAATCTACAAGTCACCACAACTATGCATTAGGTTAATTATGTGGCTACTTCTTTCCCGATTCCACCTAGCATTCCTAGCTCTCTTGTGGCATCGCAAATCCCCTCCACCACTTTCACCCCCCATAGTATTCCTTTCATTTCCCCTAACATTTCTTACACTCCATCACCATTTTCTCTTCCACCTCAAACCACTTACCCTAACCCTATTCTTACACAACTCCTTAACATAGTTTCTTCCATGCAACACCAAATTCCCACCATTAGACAAGGTCAAACTTCTCCACCCACATATCATGTCTGTAGCAGCCCCTTATCCTTAGAAATCTTATGTACCCTGATGCCACATAGGATAGAAATGCCTCGGTATGAGAAATACAGAGGTAAAGGAGACCCTATCAACCATGTTAATGCCTATACTACTTTATGTGGTGAAGTTGTCCTTGATGATAACCTTTTAGCCAAAAATTTTCCAAGGACCTTGAAAGAAACTGCATTAGAGTGGTTTTCCAACTTTCCTAATCATTCCATCCATTCCTTCAATGAATTGGTGGATGCCTTCATAAGTCACTTTCAAGTTCACATGACACCTAAAAAGACAATGGCTGACCTCATGAGATGTCGACAAAAAATGAATGAAAAATTAACTAATTTTATCTCACAATACCAATCCTTGTATGCTCAAATTGATTTCAAGATTCCTAATGCACATCTGCAAAAGATGTTTATCAAAAACTTGCACACAAACCTTTAGGATAAACTAACTATGATGAAATTCCCTTCATTTATGCATTTATACACAACCTTGTGTGAATACCATAACTTGGTTTCAAGTTATGATCCAAAATCCACTTCTAACCAAGTTGAAAATCCTAAACACAACAATCAAACCAATAATCAAAACCTTCACAAACCAAATAGAGGATTTTTACAATTCAATCCGCTTCAACAAACACAACTGCAACCAACCCAACTAGTTCCAAATTAATTGGAAACTATTAAATCATCGATGCCTTATATCTATGGGGACCCAAAGAGACAATTTACTCCCTTACCCGATACCCTCCATAACACAATGAACCAATTACTTCAACAACACATGCTCACTTTTCCACCTGTTAAACCACTTGATCCAAACCAGCCATTACCACCCACCTTCAAACCTAATGCTTATTGTCATTTTCATCATCAAAATGAACATGACATTGAACATTGCAAGTGTCTAAAACATCTAGCTCAAGACCTCGTTGATTCAAGCCATTTGTCCATTGCAGGTGTTAATGATCAAGGAAATAAGTTCGTTGCACCCCCTAACTAGAATTTAAATTTTTTCACCAACCCCATGTCTAAACACAATATTTTCTTTGTCAAGGCTAGTGAACCTTCAAATACTGATGTAATGAATTTTGATACAAAAATTGAACAACATGATACAACTCCAACTATTACCCAAGTTAGTCCTATGGATAAACTTGTGGGTCTGATAGACATAATACCTTGTAAGGGCCAAAACAATAAATATCTTGATATCACTTTTTCTGCTAAAGAAATACTACAAAAGCTTCCTAATGGTCCACTTTACATAGCTAGCAGAATCTATGATAAGCCCACTAATGGGGTATTAATAGATCTCGCTTGTGGTGAGAATGTGATCACAGAGGATTTTCTAGTATTACACAAGTTATATCAAGATGATTATAATAAACTGACTACATGGATTAAGAAACATAATGGTTTTGCATGTCCTACAATCGGATCACTCATACTCCCCTTACAGATAGGACCTAAGACTTCAGATGTAACCTTTTCAATTATTCCACAATCTGACCAATTTCATTTGTGACTAGGCCACCCTTGGCTTCACTCAATGAAAGTGGTCCCATCAATGGTTCACAAGTGTTTGAAATTTTCACATGGAAATGAAATATTTACCATAAACCATAGTGGCTTTAATCCCCTATCATCTAAAGGTAATTTTTCCTTAGAAGCCTTTTGGCCCAAACCTATGGAACCCATCACCCCTTGAAAGGACTTCTTTTTCATAACCTATCAAAAGTTCAAAGCTAAACACATAGCCAAATTGTCTCTTTGTAACATGTCCCCATCCACTTCCAATCCTCCCATCATAGATGAAACCATGATTCAACCTAAGTACGACATTGAGCAAACCATACAACCTCATGACCAACTACCCTTAGACACTTCCCCACCATCATTTAAACCACCAAGGGAAAATGAAACAACTCCTGTCATGCCTCCTCACATTAAACAAGTGTATAAAGCAAAAGAGAAAGTGGTTGAACTGTATTCCTTGGTTTCTTCTATTCTTCCCTCTTCGGAAATAGAAGAACCTATGTTGACTCAATCTGCTCTTACACCTCACCAACTTCAAAATAGAATTAAAAAAAACCATAGTGCTAGGGAACGTAGATGTTGTGATCGTCTCCTCACTCTCTAGTCTCTCATAGAAGAAAATAAAGAAAATAAACCTCTTGCTTTGACAAAAGTAATAGATGACCACCCTCCTTCTCCTGACCCACCACAAGATAGTCTAGTCCAACCTTCAAAACAAAATTAACCTATCCAACAACCATAACTTTTGATACATCGTTCCTTGGAAATCACCCTTCGTCCTCCTGTTGTCATCAATCTTGATGATGATGATAATGATGAGACAATAGCAAAAATAGATGAAGAATTACACAATGATCTAAACTCTTTATTTTCATCTACAATGACCTTAAAAGATAAATCCTTTCCACCAAGTGAAGAACCTAGTATGAATCCTAGTTTAGCGCTTGCAATTCTTCCTTTGGATCATCAACTACACTCACATTACACTAAACATGATTGGGAGGTGGATGACTTGTTAGATGGTTGACTAGCATTCACCTAGCTGGTCCTTTTTGCATTTCTCTTGTCCTTTTTCATTTTCATGTGCATATCATGTTCCCCTATAACGTGCATTCAATGTTTCCTTCTCTTTGTACACTTCTTCTATTTGTATCTCTATTATTCTATATGTCGTGCATCTTCACTTTTTCTTCTTTTGTTTTGTGTTTTCCTTCTGGTGATGAGACAAAGTGTAGAGACGCCATATGTCTCTTCCATGTTGACACAAAAGGTCCTTGTCTTTTTCTCCTTTTGTTTTGTGTTCTCCTTTCGGGGATGACACAAAGCATAGAGATGTCCTATGTAGAGATGACCTATGTCTCTTCCATGTTGACCTAATTGGCCCCTTTTCCTTTTTGTCTTTTTCTTGTGTTTTCCTTTTGGGGATGGCACAAAAAATTGAGACAAAAATGTCTCCTTCATGTTGACCCAAAATCTTTTTCATTTTCTTTCACCTTTTTCATTTTCTTTCTTTTAACTTGTTTTTTCCTTTTGGGGATGATGCAAAGCATTGAGACCACAATGTCTCCTCCATTTTGACCCAAAACAAACTTTCTTTTTCCTTTGTTTTCACTCCCTTTGTGTCATTCTTCCAGTTCTATGTGCTTTGGGGAATGATGATAGTTTTGAGCTCTTTCATAAAAACATTGCAGCAACGAACATACTGACCCCAAATCCATAGATCCCTTATGTGTTTGGTTTGTTCTTTTCTAGGGGACAACTCCCTTTCTTTTGCTTTCATTTTCATTAGCATGACACAACCTAACTTTGAAACATATGACTTGGCATAGGGCTTTCCAAGTTGGCTCACATATCTTGTTTTCCTTTTGCATTTTCTTTCATTTGCTACTTTAAAGTAAATTTTCACAGAGCGATGCATAGAAATTCATTTAAAGTGGGGGGCATACATTACCATTAATTCATTTGCATTCTCGGTTCCTATTGTATCCTTGTCATTTCATATGATGTGTTTGTCACTTTGTGGATGGAATTGGGTGTGATGTCCTTCATAAGTGTGATCTATCTTAGCATATTACATTCCTCTTGGTGGCCTGATGTAACACACTACATCCCCTAAGTTGTGAATATACTATTCTTTGATTGGTCCTCTCTTGGAGACATTAGACACAATGTTCCTTAAGTGTCTGACCTTGCATGAACTTAACAAGACTCCTTTGAACTTAACCCACATTTTTCCTTATGGAACCTTGTTAAATTTATCAAGAGATATAACTTTGATATGGTTGACCGGGAAGCTCACCTAGTGGCATGACTTTTCCCCATAGCCACCTTTGTGTTTGTGAGTGCATACCAACTAGCGTATGTATCTTACCTTTTGGGATTTTTGACCCCATGGATGACTAGAAGTTTCATGGCCCCAAAGTGAGTACATTTGGACCTTCTCACCCAATAGACTGTCATTAGTTATGTCATCCCAAAGTGAGTATACATTCTCTTTTTAGCCTAGATCTAATCCACAACTAGTTGGTAAAATGATCAAAGCTTCATCTGATTCTCAACACTTGTGTGTTCCTTTGTCCTTTTGCTTAGTTTTCCATGGGATCTTCATCCTGGGGGCTTGATCATCCCTCTTGATCATTGTTATTCCATCTTGCTAACATAAGTGCATTTGAACCCTCTTCTCGATGTTCATGGCTACTTTAGTGCGAGTTTGAAGTAGTTTCATCCTCTCACTAAAGTGGGGGCTAAATGTGCCATGGAAAAATGGACCCTTGTCATTTTCATGGTCTTTTAGGCCTTGCTTCATGATGTTTGGTCTATTTTTCTTTGATTTTATGATGTAACATGGCTTGAACATGCGTATTTAGGTACTAAAATTCAAACAATGGCGTCTTGTGAAGGTGTTGTGAAGTGTTGTAAAACATTTCTACACTCTTCTAGACTCTATTCATTGCAATTCACCTAAAAATCACCTCTTCATTACTAATCAAGTCCTATTTTGAAGTTTTGTAAAGTCTTGTAACAAGATTTCATGTTTTTCTAGGCATAACTTCACTATTTATCCCTCTCTTATGCTTTATTTGACCCTTTTATGCCCTTATAAGCTTTAATTAAGTGTATTTTTGAATGTAAACCTGACAAACAAAATTAAATAAAAGATAATTCTCGACACCTATTTTCAAGTCCTAGGTTGGACCCATTCTCCATGGGTGGTGAATGAGTCCCCCTTGGCTCCAAATTCAAAAATTTTAAAATTTCCTTTCATTTTTTTTATTCAAAATCACTTGATGTTGGCCTATGGTGAGGTATGAATGGGTTACTAAGGCACAAGATTGTATAAATAAGTGTTTTTACATCCATTCTAACCCCCATTCATTCAAGTATTCATTCAAGCATTCATTCACACATCATCTCAAGCATTCAAGTATCTTACAACATCTTATCAAGCATAATTCAAGCATTTTGGAGCATCCATTGACACTACTTCAGATTTGCATCATCAAGGGTTTGGTAAGTTGATATCATTTGCATGTTGTTAGTTTATCATTCTCTTGCATTTCATTATTTCATTAAGGGTTGGATTACCAAAGTGGAGTTTGACCAAGGCAAACCCCTATTTTCTAACCCTCAACCATTTTCCCCCTCTTGCATGTGTGTTTACAAACCTTTGTGTGTAGATTTTACAATTATTTAGGTGATTGAAGATTGGTCAACAAGTCAATTAGCTACTTCAAGTCAAATCAACTCTATTTCAAGCTTGAAGAAGTTTTTCTGTCCATTTCCTACTGAATTGACTTCGGCAACCTAACAAGCAGACATTTTTAGATATGGTGTTGTAGAGTTGTCTCCTAATTTCTCAAAATTTTGGGAGAGGCCTGATTTGCTACCAATGGTGAATGAGTACCACCTTAGGACTAAAAATCTAATTTTTGCTAGATTTTGGATCCCGACAGTCAGAAACTTGTTCCCAACACTTTTTCACTAGTATCAGGACTAATTTTCCACCATGGGAGAATGACTGCCACTGTTGATTTTTTGCAACTTCAAATAGCATTCAAGACATTCCAAATTCCTCAAATCTTTCCCAGGTGCACTCTGTTTTATCCCATTTCTTTCTATTCTACATTTTTTCATCTTTTAGTTCATTGTTTGCATATCACAAAGTGTTTTCCAGCATAACATAAATCTAATTTTTGCATACATTTTCATTCATATAAATCACTAAATGCATTTAGTTCCTTTTATTTATCTTAAATAAAATCACACATAACATAATTTGAATGAACACTTTAGCATTTTTGGCCCTACCTCTATCATTTTAGGTGAAAAACCCTAGAAGAGCAAGATAAGTGCATGGTACCAAAAATCTACTGTTCACCTACAATCACTTGTTTCCTTTCTTTGCAACAACCTATACTTTGTTAACACCAATGACAACATTAATGATAATACCACAATACTCATTCATACTTGCAACAATAGGGATACTAATTTTACACTAAGTGCTTATACAAATGTAGATTGGGTAGGTTGTGTTGATGATAGGAAAAGTACAAGTGGTGGTGCATTCTTTCTTGGTTGCAAATTTCTGTCATGGTTGAGTAAAACATAAGATTCAATTTCCTTATCCACTGTAGAGGCTAAGAATATTAATGCAACATCTTGTTGTACACAAGTTTTTTGGATGAGACATACATTGAAAGATATCAAAGTAATGTATGATGATCCCATTTCTATATTTTTCAATAATACAAGTGCAATTAACATTTCAAAGAATCTAGTGATGCACTCAATGACAAAGCATATATCAATAAGTTATCACTTTTTGAGAGAAAAGGTTGTGGAGAATGAAGTAAAGCTTGAGTATGTACCTATGAAGGATCAAGTTGACATATTTACTAAGGCTCTTCCTAAAGATGCTTTCCAATACCTCTAAGAGAAGTTAGGGGTTATTTCTCCTCCTTTATTGAACTAGATGCATATGGAGATGCATCAGTCTAGTGGGTCTATGGATCTATCTTTCTTTTGGATTGATGTTTGGTGGCTACCTCTCAAGGGGAGCAAGTAGTGTCTTGTGTTTTCATTGAAAGAGTATTTTGTTACTAATGTCAAAGGGGAAATCAACGTAAAACACCTTTTTCCTTTTCCATTGATGTAAAAGGGGGAGAAAATATCATGTGAAAAAATTTATCTACTAAGGGGGAGAAAGAAAAATCATGGAAAATGTGTTTAGAGCTATTGTGTTGTCTTTGATGATTTTTCACATTGTGTGTTGCCATTGTTGGAGTACAATGAACACTGAGAGGGGGGGTGTATTTGTGTTCATACAAATTGATTAAATTTTAAATAACTTTTTTGATGAAGGAAAAATAACATGAAAATATTATAAACCATACAATCACATAATAATGACAGAAATAATTTCCTGAGTGGGAAAACCTCTAGGGGAATAAAAACCACTTGAAATGCCTCACTAGCTTAATCTAAAAACTTTTTTTTTACAATGCCTCACTGGATGATTGATATATCTCACTGACAATACTATCTTATTGATAGATTTCAAATGCCTCACTGGAAATACTATCTCACTGATAAATTTCAAATGCCTCACTAGCTATATATCAACATTTTCAAATCATTGTTTTAATGATACACAAAGTATCACCTCTGTTTCTTTACACAACATCTTTTGATCTCACATCACTTGAGATTAAGAAGCATAAGTCCAACCAATTTCTCAATGCAATATAAGTGCTCTCAACTTTTGATAATGTTTTCAAGTACAAATAGAAAATCTCATGAGATATAATACTTTTTTTACATTATTGAGAAAAATAAGTCTTAATAGAGTATGAAACAACAAAGAATATTTTTTCTTTCTATTCAATAGAACCTCTTGAATTTCTTCAACATAGGATATATAATATTCTTTTCCCTGAAAAACAAACTATCAACTTCATAACTTCCTTACAGTTGCAAACTACCTATGTACATTGACAAGTAAAAAAATGATCACAATAATTTGTTATAACAAAACGACATTGCCATTTACCCATTATCAAAAACAAAAACCTTTACCCACATAGCGAATGCAAACCACAACCCCGAGAACCCATACAAGGGTTTCAACATATTAGGCAACATTAATCACATAAAACAAATGCTTGTCTTCCCTTAACAAATGCAATTAAACTGTTTCAAATCTTTTAAGTAAGCCAAGAACAAAGACATTAAAATCTCTTAACAAAAAAAACTCTAACATAGCTGACAACAAGTGTTTCAAAAATTTAACCAAAACAACAACTTCCAGCAAGATAAATTGAAGAATATTACTCAAGAAGAAGAAGCCTAAAGACCATTTTTTTAAAACTGGAAAACCACTGTGAATCGCGCATTGTCTTGTCCATGCAAACATTATCATCAATTGCATGCAAACCCTAACACCTTCCTTGTGCTCTTTACCTTAAAGAATATTGATAACAAAAACAACACAATGATCATATGTGTGTTCGAGAAGATTCATTCATATGTTTTCCAAAACAATGAAATATCATTGTGTCAATTTCCATAATACCTTGCAAATCATTTTCAGCCTTATCAAATATTACTTTTCAAACTTAGCAAACCCAAAAATAGATTTATTTCCCTTTCTTTTATTTCCAATGCCTTAGGACAAAAAACATGTATTTGGTGCCAATGACAAGGTCAATATCACTACCATGTATTAGAAAATACCTTTCCAAGAATCACTTTTAAGAATATAAGAGACAAACCTTTATCACTGCATGACAAATCTTTTGAAGACTTGGAATTTCCATCTATAAATGAACATATATAATATTACCCACACAATATGCTGAGGAGAGTAATAATGCAAGATCACCTTACCATCTTATTAATTTTGACATTAATTACAACAACATGCTAGAGGGGACAACAACCATCAATGACAAAGGGGGAGATTGTTTCAAGCATGAAGGTGTTGTCATTGATGTCAATTGGTTAACTAGTTTCCAATTGGTTTCTATTTTCATTGATGTCATGAATGATGGTTATTGATTGTATATGTCAAGGATATTGAGAAAATTATAATAAAGAAAGGTTGTAGGTGTTCAGTATTTGCTCCAAGTTTTTCTCTGGGATTTACTACTATGATAGTATGGATCTGAGGTATTGTTCATGGTTGTTGGAAGTTGTTATATCCAGATTTTGGGTTTCTAGATCATTGTACAGTGTGAGTTATGTTCACTAGTTGTGAACTATGCTTTTTTATATATATGGCTAACATCTGAGAGAAATGTTGTTGCTCTAGATTTCTTCTTGTTCAAGTCTTATGACTTGTGGTTCTTAGGATAAGTTTTTGAGGTCATGTTCAAGCTAATTTTTTAATCTAAAAAGATTCGATCGTACTAAGGTTGCATGTGCTTAATTGATTTATGTGTTTTACACTACTTTGGTCGACCTTGTGTTTAACACTACTTACAAAGTTTATGGAAGTGTGTTGAAGTGTATTCAGAATTATTTAGGTCTTCATTAGATGTGTGTTTTGGTTTCCCTCATTCTAATTCCATCATAGAATTTTTCAACATCAACCTAATTTGAATTTGTTAATACAAATGGTGTGTAGCCGACTTCAGATGAGTTGCAAAGTTGAAGATGGTATAAATACAAGTTGAAATGTTTTTGAAAGATGAATGCAAGCAAGATAGATGTGAGATAGATGTGAAATAGTGTGTATGTAGTGAAATTTTGAGTAAATCATTGTGAAATATATTTGTGAGTTTCTGGAAATAATGAACTGAAGGTGTACTCTATCATTTAAGCATGTATGCAAGTGTGTGAGTGAATTGTGGTGGAAATCTCTATTGCATTCAGATTTTTTTCTCTATGTAACAAATCTCTTCTTTCTTCTTTGTAATTATGTGGTAGTGAGCCCTTCAGGTGGTTAACCCTTGTTGGATAGCGAGTCTAGATCCAGACAATAAGCTCTATTTTGGCAATGAGCCTTTGTATTCAGTTTTGATATTCTCTATATGGGTATGTGCAGGATCATGGGGATCCAAACTAGGCCTCTAAGTGGCAATGAAAATTTAGAAAATAAAAGTTAGGCAACTTAACATAAAAATTTGAATAGGTTATTAACATAATTTGAAAAATATGTAAGAACAAAAGTTGTAGCAAATTGAATGTAGTTTCTAGGAGCTACTAGTCCTTTTTTGGAAAAAAAAAAATTTGTTTTGAGAAAAATTTAAATTTCAATTTAGTGGTACTAAATTTTCAGGAAAAAGATAAGAAGCAGGTGTATGTCTGACCACCCTAAGTACAAGAAAAAAACAATATTTTTTTCTCAATTTCTCAATATAAGTAGAGGACACATGCCCGGATGTGCCAGATTTTTTTTTGTAATTTTTTTCCATGTAAATAATTAGTTATGATTTTTTTATTAGAACTTTTCAGAATTATTAAAACGTCTATGTCTAACCATCGTAACTTGGTCAAAGATTTATAAAATTCATTTATTTTATCCTATATTACGTGAAGCATAAAATGCGGTGCATCTTGTAGATTCAAAAAATGTTAAGTAGTTTGAAAGTTATAGAAGTTTTTCAATCAGCCTATAAATCAGGACTTTAGATGTAATGTAGGTAGAAAATCAATAATAATTATTTATTAAATTCAAAATAAGATAAAAGTTATATTGGTGGAAAGTTGACAATTTTTTCTATAAACCCTTTTCGTTTGATGAAATTCAAATTAAAAAAAATCGTTAGCCACAAGGGTGAACTTCGGAAAACTAAGAAAAAATTTCAAAACACATTTTCTTGGTTGACTTTCTAGGTCAGGCAATCTCAAACCAAATCCTGAGCCAATATCCATTTTGGTTTGGTAATACCAAACCGAAATGAATATCCATCGGATATCCATTTTGAGATGGATATCTATTTCAAAATAGATATCCGTTTTGAAAAGTGAACACATTTTTTTGAAAAACAAAATGGATATCTGTTTGAAGACCTAAAAAATCCTCTTTAGTAAAATGGGTATAACTTTTGTCTTTCTTATCAAAATTTCAACTTTTTACAGGCGTTGGAAAGGTGATTGAGAGCTCTACGTAATGGAATTGGTGGTGTTTCTATATTGTACATAATAAAATAATTATAATTGTAGACACCGAAATCTGGTCTAAGCCTGCGACTTCAATATTCTTCATAATTCCTATTCTTCATGGTCATGATTAAATAATCTTAATTATTTAATTATGTTACTAATTAACCTTCTTCTTGTCAAATTAAATAAATCGTTATTTAATTTACCTATATCATATTTCAACTATAATTAAATAAATTCTTTATTTATTTAATTATTCATTTAAAATCCCTTCATCACTTAATTAAATAAATATTATTTATTTAATTATTCTTCGAATATCGATTCTTGAATTAAATGAATTATTTAATTCATTAATTCTATTTTAACACATTATTCTATATTTTAGATAATTATGTGAGTTATCTAAGTATTCACTTTTACTCGACTCAACATCTATTTTAATCGATTAGTTAACTATTGATTTGATGTCTGAGTGGCGTCTTCGAGTAATCTCTTTGCCAGATCATGCAATCCTCCAGTTCTAACTCATTTGCGTGTACATGAATATTAATTAAATATTCTTATTTAATTAATTAAATGTTGTGCGTGCATTCGAACAGAGAACTTCGTTACAATCAATCTTTATCTTTGTCATGCAAAGATATCTCTAATGTTTTCGAATGCCGAACTGAAGATTAAATCATTTATTTAATCTTTAATTCTATTTCTAATTCAAATCACTCATGTCATCACTGTCAGTTATCTGAATGCGTCTAATCAGTCAATCTCAACCGTCTGTTGGTCTTTCAATCTTGACCTATTGTTCGAATAATCAATTTTCTATAAATTGATTTGTCATTCTTCATTCCAATCTCTCTCGCAAATTTTATAACTTTTGGAGAGCACATATCTTGAATCTTCGATATTTTGCTAATCACTATCATAGGCTATACTTGCACGAACTTGAAAATTTGAGGGTAATTATACTACACAAGCAAAATGGAGAAGGGCAATCGAGATGAATCATGGAAATACGTTTGGAATTGGTGAGATTGTTCTAGTTTTAATTACGTTTTTACTTTCCCATGTTCTTTGTTGCTTAACGAATGAATTTGCATGTTAGATTTTAGTATTGTATGCATTGTGTGCTTCTAATCAAATCTTCCTTGTTGTCTATTGTGCAATTGCTAATCATTTTCAAGCATTAAATTTGGTGAACCCGACATGAAGACACCATCTTCACGAATCCGTAGATCTTTTAATTTTTGTTTTTGCAAAAATTTTGTACGGAACGACGCATGTGAAGTTTCTGCACCGCAATTGATTTTTCTGAACCGCATGTGAAGTTTCTACACTGCAATTGGATTTATGAACCACATATGACAGAGAAATGACGCAACTGAAAATTCCTAAACCGCAACTAGTATCCTAAGCCGCAACTGAAAAAGAAATGACGCATCTGACTGGTAACGAAATGACGCAATTGACTGGTAAAATTTTATTTTTGCTTTCGACAATCTGGAATTTTTAATTGATTTTCATGTTACTGATATTTTATTTTCAGTGTGTGGCCATTTGGAGTTAACAAGCTTTTGTAGGATGATTGACAAAGACAATATTGTAAAATTACTAATGATATCTTCTGCAGGACGCTTGTCGAAGACCCCAGTTAAATTTTGAAACAGATTGTTTGGTAGCATAGCAAATCTTTCATTTGGTTAAAATTAACAAGTTTCTACTGTGTTTGGTGTGAAAGCACAAGTCTGGTTACCCTTACGATTTGGTATATCGAAGTATCCTCTCCCCTTGCGCATCCGTGCGATCCTGGGTGTAAGAGAAATGGTTACCAACTCTAGAACTTGGGCCTGTTCTGGTGGGAAAAAGTACTCACCCTAGGACGACTCAGACCGGTAGCACCCTGAACCCGAGGGACTTCCAGCCGGTATATAAAAGTGGGTTCTTGGGGAAACCCCAAGAATTACAAGTGTGGTTCTGACGAGATGGATCCGAAAGGGGAATCGCGCCATATGGATCACACCCCACGAACAAAATGCCCGAATTAAATACCCTTTGTTGTAGAGACCAACCTATTTGTGGCCATTGCTTGGTATTAGTGCAGGGTACAGTATCATGCCCGAAGATACTCACTACTGATCCCCTTGAGTAGAGATAGCAGTTCTTGGGAGGTCATTGCCCAAAGAATTCAGAATTGGTGTGCTCGAAAGATGTTAATGAGTCGTGGAGGGGAGCCAATGCCACCAAATTCCTAAGCTATCCGCTCTTGAGAAGGAAAGGTGTTCATCACCAATCCAGGGTATAACTGGTGGGCTATACCAAGTATACAAACCCTAGGCCTTTGGCCTATTAGGATGTGCTTGTCTGTTATCACTTTAAACGTTCTTTGAGTCCAAAATTGAAACTGAAAACACTTTGTCTTACGATTGTCTTTGATTGTCAAAATTTGATCACGAAAAATGGAGTCAATTTAAATTTCATGTCACTGAAAATCACAGAGAGTCGCAGCTGTTCACCAGAAACACGCATCTGATTTTTAGAGTCGCATCTATTATTTTTGAGTTGCAACTGTAAATCCCGAGTCGCATCTGTCAGTTTGGCTCACATCTGCTTTGGAGAAATTGCATGCGTTATATTTTGAGTCGCAACTGTCAATTTGAGTTCTTCTGGTACATTTTGAGTCGCATTTGTCAGTTTAAACCGCAACTGTTAATTTTGAGCCGCAACTAAAAATTAAGCGACGCATCTGTCTGAAAACCAGAAAACCAAAATTTACAGTAACTGTCCAGTCAACACAGTTATACCAGTTTCAGTGGTCTTCACACAAACAGTCTTTGAAATAGAAACCTGAAATGATTTTCTCAATTTTGCATCCTTTAGGTTCATTTAGTCATTACCATAGTTGTCTTCAGTTAGAGTTTACCTTTATCTTAGGGTACATATCACCTTGCATTAGACTTCTAGAAAGGTCACTTTTACAAACTTTAGGAGTGGTCCACCATCTATACTATAGAAAGGTCATAGTGTCAATGAAATTTGTCATTGAACCTAGTCTTATCATCTTATATTTTGTCCTACAGAGAGTCATCCTAGCTCATTAGTCTAGTTAGGAAACTCAACTTGTCTTTGATCTTTGTCCTACATTGGTTCCTTGACCTAACTAAACTGACACCTTGGTTTGACTTTAGGTAGTTGGTCCCTTCATCTTGGGTTTATAGAGTTGATCACTTTAGGATCTTGCTTAGACTTTGCATCTTTAGAGTCTAGACTAGTGTCATCCTAGAACATTCATTATTTGCATAAGAAAACCCCAAAAACATAGAATAGAGTCATACAGTTTCTAGATATAGTCTTGCATTTCCCGCATATTGAGCTTGTCTTACATGGTTGAAACTAGGTCTAAGAGAAGAGAGAGAGAGAGAGAGAAAACATGTCGAACCCAAACAAGTTCATCAATCCATTTTCTTCAAGACCTCATAAGACTCTATTAGATAAATTCACCACTAGAAACACTCAAGGACATGTTACAACAAAAGACATAGAGGCTGCCGCACAGGATTCTGAGTTTTCCTCTTTTGTAGATGAGTACCTAGCAAATGATCGTCAATGGTTTTTAGGAAAATTGCTAGCTGAAGGTGCTACCTTACCTCCAGGATTTGACATTAGCACCTTACAAACTCAACCTACACAAGGGACACATACCATGACTATTAGTACTACTATACCTCAGGTCAGCACAACTATGCCATATAGCACGTCTACACAGAGTACAACAGTCCATACGTCCCCATTTGGTATACCTAGCATGACATCAAGATTTTATTTCACTATAGGGGAATCCTCATCCACTCCCACTGGTCCTCTTATTGGGAGTAAAAGACCTAAAATGTCAGCCCATACATCACATGTCGGTGTCACAAGTGCATAATCAACAACCACACCTACTGCTAGCATCATGGGTACCTTACCACAGTCAATGGCCATACCTAGTGCTCAAACCACTAGTACTATACCAAGGATTACACAAACAGGAGGCATTCCCTCCTTCCAATATGGCAATCAAAATCCACTCTTCCAGACTAGCATTCAGGGTCCATTTACATCGATTCTGAGTCATAACCCTTTTTCACAGATTGGTAGTCAGAATCCATCCACGCAAATTCAAAGTCAAAACCAATTTATGTCGATTCTGAATCAGAACCCTTTTTCATAGATTGGTAATCAGAATCCGTCCACACAGATTCCAACTCAAAACCAATTCACTTCGATTCCGAATCAAAATCCCTTTTCACAGAGTGGTGCTCGGAATCCATTTACACAGAACCCAGGTCAACAACGATTTATGCAGATTCTAGACCAGAATACATTTACCAATATTCTGAATCCAAATCCACCTCAGATGCCAACGTTCAATCAAAAACCTTCACGAGACTTTGGATTTCAGAATACATACATGGATCCGCATAATCCTCCTAGCACATCTTTGACCCAAGTTGATGTCCTGCAAACACAAATGCACACATTACAAACGCAAATGGATAATATGTCAGTCTCAACTAAGAAATCATTTTCACCAAAGGACATATGCCCATTCCCTTTTGATAGATCATTGTACATGACACCTTTCCCTCACAGATATGTCATACCGAATCTTCCTAAGTACAATGGCAAACGCAATCCCGTAGAACATATCAAGGAATTTTCTACCATATGCATAGATGTCGCTTACGATCCCACGTATCTTATGAGGCTATTTCCATGAAGTCTTGTAGGAGTGGCACTAGAATGGTTTTTGGGCTTAGATTCTGGCATTAGATCTTGGGGCGAACTAGTCGAGAAATTTGTGGAGCAATTCTCCTTCCACATTGACCATGAGATAAATATAGCAACCTTGTGCCACACAACACAAGATGAAGGTGAAACATTCATTGCTTTCTTCCAACGTTGGAGAACTATTGCAAGTAGGTGTCCTGTCGAGATACCCGAAAAACAAAAGGTTACAATGTTTCAAGAAAACCTTCATCCAAAACTCAGGAGTAACTTAAGGGTACATTGTTGCATATCTTTTTTAGAACTAGTGGAAAAAGGGGTGATAATAGAGAAGGACCTCATTGAAAAGGGTGAAATTAAAATGACAACATCAAATAGAAACCTAATCGTACAAAACACCCCCACTGACAGAAACAGATTCTGGTCTCGCAACAAAAATGTCACCAATGATGGGGTGGTGGATGCTAAAACATTACAAGTAAGACCCCTCCTCACATTACAAGGACCTCATACTTTTTCCAACATGCTTAATGCTATCAATCAACCTCCTAACATGGTCTCAAATACTCAACGTCCACAACCAAGGAGATTTCAAAAACGTGAGTTCACTCCCTTAGGGGAACCCATTGAGTCGGTGTTCAAACAACTGTTACAACACAACCTCATACAACTATAGGAACCAAGACAATATGATCCAGGACAGTTTAAACCAACTTGGTGGGATGACAATGCCTTTTGTGATTATCATAGGACTAAGGGACATAACCTACAAAACTGTTGACAACTGAAGAATATCATACAGGATCTAGTTGACAAGAGAATTATTGAGGTTAGTGGACAAAAACAAAAGACATCCAACACTGATCATCAGGTCTTCTCAGACCCACTACATGACCATGGGAAAGGAACTGTCCCCAGTTTGAGTACTAAGACCAATATGTCCCCCAATTATGCGAGTATCAAACATGATTATGATAGTGGAAAAATCATTCATTGCCTTCGCGCCACTGATCAAAACATCAATACCATTACTATCAATGCTAATCTTGAGTGTGCAGTCAATACTCGTCGTACTAAGTTTACTATCCCAGGCCCTCTGTCATAGCAAACACCTCAACCTTCCAAGTTACAATATAACCTACTTGATCAGTTGGGGAAGACCCCAGCCCAAATCTCAATCTTGGAATTGTTGCGTATCTCTCTTGAGCATCGGTCTATCCTTGATAAGGCTTTATAGAACACCACGGTCCCTACTGACCTTGATGTCAATCATTTCCAGGAAATGGTGGGCTACTTGACCAATAATCATCATGCCACATTTTCTGAACAAGACTATGCCACAGATAAGACGAACCACAATGACCCTTTACATCTAGAAGTCCTTGTCGATGACACTAAAGTTAGACAAGTTTTGGTAGACGGAGGAGCAGGGTTAAATCTATGCACTTTAAAACCAATTAAGGCATTAGGTATCTCAGAAGCATGCGTGGACACCACTAACAGTATTGTCATTAAGGATTATGATGATGAAGAATGCAAATCAAAGGGGGTGGTAACACTTCCTATCAGAATTGGTCCTGCGGTAATGGAGACAAAGTTCCAAGTCTTGGATCTCACCCTCCCTTATAACCTTCTGCTAGGTAGACCATGGATTCATGCCATGAAGGTGGTCCCTTCCACATATCATCAGTGTCTTAAATTCCCTTACAATGGCACTGAAATAACTATAGATGATGATCCAGATCCTTTCCAGTATTGCACCAATCTAAAGGAGATCCCTCAATGTCAAGTGCCAGTCAACCAAGAGGCCTCACCATCTAAACCATCTTCTTATGTTGACCCATCCACGCTCACTCGAACATCTGTTTCACCCTCACTTCCTACCACTCCTAGGGTCGAGATCCAAGACAAAGGTTGTGGAGAGTATTACATGAAGACTTCTTATTGTGTTAGCCATTTGGTTCCTCCTAAGTCATATGGTTTACCTATAGCAGGTAGGGGACAATCTATGATCACTATACATGTTCCCCCCACAACAACTTTCACTAAATGGGGTGAATTAAGCAAAGAGGCTGTAGATACAGAAGATGTCACTTCCTGGATGTACAAGGAAGATAATCAAGAACCCCTTTTACTTGCTCATATTCCTACAAGTCTATATGGAAAGGGTTTCAAAATCATGCAAAGCAAAGGATATGATGGACAAAGTGGTTTCGGTTTAAACCAAGATGGCAGAGTGGAACCAATATTTGTTTCTCAATGGCCAAAAGGAGTAGGGCTAGGGTTTCAATAGATTCAGATTGGCATTCCTAGTACTCCATCACCCTTACTTGAGGAAGTACGTGCTTCAGAAGATACCAAGACATCTCATGAACCTATAGACCAACATCATTGTGACTCCCCTGATTCTAACAATTATGAGTGGGATTCCCTATCCTCTACTTCCTCCATGGACCTTGACAAGTTATTTGGAGAATTCGACTTGCTGTTAAGTTCTTCACCCAATCCTTTAAATTCCTGTCCACCAAAGAAAATGACAAAAGAGGAATGGTTTAAACATTACTATTGGGAATCACTTGATCCTACCTCTTGGCAACCTCAGCCATTTGTTTCCGATAGTCAAACCTTGGCATTAGGCCCACCTATTCATCCACCTAGACCCAAACCCAAGAGCAAAACGAACTTGGTACAAGACTTTTGTAATCACATGAATAATTCAATCTTTACCTTGACCCCATTAGACTTTGATAACTCTAACGATGACATGCCCTTAGTTTATCCCCAACTCATAGATTGGGATCAACAAGATACACCTGTATTAGACACTTTTGAGAACGACGAAGCAATTGTTGAGTTCCTGGGATTACGTGAAGGCATACCTAACAGAGATCATAAAGCTAGTTTTACCATTGACTTGGACAATAAAGCATATTTTGGGGAATCTGTTCAACCCTCCAGTCGCAAAAATGAGAAAAAGAATAAACAAGATAAAAAGGATGAGTCTCTAGGTGAAAACCGAAAGGCACCTCTAGACAATGAAAAAGTAAAAAGAAAGGATGCATCCGAAGGTGAAAACCTCTCTGAGGTGACTAAGGATGGAGGTTTGAACATTCTCCCCATTGCACAAGAAATGTCACCCATGCTCGTGGAAGAATCAGTAGAATTCAACATAGGCACAAAAGAGAATCCTTGATTGATTTATTTGGCAGCATCATTGACAACACAAGAGAAATTGGAGTTCCACGATTTCTTTGAACAGAGACAAATAAATTTTGCTTGGTCATATGCTGACATGCCTGGGTTGGATCCTGAACTTGTTCTACATCACTTGCCTTTACAACCAGGTGCCACACCAGTAAAACAGAAGTTGAGAAATATGCATCCACAAATTGCTTTATTAGTCAAGGCAGAACTCAAGAAACTCTTAGATGTTGGTTTCATCAGACCTATTGACTATGCAGATTGGATTTCCAATCTTGTACTAGTTACCAAACTAGCTGAGGGCATCCGCATCTACACCGATTTTAGAGATATCAACAAAGCTTGTCCTAAGGATGACTTCCCTTTGCCTAATATTAACATGATAGTTGACATGACAACAGGATATGAGATGTTGTCCCTTATGGATGGATTCTCAAGCTATAACCAAATCAGAATTGCCACTGAAGATCAACCTAAGACAACCTTCACTTGTCCTTGGGGAACGTATTGCTGGAATGTTATGCCCTTCGGACTCAAGAATGCAGGAGCAACCTATCAACATGCCATGATTACTATCTTTCATGATCTAGTACACACTTGTATGGAGGATTATGTCGATGACCTTATTGTCAAATCCAAGACAAGGGCAGAACATTTACAAGTTTTAGACAAGGTATTTCAGAGGCTGGAGAAGTATAATGTGAGACTCAATCCAAAGAAATGTGTGTTTGGAGTCAATTCGGGAAAGTTGTTAGGTTATATCATTTCTAGACGAGGCATTGAAGTAGATCCTGCTAAGGTAAAAGCAATCATGGACATGCCACCACCCAACAATCTCAGTCAACTAAGGACATTACAAGGAAGGTTGCAATTTATCAGAAGATTTATAGTGCAGCTAGCAGACAAGACACACCCTTTTCAACATCTACTTAAGAAAGGAGTACCCTTTGCATGGACACCTAGGTGTGAAGAGGCTTTTCAACTGATTAAAGAATATTTACTTACACCACCTGTCTTAATGCCACCTATTGAAGGGAGACCATTGATTCTTTATATCACAGCAACCCATTCATTACTCGGAGCGTTGCTTGCATAGAATGACGATGAAGGTCATGAAAGGGCAGTCTATTATATCAGCCGGACTTTGGTTGGTTATGAGCTCAACTATAGTAATATTGAACGTGCCTATCTTGCAGTAGTATTTGCTATCCAAAAACTGAGGCACTACATGTTAAACCATCAAAAAATGCTGGTTACTAAAATAGACCCTCTGAAATATCTTCTTAGCAAGGCAGCATTAACAGGGCGACTAGCCAAGTGGGTTATGATACTTAGTGAGTATGATATACAGTATGTAGAAAGAAAGGCTATTAAAGGACAGGTCATTGCTGATCAGTTAGCTGATGCACCCATACAGGCAGATCACCCATTAGTTGCAGACTTTCCTGATGATTTCATATTCACATTTGACACAAACATAACATGGAAACTATACTTTGATGGTTCGCATACAAATCATGGTTCAGGGGCTGGGATATTGTTTATCACACCACAAGGTGATTCCATCCCGAAGCCATTCAGGATTGCATTCCCATGCACTAACAACATGGCATAGTATGAAGCTCTAGTGACAGGGTTACGCATGGCGGTCAAGTGGAAAATTAAGGTTTTACAGGTTTATGGTGATTCTCAACTAGTAATCAGGCAGGTAAATGATGATTATGAGACTAAGGATGAGAAGCTTACTCCATACAAGCGCATGGCAGATAGTTTTAAAGAGTACTTTGACAAAGTTGAATTTCATCAAATACCTCATGTTTAAAATAGGGCAACAGACGCTATGGCTACAATTGCATCACTTCTTGACATTCCTAACAACGTGCCTAAGTTTGAGTTCTTGGTAGAACAGCTTTTGGTCCCAGCCTACGATATCCCAGATTCTGAAATGGTGTGTGACATCGTTGGTCCCGATTCCCCATGGTACAAAGAAATCTATGATTACCTTCATGCTGAAGTCATACCCATTGGCCTATCCAATAACCAACGTAGAACATTCCTCCGTAAGTCAGCCAAATATACCATCGCCAGAGACACCCTATATAGATGCGCTTTAGACAATACCTTACTGAGATGTCTTGATTCTACTGAAGCACAAGCAACCTTGCGTGGGGTGCATGAGGGTATATGTGGTTCCCATTCTAGTGGTCCTACCTTAGCCAAAAAGATTATGAGACTAGGTTATTATTGGCCTACTATGGAAAAAGACTCATATGTCTTTGTAACAAAATGTCGCCAATGCCAAGTTCATGGAGATTTGATACATGCCCCAGCACAGGAGCTTCGTCCTATCATGTCACCATGGCCTTTTACCCAATGGGGACTCGACCTCATAGGTAAAATCCACCCCACATCATCTAATGGACACAAGTTCATTATCACTGCCACTGAGTACTTTACGAAGTGGATTGAAGCCATTCCTATGACATACATTACCGACACACAGATTTCTAGATTTATCTTAAACTATATCATTTGTCGGTATGGTGTCCCTTAGTCCATAATCACTGACAATGGCCGCCCATTTAAGAACCAAGAATTCTGCCACCTGTGTGATGAATTTCATATCCAACATCACTTTTCCACCCCATACTACCCACAAGGTAACGGCCAAGCAAAGGCATCTAACAAGACCATCATTAGAATCCTCAAGAAGACTGTCAATGATGTTGGTCATGACTGGAATTTACAGCTTAATCCTGCCCTATGTGCTTATCGTACAAGTATCCGTACTCCCACTGGTGCTACCCCATATTCACTTGTCTTTGGATCTAAAGCCATTTTACCTATTGAGGTTGAGATTCCTTCCCTAAGGGTATCCCTGAAAGGCCACATTGATGATGAAGAGTACCGATAGTCGAGACTCCATGAGCTAGAATTTTTAGATGAGCGACGACAGAAGGCACTGGACCATCTTCAAGCATACCAGAATCGCCTTCGTCGTAGCTATAACAGAAGGGTTTTGAACAAGAACTTTGACATTGGTGACCTGGTTTTAATGGAGAACCCGAAGAATCAAGCAGAAAGAGAAAAACTAGGAAAGTTTGAACCTAACTGGTTAGGACCTTATATTGTCACAGAAGCTTTTGGATCAGGAGTGTACCAACTCTCTACTCCTGAAGGGGAACCATTGTCCTCACCAATCAATAGTATGCATCTGAAGAAGTTCTACACATAGCTTCTGGGAGCCTTTGTCTTAATTAGCAAAAAAATACAAAAAAATCAAAAAATCACAAAAAACAATCGTTATCAAGGTGAAAACCTGGCAAACAGGCGTCTTGGTAACACCAAAAAAATTAGATAAACTGGAAAATAGTAAAGACAAATTATTCGTCCAATAGTGAAAACCACTTCGGTGGTGCTTTGGATAGGTACCATGGTGAAAACCTGGCAAACAGGCGCCATGTGTACTCAATTCTGCTCCTTTGTCTACTATTATTCTAATCTACTTTGTATATAGTGCCTATCATTTTATATAGTCCATGATCCTTGTACATAGTCCTTATCCCTGTACATAGTCCTTATCCCTGTACATACTGACTATCCTTGTACATATCTCTTATCTTTCATGTCCATCACTTGTATATACCATTCATAATAAGTGGTAGTCTTTCCCATAACTTGGAATGATTGACATCGAGAGCATTTCATATCCCCCACTTTATCCTATTCATAATCAATTGGTCTTATACTTGACTGGGGGCAAACACTTGACGTGCATCATATTGGTTCTTACATTGGCCATGTGGAAGACAAAACACCATGGAAAATCCACGAACATCGCAAAATGACCTGAGAAAACACAAAAACATCGAAAAACTTCAAAAATCCAAAAAATAGAGTCAGAGTCAGTCACGTTTGTCAGTCTTTGTCGTTTGTTGAACAATGTTGCCTCTGCGACTGGACATAGGCAAGGCCATCTGCCGATGTGCCCCCGAGGCATTAGGTCAGTCTGTCTAGGTTTGTCTGTATACAAGTCCTGAGTCAATCCACATGTCTATATGACAAGGTCATTGGTTGTGTCGAACTACGAGGTCTCTGCGTGTACAACGTAGGCAAGGCCATCAATCGATGAGCCCCCGAGGCCGCACTAGGTTAGTCCATTAGGGTTCATCGCATTCACTTTCACACACGTCTTTTATTTTGTAGTCAGTATTGTCGGTCAAGTCAAGTCGAACTACGAGGTCTCTACGTATACAACGTAGGCAAGGCCATCAATCGATGAGCCCTCGAGGCTGCACTAGGTCAGTCCTTTAGGGTTTTTTCGTCACGCGCAGTCAATTGTCAACACGTCATATCAAGTCATGCATCAATCTGGTGAACAAGTCAGCAATGTCTCTAAGTCAAATCAAACAACTTGCAAAACAAAACAATTCAAAACAAATCAACCAACAGTCTGCTACAAGATGTGTCCTTCTTGGAAACAGACATTATCAAAACAATCAACCTATGTCTTATTCAGGATGAGTCCTTGTGTAATCGACAAGGTCAAACAATCAAACATAGCCTTACACAGGTTATCACATCAATGGCATTTGACTCAACGTCTTATACGATACATGTCTTTCTGAAACCAGGCTTTGTCATGCCTTATACAGATAGTCATAACATCGAAACTAGACTCACAGTCTTATCCGGTATGTGTATCTCCTGACATCAGGCTCTATCAATCAATTCTTCTATCAATCTACCAATCAACAAACAAATCATGTTTTGGCAAATATTTTACTGGCTTTTTGACTTTATGGCTTATTTATCTTATCATTTATCTTGAATTGATGACTGGGATTCATGTTACTAGCTTTCTCAAGGATGTCCCATGAGGGATTTAGAGAAGCAATGACGTATCAGAATTCTATTTTGTGGTATTGTCACGTCCTTTGCATCTTTAACTTTCATTTTTTGAGTCATGTTACTAGTTTCCTGGGATGTCCCATGAAGGATTTAGAGGAGCAATGACGTCTCATGACCCATTTTTTTTACTTTGTTTGATGTCTATGGTTTGTCCTGACAAAAAGACTGGGGAAACTTGTGCCCTTAGTATGAGTTAACGACAAATCCTTGTCTGCGACTGTCTGTTATTAGCAAGTGGATGACCTTGCACACCTTGATCTATGTCATATCATGGTGTTTTTCTCCATTTGTATTAGTCCCGCCCTATGATGATAAAGTGCAGTACCTTTTGTGATACAGCGAAACATCGAAGATTGCTAATACTAACATCTATCTCATGTCTTTCGTTCTTTCTCAATCTTTCTTTTCGCACTAACATTTTTTTATTTTCTACATCTTCACCACCCTTATCTATTTTTCTTCTATCCTTTTTTTCTTTCATCTTCTAGTTCTCTCATCCCCCGAGCACACTCCATGTTCTTTGAACCCTTTGTCCTCTGGGGCATGCCTTCACGTTTTGGGGCATGGTAAGACCATATTTCTTGTCGATTTTCTTTGACACAGTAGAAATGACATTTGTATCAAGGGGCAAACCAGACAGAAATCTGGTCTAAGCTTTTAGACTTCAATATTCTTCATAATTCCTATTCTTCATGGTCTTGATTAAATAATCTTAATTATTTAATTGGTCATCTTAACTACATTAATTCTTCTATTGATTAAATAATCTTAATTATTTAATTAATTCTTATAACATTAATTCTTCTATTGATTTATATAATCTTAATTATTTAATTAATTCATCTTAACATTAATTCTTCTATTAATTAAATAATCTTAATTATTTAATTAATTCATATTCTTCATTAATTCTTCTGTTGATTAAAATGTCTTGGTGTTTGGTGTTCATCTTAACATTGAATTCTTCTGTTGATTAAATAATCTTGGTGTTTGGTGGTTAAATGTAATATTGAATTGGTCCATTGATTAAATTGAAATCTTGGTGTTTGGTGTATTTATAATTAACCTTCTTCTTTGTCAAATTGGAAATGAAGTCATTGTTTGAATTTGCCTGTATCATGTTTCAGCTATAATTGAAATGGAATTCTTTGTTTGTTTGATTATTCATTTAAAATCCCTTCATCACTTAATTAAATAAATATTATTTATTTAATTATTCTTCGAATATCAAGTCTTGAATTAAATGAATTATTTAATTCATTAATTCTATTTTAACACATTCTTCTATATTTTAGATAATTATGTGAGTTATCTAAGTATTCACTTTTACTCGACTCAACATCTATTTTAATCGATCAGTTAACTATTGATTTGATGTCTGAGTGGCGTCTTCGAGTAATCTCTTCGCCAGATCATGCAATCCTCCAGTTCTAACTCATTTGCGTGTACATGCATATTAATTAAATATTCTTATTTAATTAATTAAATGTTGTGCGTACATTTGAACAGAGAACTTCGTTACAATCAATCTTTATCTTTGTCATGCAAAGATATTTCTAATGTTTTTGAATGTCGAACTGAAGATTAAATCATTTATTTAATCTTTAATTCTATTTCTAATTCAAATCACTCATGTCATCACTGTCAGTTATCTGAATGCATGTCTAATCAGTCAATCTCAACCGTCTGTTGGTCTTTCAATCTTGACCTGTTGTTCGAATAATCAATTTTCTATAAATTGATTTGTCATTCTTCATTCCAATCTCTCTCGCGAATTTTATAACTTTTGGAGAGCACATATCTTGAATCTTCGATATTTTGCTAATCTTTATCATTAGGCTAGACTTGCACGAACTTGAAAATCTAAGGGCAATTATACTACACAAGCAAAATGGAGAAGGGCAATTGAGATGAATCATGGAAATACGTTTGGAATTGGTGAGATTGTTTCATTTTTAATTACGTTTTTACTTTTCCATGTTCTTTGTTGCTTAAAAAATGAACTTGCATTTTAGATTTAGTATTTGTATGCATGTATACTTCTAACGATCTTCCTTGTGTGTCTATTGTGCGAAGTGTTTCATTTTCAGCTTTACAATAATCATTTGAACTTCATATTTCATTTTTGAAACATCAAAGGCTCACTACTTTCACATGCAAAGTCTTTTTTTCATGATTTTTTTGTAACACTCATCTCAAAATACTTGAAACATTAGAAATAGTAATGAATAATTAAATATTTATATTTTTTATAGCAAGGAGATGAAGAAATCTTTATAAAACATAATATCTCCCTATCTCTTTCTCTACCTCTCTATCTATATCACTGTCTCCCCTTAATCTCTAGATATATCCCTCCTTTCTTCTCTCTTTGTCCCTCTTTATACCTATCTTTCTCACTCTCTCTCTCCTTGAGCTCTAGACCTATCTTTCTACCTCTATCTCCATCCTTTCTCTCTCTCTCTCTACCTCTCACTCTCTCATGTCCCTCTCACTCCCTCTCCCTCTTTCTCTCTCCCTCTTCATCTCCCTCTCATTCTCCATCTCCCCTCTCCATCTCTCTCTATCACTCCATCCCTTTAAATTTTGTCTTTCTCTTAAGTCTCTCTCCCTTTTAGGTCTCTCTGACTCCCTCTCTCCTTCCTAGGTCTCTCTCTCTCAAGTCTCTTCCACTCCCTCTCTCTCTTTGTTCTCTCCCACTCCCTCTCTCTCTCAATCTCTCACTCACATTCACACTCTCTCCCTCCTCGGCCTCTCCTACCTCTCTTTCCTCTCTCCCTCTGGGGTCTCTCTCTCCCTCCTCCCACTCCCATCTCCTCTCCTCTAAGTCCTCTCTCTCTCTCCTCTCTCTATCTCTCTCCTCTCTCTCCCTCTCAGGTCTCTCTCTCTACCTCTCGGGTCTCTCTTTTCTCTCTCACACATTCCTCCTAGGTCTCCTCCTCTCTCCCTCTCTTTCTCTCTCCTCTCAGGTCTCTCTCCTCCCTCACTCTATCTCCCTCTCTCCTCTCAGCTCTCTCTCTCTCTCTCCTCTCTCTCTCCTCTCCTCAGGTCTCTCTCTCCTCTTGGGTCCTCTCTTTCTCTCTCACAAGTTCCTTCACTCTCATCTCCTCTCCTCTCTCTCCTCCGTCTCTCTGGTCTCTCCCTCTTAGGTCTCTCTCTCTCACACACACACTCCACCTCCATCTCAGGTCTTTCTCTCTCCCTCTCTCTTTCTCTCTCTCTCCCACTCCATCCCTCTCTTCTCTCATATCTCTCTCTCTTACTCACACTCTTCATCTCCCTCTCAGGTCTCTCTCCCACCCTCTCTCTCAAGTCTCTCTCTCACACACAAACACACACTCTCTCTATCTCCCTGTCAGGTCTCTCTCTCTCCCAATCACTCTCTCCCTGTCTCCTTCCCTCACTCCATCTCAAGTCTCTCTCTCTCTCTCTTCATCTCCCTCTCAGGTCTCTCTCTCTCCCACTCACTCTCTCCCTCTCTCCATCTCAACTCTCTCTCTCTCTACCACTCCCTCTCTCACTCTTAGGTCCCTCTCACTCTCTCTCCCTCTCTTTGAATTTTTCATATCTCTCTTAGGTCTCTCCCATTCCCTTTTAGGTCTCTCTCTTAGGTCTTTCCCACTCTCTCTCTCTCTTCTCACTCTCTCTCACTCACACTCTCAAATATCTTTCTCTCCCTCTCTCCCTCTCAATTATCTCTCCCTCTCCCTCCTTCTATCTCTCTATCTCCCTCTCCCCCTCTCAAAAATATCTATTTCTCTCTTAGGTCTCTCTCCTACTCCCTCTCTCTCCTAGGTTTCTCCTTCTCACCACAACTAGATCTTTCTCTCTCTCTCTCCATCCCTCTCTTCCTCTCAAGTCTCTCTCCATCTCTCCCTCTCAAGTCTCTCTCTCTCCCTCCCTCTATCTCTCCCTCTCTCCCTCTCCCTCTGGGGTCTCTCTCTCTCTCCTGGTCTCTCCCTCTCTCTCTCTCTCTTAGGGTCTCTCTCTCTCTCTCTCTCTCCCCCTCTTGGTCTCTCCTCTCAACTCTCTCTCTCCTCCTCCTCCCTCTCTCCTCAAGTCTCTCTCTCTCTCCACTCCCTCTCTCGGGTCTCCTTCCCACCCTAACTAGATAAATCTCTCTTTGGTGTCTCCTTCCACCTAACTAGATAACTGTCATACCTCTCTCGCTCTCAGTTCTCTTTCTCTCTCTCTCCTCCTCTATCGGCTCCTCTCTCCTCTCCTCTCCGTCTCCGTCTCCGTCTCCGTCTCCGTCTCGCTCCGTCTCCTCTCCTCCCGTCTCTCTCTCAGGTCTCTCCTGTCTCCTCTCAAGGTCTCTCAGGTCTCTCTCTCTCTCTCTCTCACTCACTCATATTACCTCCTCTCAGGTGTCTCTCCTGGCTCCTCTCTCTTGGGTCCTTCCACCCTGACTGGATGTCTGTCTCTCCCCATCTCTCTCCTTCTCTCACATCTCCTGCATGAAGTGGCGGGATGGAGGAGGAGAGGATATGGAGAGAGAGGTGGGAGAGAGAGAGGAGACCCTGGAAAGGGGATATGAAGATAAAGGATGGGGTGTGTGAGAAGAGAGGAGTTGGAAGAAGAGGAGGAGATGGAAGAGTGGTAAGGAGAGAGAGAGAGGTGAGAATCATGAGAGAGGCTAGGGAGGAGGGCCAGAGAAGGGGAGAGAGAGGAGGAGTGGGAGAAGACTTTGAAGACCTAAGAGGGAGAGAGGGAGTGGAAGAGACCTAAGAGAGAGGGAGAGAGAGAGATGGAGAGTGAGAGGGAGATAGAGAGGGAGTGAGAGTGTGAGGAACCTGAGAGAGAGAGAGAGAGAGAGAGTTTGTACGGAGAGAGAAGAGAGTGGGAGAGATATACCTAAGATTGAGATGGAGAGATAGAGTGTGTGTATGTGTGTGTCTATGAGAGAGAGAGAGACCTAAGAGGGAGAGAGACATTGAAGGATTGAGAGAGAGAGGGAGAGGGAGAGGAGGAAGTGTTAGGTAATAAGAGAGAGATACTTGAAGGAAATGGAAGTGAGAGATAGGAGAGAAGACCTAATTAAGGAGGGAGATGGAAGAGTGAGAGAGATAGGAGAGAGAGAGAGAGAGAGATACTTGAGGAGGAGAGAGATAGAAGATGGAGAGACAGGAAAGAAGAAGGAGATAGAGGAGGGAGGAAGAAGGGGAAAGTGTGGGAGAGAGAGACTTGAGGAAAGGAGAGAGTGTGTGAGAATAATGAGAGTGAGGCATTGAAGAGATAGGAAAGATGAGGAAAGAAGGTGAGAGAGAGACTAAGAGGAGAGAAGTGAAGAGGAAGAGGGCTCCAACTTGAGGAGAGAGAGAGAGAGAAGAAGAAAGAGAGAGAGAAGAAGAGAGAGAGAGAGAGAGAGAGAGAGAGAGAAGAGAGAAGAGAGAGAGAAGAGAGAGAGAAGAAGAGAAGAAGGAGAGGAGGAATAAAGAAGAGAGGAGATGGAGTGGGAGGAACCCGAGAGAGAGAGTGAGAAGAAGGAAGGATGGAAGAGAGAGGTAAAGTGTATAATAGAAGCTCAAGGAGAGAGAGTAGAAACTATGGGTATAAAAAGGGATAAAGAGAGAAGAAAGGAGGGAGGGATAGGTCTAAAGCTTAAGGGGAGACATAGTGATATATAGCTTTGAGAGGTAGAGAAATGGATAAAGAGATATAATTATTTATGAAGACTTGTTCATCTCCTTGCTACAAAAAATATAAATATTTTATTATTCATTACTTTTTCTAATGTTTCAAGTATTTTGAGATGAGTGTTACAAAAAAATCATGAAAAAAAGACTTTGCATGTGAAATTAGTGAGCATTTGATGTTTCAAAAATGAAATATGAAGTTCAAGGGTAAGTGCACCAATATGTGACACAATTTAGGTGTCAAATTGTAAAAAATTACAAAAAATACCCAAAATTGGCCATTTGGCGCATGCCAAATTCAAAAGCAAAATAAAAGCACAAACCATATTTCAAACCCTCATTTGTCTTCAACCCACATCTTGGCTTGGAGGATTGGAGGTCTGCAACTCATGCTTACCAAATATCATCCATTATTTGCATCGTTAGCTTGCTATCTTTCACAAGGATGTCGCAACATGTCAAAGACGTCGAAGATTGTGAAGAGGTGTGTATTTTTATTCAATTTATTTCAAATTTGATTTAGAATGCAGATTGAAATAGGTTTTTATAATAATTTTTTTTTCTAATTATTATAGAATGAATCTCCACCTTGAAACATTGAGAATTCACAGTCACCGCCTCAAGAAGAGCCTCCTATTCAAGAACAACCTAAAACCCCTCCATAAATTCATAGGAATCCTCAAGGAACACAAGAAAACATTCTAAATCAAATTGAAAACAATAAAAGAGACATTGAACAATTAATTGGAAGATTAACTGAGCATGTCAAAAAACCCACCCTTATAGGAGAGGGATTGTTGAATCATTGAAGTCAATTGTATCTCATGTAGGAGAAATGAGCGAGAAAATAATTTTTTTGTCAAATAAGAGGCATGAGATGAGACAATATTATACTAGAGGTTTGTCATATGTAGATGTAAAAAAACAAAAAATTAGCAAAGCCGACTTGTGTGCCCTATTTACAGACCCAAAAACCAACTCACCTTTGTCTCATACATGCAGGAGGTTCCCCATCCATTAGTGCCACCATGAGTTAACTAAAAATAAATTTTGGGTGTGGAGGTGGATGGTATTTGACCAACCTCCATGCAATAACCATGAGGTAACACAATACTTTTTGAGAAAACTCTATTATGAGTTTATCCTCAATAAGATGCCAAATTATTTTGACATCTTAGACTTTCAGGGTAGAGGTGGGGGCTCCACACATGATAGACCTGTTGCACGACATAATCCACAGTTGGTACTGAGACCCTTGGCTAGACCCATGGTGGAGTATGTCATTGTTCCTTCCATTGTTAAGGATAGTGTAGAGGTGGCTGGCTAGAGTTGATTGGCTCACTCACCCAGACAATTTTACAGTGTGCGAGGCCTCTAGTAGAGCCTGGTGTGGAGGAGATGTATAGGCCTCGAGCTCCACCCCATCATTGTGGTGCTTCTGGTGTAGTTTGCACGTATGATTATCAAAGTGCTTGGGATGTAGCTACATAGCCTACATCAGTTGTAGAGGCGATGGATTTCACAGATGATTTGTTGAATGATACATTCGACATTGACAATTAGGTAAAACTCAACAAGTTCATTTAATATTCTTTATTAAATTATATTTTGAAATTTAAGAATAAGTAAATTAGTAGAATTTTGATTTGATGAAATTTTAGGGTCAGAGTGTTCATGAGATGCGCCCCATTCCTACAGACCTTTATTCATTCTCGACATTGAGTCCATAGGTATGCAACTAGTATCAAAGATATTATTATTGCATTTGAACAGTTGAATTTTATATTTGAATGTTTGTCTCATAACATGCTTTGCATTTCAAATAGTTTCTTGGTGGACCTTCAACCTCCACACCTCGCAATTCATTTCCTCAAGGACCTTACACTCAGGTAGCCTTTATTCAATAATGGTGTTGTAAAACAATGTTTGCTAGTTTTCATAATTTTTCATATACAAATCTAAAAAAATGATGAGAAACACAAAATTGCATTTGTATTCCTTGATTGTGTCACATCATCTTCTCCTAATTCACTTTTTGTTCCTTTATTCCTTCCTAATTCTATCCCATTAACATTTAATAGTTCATCCTACCATTTACTCTTTCATTTACCATTTGTAGATGTTGACATCAGACAACCCTGGTGATGTTGGTGGCACGATGGACCACGGAGTTGATGCAACAAAACCATTTATGATCCATTGAGAGAGGTATGCAACAAATTAGTCGATTTGACATTATATTTTCTCTTTTATGGTCTATTAAAGAAAAATTTCATGATACTTTTGTGTAGCTTAATTTCTATCTTAATGGTTGCTATAGGTGGTTGTCACTCCATATCGTGGATGTTGTAATGATGTAAATGTGAATGATGACTATCTATATGCGGTAAGTGATTATATTTTGTTATATGTCATTCCAAAATTCATTTTTTGTGTATTAACATCTTTACATTTTATGATATCAGTTGAAGGTCTAGAGTGAAGAGAGCAGGACTAGCGAGCGTGTTCGAAAGACCAAAGAACCAATAGTCACTCCATCTAGCCGAATTTCAAAGGCAACATGGGATCTATTTCCTTCCCCTAGAGGGAAATGGTTGTATTAGGGTCATTTTTTTTATGCCTATGTGGCATTTGGATCATATGTTTTGTACAAGTGATATATATGTGAAATTTTATGTCCATAATATGGCTCCTTTGTACTAAGCCTGTATGGATTTCTTGGATATATTCTATATAATTTTATCAATATATATCATTGTATACCTTATGGATTTTTGATTAAAAAAAATTATGTTGCTACTACCATTCTTGAATGATGTTATCATGCATATTGTGTAAATCATATGCTTGAATGTTGTAGGCATGGATTTTGTTTACATCTAATGCTTAATTAATTACTATTGATTGCTCAATAAGCTCCATCTAAAGCATATTGTGTAAATAAGCTCCATTCCTGGTGCTTTGTATCCTTTGGAATGCTTCAATTACTTGTGCTACACTTATTCACACGTATGCTTCACTTATTCACATGTATACTTCATGTATAGTGTGTGTATTCACATGTATGATTCATGCTTTGAATGCATAGCAGCAAAAATATTTTGGGGAAAATTTTGACAAACCAAAAGTATAAGAGATTTTTAAAAAGTCGAGAAAAAATCATATTTAAAAAAAATGTAAAAAATTGTAGAACAAGAGATAAAATCTATTTATTTTGAAATTGAAAGGTATTTCCATAGCATATAGAGATATAGAGAGCAAATAAAATAAATATTTTAACTAATGAATTGTAAAAAATATTTTTTTGTAGTTTATATTCATATTGTTGATTATATTTTATTGCACATCTTTCAAAGTCAAAGCATTACTTTACACTGCATAACTAATAACTAGATGTTGATAGATGACAAAATTTCAATTGCAATATAGTTTTTGCAAAGTCAACCTAAGCAGTTATGCAATTACTTCACATTGCATAACTAATAAGTAGGAGTAGCTGCGAATTGCATTTTGTTATCATGGCATTCTATGAGGCCAGATTTCTTTGACGTATTTTATCAAATAGTTCACTACCTTGTCTATGTTGTACCACAATTTTCATGCATGTCTACCAAATTATTTTGTCAAACAGTTCATTGCCTTGTTGCTATGGCTAAAAGCATGAAACAAGTGCTTTCGAACAAGCTATGGATGCTTGGAAAAAATCTATCAAAAGCATAATAGCAAGCAATACTATAGACAAGGCGATGAACTGCTTGAAAAAAATGCCTGAAAGAAATGTGGTCTCATGGTGATGGAATGCCATGACATGAAAATTGCTTTGGATTTTCATGCCATTCTATCACCATGAGACCATGTTTCTTTGAGGAATTTTTTCAAACAATTCATTGCCTTGCCTATGCTACCACATTTTTTGTACGTGTTTACCAAATCCTTTTATCAAAAAATTCATTGCCTTGTTGATATGGCTAAAAGCCTAAAATAGGTACTTGCAAACAAGCTATGGATGCTTGGAAAAATTCTATCAAAGCATAATAAGAAGCAATAGCATAGACAAGTGACGCAGAGACAAGGTACTGAACTGGTAGTATGTGATGGATGCTCCCATGTTTTACAAATGAGGGGTAAGCTCAATTTATAGGCTCCTAAAATACAATTCAATGGCCAAGATTGATTTTGAATCAATGACCGAGATTACAAAATAAAACCCTAATTAGGATTTTTCAAAACTAACTACCTCTCAACCAATGAGAAAAATTAAATTTGGGGATACTTGTCCTTCTGCTAAATATAAACCAACAATAAAAATTTGTTGCATTATGAAGTGTCAGGTTCATTGAACCTAGACATGCTAGCTTGGAACAATTTGATTGGTTGGAAGATGACGAGGCACCATCTTAGCATGTTGGATGTTCTCTTTGATCTTGGCCTAAGACAAACTTCAAGATATGTTTTCCATCTCCTATTTTCAACTTGGAGCAGACTTTAAGTTGTCTTTGCCATGTATGCTTTGTGCTAGGCTGACTTTACATTGTCTTTTCCATGTATGCTTTGAGTTGGGCGGACTTTACCTTTATCTTAGACAAGCATTATTCAAGCCAAGGGAGGAATTGTTAGTAGTTTGGACATAGCTTTTCTTTCCCAAGCAGACTTTGCATCATCTTTGACATTTTCCTTGACCATGGGCATGGCGGACCTTGCTTGTGCCTTGCCAGGATTGGGCGGACTTGCTCTTGAATTAGACATGTTATTGTAGAGGGGCACAACACAATCCCATATGCTCAGATGAGAATTTTCTAAGCCTCATAGTGTCTTAGTATCATCATGCTAAAGTTTGTAGCCATTTTGCACTTCAAACTCTTAAGGGATTCAATCAGTTGAACGTAGCTTAGAGTGATTCGGTGTGTTTGGGTGTGAAATAGGACCATTCCTAGCATAAAATTACCCATTCAGATGCGTTGGAATTGTTAGTTTGGTCACACAAGTTGCAGAACTAAAGTTGCACTACTTTGCAACTTTGCACTGCTTGCATTTGACAACTTTTTCCCCGAAAGAAATCTCACTGCCACAAGAAAATTCCTTTGAAATAGAAAAAACTAATAGAGGTTATTGTAGAGGGGCACAACATGATCCCATAGGCTTAGAAAAAAAATTTCTAAGCATCATGATATCTGAGTATCATCATGTTGAAGTTTGTAGCCATTTTGCACTTTAGACTCTCAAGGGATTCCGTCAGTTGAACATAGCTCGGAGCAATTTGGTGTGTTTCGGTGTGAAAGAGGACCATTAATAGTGTAAATTTGACCACTTGGATGCATTGGAATAGTTAGTTTGGTCACACAGCTTGTAGAATGAAAGTTGCACCACTTTGCAACTTTGCACTACTTGCATTTGACAACATTTTCTCCAAGAGAAATCTCACTGCCACAAGAAAATGCCTCCAAGATAGTGAAAACCAATATGGGTTATTGTAGAGGGGCACAACATGATCCCATAAGATTTGATGAAAATTTTTTAAGCATCACAGTGTCTAAGTAACCTCATGCTGAAGTTTGCATCCATTTTGCACTTTGAACTCTTAAGGGATTCAGTCAGTTAAACGTAGCTCAGAGTGATTCAACGCATTTGGATGTGAAAGAGGACCATACCTAGCATAAACGTACCCATTTAGACACCTTGGAATAGTTAGTTTGGTCACACGAGTTGCAGAACAAAAGTTGCACCACTTTGCAACTTTACACTACTTGCATTTGACAACTTTTTCCCTAAGCGAAATCTCACCACCACAGGAGAATGCCTCCGAGATAGCAAAAAATGAGAGAGGTTATTGTAGAGGGGTACAACACAATCCCATAGGTCTAATGATAATTTTCTAAGCCTCACGGTGTCTGAGTAACATCATGTTGAAGTTTGTAGCCATTTTGCACTTCAAACTCTCAGGGGATTCAACTAGTTGAACGTAGCTCAAAGCGATTTGGCGCATTTGGGTCTAAAAGAGGACCACAAATAGCATAAAATTAGCCACTCAAACTCATTTGAATTGTTATTTTTGTCACATGAGTTGTAGAATGAAAGTTGCACCACTTTACAACCTTGCACTACTTGTATTTAACAACTTTTTTTCCAAGTGAAATCTCACCGCCACAGGAAAACACTTTCGATATAGAAAAAAATGAGAGAGGTTATTTTATAGGGGTAAAACATAATCACATAGGATTTAATGAAAAATTTTCTAATCCTCATGGTGTCTGAGTAACATCATGTTGAAGTTTGCAGCCATTTTGCACTTTAGACTTTTAAGGGATTTAGCCAGTTGAACGTAGCTCAAAGTGATTCGGTGCATTTGAGTGAGAAAGATGACCATGCCTAGCATAAACATACCCACTCAGATGCATTGGAATAGTTAGTTTGGTCATAGGAGTTGCAGAACAAAAGTTGTGCCACTTTGCAACTTTGCACTACTTGCATTTGACAACTTTTTCCCCAAGAGAAATCTTGTCGCCATAGGAGAATGGCTATGAGATATTGAAAATTGAGAGAGGTTATTGTAGAGGGCTACAACACAATCCCATAGGCTTTGACGAGAATTTTCTAAGCCTCAAGGTGTCTGAGTAACATCATGCTAAAGTTTGAATCCATTTTGCACTTTAGACTCTTAAGGGATTCAGTCGGTTGAACGTAGCTCAAAGCGATTTAGCAAATTTGGGTGTGAAAGATGACCATTCCTAGTATAAAACTACCCACTTGGATGTGTTGGAACAGTTAATTTTGTCACATGAGTTGCAGAATGAAAGTTGCACCACTATGCAACTTTGCACTAGCATTTGACAACTTTTTCCCTAAGAAAAATATTTTTGCCACAGAAAAACACCTTTAAGATAGAAAAAACCAAGAGAGGTTATTGTAGAGGGACAAAATATGATCCCATTGGCCTAATGAGAATTTTCTATGCCTCATGGTGTCTGATTAACATCATGCTGAAGTTTGTAGCCATTTCACACTTCAGACTCGTAAGGGATTCAACTGGTTTTTACGTAGCTTAGAGTGATTCGGTGCGTATGGGTGTGAAAGAAGATCATGCATAGCGTAATCATACCCACTTAGACACATTCGAATAGTTAGTTTGGTCACACAAGTTGTAGAACGAAAGTTGCACCACTTTGCAACTTTGCACTACTTGCATTTGACAACTTTTTTCCTAAGAGAAATCTCGTTGCCACAAGAAAAC
>VDFB02075321.1:430624189-430674325 GCA_007258455.2 Sequoia sempervirens | reverse complement strand
AGGTCTTGAACTCTTGTAGCCCTTAAAGAAGTTTATGTCTTCAATCCATTTCTCAAGCTAGGCACTTAGTTCTCATTTCATAATATGTTAGAGTACCCAACAACTTATCTTTAGTATATGTTTTATAATCTATATATTCCTCAATAGCAGATACCTTTTCAATGTATGCATCAAGGAGAGTTCTGAGAATCTTCTTCATTATTCTAGATTCATCCACTATAGTACCAAGTCCTCGCATTCCACCTACCATCTTATCCACTCTCTGTACATAGGATTTAATGTTCTCATCTTCATACATTTGTAGGAGCTCAAATTGTGCCTCTAAATTCTGCAACTTTTCTTCTTTGACCCTTTCATCTCCTTCATGCATCTTTTCCAATTCATCCCAAACCTGTTTAGTAGTCTTCAAATTTTTAAGTTTAAATAACTTGAAATGTGAAAGACTATTCTTCAAAATAAAATTTTCCTTCTTGTTCACTTCATGTGCCTCAATGTCATCAGTAGTAGTCAGACCATTTGTAGGAGTGTAAGTAGTCTTGTAAGCATACTCAACATCATATCCACAATACTTCAAATATCCTTCCATCTTTATCTTCTAGAGGGCATAGTTAGTCCCATCAAACCTAGGATAGTCAATAGTGATCATACTCGTCATCCCAAACCTTCCTTAAGTGGTTAATCTCTCCTCCAAGGAACCAAGCTCTGATACCAATTGTTGAACAAGAAAGTGAGAGGGGGGTGAATTAGTTGTAACAAAATTTAACCATTAAGAACTTCCCCCAAAGATTAGATAAATTATCATTCACAAATCCTTTACTTTGGTAATATGATTAATCATTAAGTGAAAAAGTAGAAACTGAAAAACATCACACACACAATGACACCAGATTTATGTGAAAAACCCAATAAGGGAAAAACCACAGTGAGGATTAGCTCATAATATAGAGAATATCAAAACTAAATACAAAGGCTCATTGCCAAAATAGGACTTACTATCTAGATCAGGACTCACTATCCAACAAGGGTTAACCACTCAGAGGGCTCACTACCATAGAATTACAAAGAAGATAGAAGAGATTTTTTACAGAGAGAAAATAATCTCAAAGAAATAGATATTTCCACCACAATTCACTCACACACTTGTAGACATGCTTGAATGATAGAGTATACCTTTAACTCACTGCTTTTGAAAACTCACAATTAGATTTTGCACTAATCTACTCAAACTCACATCACATACACACTCTTTCACATCTATCTTGCTTGCATTAATCTTTCACAAACATCTCAACTTGTATTTATACAATCTTCAACTTTGAAACTCATCTGAAGTCAGCCACACACCATTTGTATTTACAAATTCAAATTAGGTTGGCATCAAAATATTCTATGGTGGAATTAGAATGAGGGTGACCCAAACACGCATCTAATGAAGACCTAAATAAGTCCCAACATTCTTCAACACACTTCCATAAACTTTGTAGGTAGTGTTAAACACAAGGTTGGCCAAACCAGTGTAAAACACATAAATCAATTAAGCACGCATAGACTTAGCATAGTCCAATCTTTCCAAATAACAAAATTAACTTGAACATGACCTCAACAACTTATCTTGAGAACCACAAGTCATAAGACTTGAAGAAGAAGAAATCCATAGCAACAACATTTCTCCCAAACCTCAACCAGATACACATAAAAGCATAGTTCACAACTGGTGAACATAACTCGCATTGTACAATGATCCATAAACCCAAAATATGGATATAACAACTTCCCACAACCATGAACAATCCCTTAGATCCTTACTATCATAGCTGAAAATCCTGAAGAAAAACCTCATGCAAACATTGAACATTTGCAACCTTTCTTTATTAGAATTTTCTCAATATCCTTGACATAAATAGTCAATAACCATCATTCATGATATCAATGACAAAAAAAACTAGTTGGAAACTAGTTAACCAGTTGGCATCAATGACAACATCTTCATACTTGCAACACTTGCAGGTTTTGTTGATTTATTACTACCCTAAGGGTGAGGAGAACCTATAGTAGATTTGGTAATGAAACTATTGTTGGATCTAGGATTATAGTTTTTTGGAAAAAATTTAGTGCCATTACATTTCTAACGTCTTGCCTTTAATATGAGGTGATAGATGCATTTTTTTAGCTTCAAAATTACATATTGGATATAGATATTTTTTTGTAAATAGATTGGGTTTGATGTTCACCAATCAAAGTGCTAGTAATGGAGAAAATTTTGGTAGTTCAACAATTACCTCTATTTTTAATTTCAATTGACTCAATCAAGAATTAAGCCCAAAATTGATAATTTGGAAATTGAGAGTGTCCTGAAATAGCTCAAAATTTGGGGTTAAATTTTAGGATTCTAGAGGTAGGGCAAGTCTATATTTGATTATAGTTATAAGGCTCTCAGAAAAACTAAATATATTATGGAATTTGTATTAGTTTCCCAAAATTGACAATTTAATGGTCAATAGGGTGTGTGAACAACTCAAAGTTTTAATTTCATTTTTCAAATTTAGATGGTAATACAAGGATTAGAATTGGAGTAGAAACATATCTTACACCTTCCCAATGGGGACTTTTTTGTAAAGCACAAATTTGATAATCTAATTAATAATATAATTTTTCAAAAGAAAATTAAAATAATTCATTATTATTTTAAATAAAATAATTCATTATTATTTTAAATAAAATAATAAGACCAAAAATATTTTGAAAATAATATATTGAATTTTTTAAAGATAGATAATGATATTTTTATATTTTAATATAAACAAACATATTTTATAAATTAAGAAAATGTATAGCCACATTAGAAGTATAAAATACTCATTATGCTCCCGCATTGAGTGAAGGAGCATAATTATATAAACTCTATGCATGCTTTAATATTTTTGCAAGTCTTTCATGCTAGTGTAAGTATTTTTCCTTTTAATATTTTTATATGTTGTATTCAATGCCTTATATTATTTAAATTTAACAAACCTAGCATACAATTGAAACAATGGAAATAGGGGGCATTATCTTTGAGGAGATAGGATTCCTACTTCACACTCTTGTTTCACTCAAGGAAACCCTAGAGATCTCAATCCAAGGATGCAAAAGGGGAAAGAGATCTGAAATAGGGATGTTGTAGGGTATGATTAAAGACAATAAGAGGGTTCACCACCAACCTAGGGCCTGGAAAGACAAATAAGATGCAAGATCTAATGACAAAACCTAATGATGTGCAAAACTTTAATAAATTACCTAGAAATGAATGCAAAACATAATGAAAAACTAAGAAACCAAAATGATGTGCTTGGGAATTTGAATGTGCTCGAAATAAGCTCTAAAATCTTGAAAATTTTGATTTTAGGGAACACTAGGACTCATACACCAGGTTGGGCATATTAGTCCTAAACTAGGGTTTCTGGACTAAAATAGGAATATGGCAGTGTTGACTTAGGATCTTCAAAAATCTAGAGAGTTTCTTGTACAGGGAGTCATACACCACTTGTGGCATATCAGTCCCATTCTACTCTTTTAGAAAGTCAAAATTCCTTATCTATTCTCCAATCTCTACTCTTTCTTCCCAACTTGATTTTTGGATTCAAACCTATAAAAAGACCTATAAAATAGAATATAGTGTTGGTTTTCTTATGGGGGGTTTCCCTTGGTCAAACCCCTAGTTTGGTAATTAAACCTTGATAGAAACAATGGATCTTGAATGTAAATTTGAACATAAACCCTAACCTTAAGTGTATCTAAGATTAGGAAATCTAAAATGCAATGCAACCATATCCTAATGTGCCAGAATAAGATGCATGAATGAAACATGAAGATGAATGACTCACTTTGGGAGATCCCCAATCACCCTAATGAGTCATAATAATGCATGTGCCTTCCTTAGGATGGAAGTAGAATGATAATGGAGGATGGAATCACTTAGGAAACAAGTCATTAGGCTTGGTTTGATGGCTAGAACTACATCTCCCCAACCTATAATCCATCATGATTCACCATAGGAAACCATAATCAATCCTTGATAATGCTAGATCTTGAATGAAATTGAGCTTGAAGACCTACAAAAACACTATAACGCTACTCCAAGACTTCAACTTTGCTTGCTACTTGCTCTTAAATTCTCTTGTGAAAGAATGCTTGAGTACCAAAATTTTCAATTAAAAACTTGAATTTCCTGCTAAAACCCTATAAATAGGCCACACAAGACTCATATGCCACTTGTGGCATATGGGTCCCACCTAGGGGGATTCATACACCCAAGGTGGCATATGAGTTCCACCCTAGTTTTTTGAGGTGGGCCAATGATGGGTTGTTAGTAAATTTAATATATTTTTTTATTTTGTTAGGATTTTAGTTGAAATAAGCCTTGAGATCCAAAATAAAGGGTATTAGGAGCCTATTAATGATGATTTAAAAGGTCATGAATGTAAGGGTACCAAAATGGGTCCAAATTAAGTAATAAATTGTACCATCTCCAAGAAGGGAGTTCAATTTTTTTTTCGACATTTAACCCCCACTTTAGCACCCATATGACTCTATGTGCATATGCAATCTAAAGGATTTTGAACAATAAATTTTGTTTCATAAAAGGATACTCATATGGATTCATTTGTGAGCATGGGAGAATGAAGCCCCCACTGTAGCTATCTATAAAACCATAAGGTTAGGAACCGCATCTTGTAACACATATTCGATAGTTCAAAAATCCTCTTATCTAACTTCTTTATGAAGTCAAATTCAAGGGTAGATGTATGCCCCCATTGATTTTGCTTGATTTATCAAGGTAGCAATCTAACTACAAAAAATTAGATAAGTCATATCATAGGGTATTTCCAAGTACTATACCACATAATGATAGACATATGATGATGACGGGTGTGGAACTATGATTCTAATGCAATAGATGGCATTGAAAATAGAGTTTGCTGGCCCTTGGTATGCTAGTTTGAATGAAAAGCACTTTTAACCCTACTATGCAAAAGACCTAATTTAGACATATATAAGAGTAAAAAGTGAAGTAATTTGTAATGATTTTATCTTTTTACCTTCTTGCAGCTTGACTTTTTTGGAGAGTGAGTGAGAATGATGAGCATTCAAGAGTACGTACCTCCAAGACTCGAGAGCCTACAGGAGGAGGTAGCTTGAGATGACCTTCAACATCAGCTGGTGAGTCGATTCTTCTCTACCTTAGATTTTTTTTTAAGCATTTATGTTATGTTTTATGCATTTCTAGATAGATTTAGGACCCTAGAAGAAAAAGTCACAAAGCGTCCCTTTTTTTTTGCAAAGTATCCTCTTTTTTCACAAAGTGTCTCCTTTTCGTGAAGTGGCCCAAATAGGGAATAAAGTGTCTAGGACCCTTAGAAAAGTGCCCTAGAGAAATTTTAGCACACTTTTTGACTATTTATGTATAGATTTAAGATTGTAGAATACTTATAGGAAATATTTTTTCTTTTTGTTAGATTCCACCTCAATCATGACAGTGTCTCAATGGCAGAAAATTATGTCACTTACGAGACCTTGTCTCAACATTATCAAAGGAAGATACTCAAATTTTATAGGCCACTAGATTATAATGGGCATACGTCATGCCTCCCATGAGGTACCATGATGCCATATTGATGGCACTTGCAGAGAGATGGGATGTTGATAACTACACATTTCACCTACCCACCAGCCAAATGATGATCACCTTAGAGGATGTATATCGCATCCTTCGAGTTCATGTTCGAGGTGAGAACATGTGCTTCATAGGGGATCACTCATACACACAAATTTGAGTAGATATAGGATATTTCTTAGGAGGATTGGTTCGAGATGATATTGTAGGACCACATATTGAGCTAGTGTGGATCTACTCCACGCACGATCACTAGTCTTGAGACGGATCATGATTTTCATAGTAGCACTAGTACTCATCCTTGATGGCTAGAGATCACACCTGGATAGAGGTCTTGTTCACATGATTAGATAGATGGAGCACCATAGGCCTATATATTCATGGGGCTACAACATCCTTGCACATTTATATTATGATTTAGGATGGTTCGCATACCACGAGGTGGATAGCATGGTACATTGTACACTACTATAGGTGTGGTGTTTAGAGAATATCACATGCACCAAACTGATAGGGTTTCCATCTATATCTACCCTCATATATGCACATGCATTTAGTTATCCATTGAGGTGATCACGGTAGTATGAAGATTTACATTTTTGGAGAGTTTGATTTGACCGACTAGATTAGGAGGTCCTTTAGAGACCATACCGGCTGATACCATAATGGTTAGATGATACCCGACAGCTGAGGAGGATGCAAAGTGACAAGTTTCTTCTAAGGAGGCACAATTACATGGTAAGACTATTCTACTATAATTATTTCATGTAGAATTTTGGTTAGATACAAGTAACATCAGCAGCACGACCCTTTTACAAGCGATCAATGTAGAGTGCTTGGAGGCTAGGAGATACTAGGTGACTAATAGTAGATGATGTTAGATCTAATGATTTAGAGGACTTAGATCTTGGCATGCCTCTAGTCTCTAACGTTGATGATGATAGTGCTACCGATGCATACGAGGAGTGGTGGGAAGTAGCATGACCAGCTCCTGTATTCCCAATGGATCAACCTATAGGCTTTTCAGGACCACTTCTAGATCAAAGGGATGAGGAGGATGAGACAGGTGAGGATACAAGGCTCAGGGCTTCAAATTTTTTTGCAAATGAGATAGATGAGGACTATGATGAGGAGGCAAACCTAAACTATGAGGGAGAGCAGGAGGATGAGGAGGAGGAGCCGATGAGTGAGAGAAATGACATGACAGATGAGGTTCTAGTTTCCCACAAGTGGAGAGATGCAGCTTCCACTTGTGTTACCAGATCATAGTTGGCAATGACAGCAGACATCAACACCTATGAGCATGGAGAGAATAGTACATCTTCCATGCCCCCTACACAGGACGAGTTTTTCTTTATGCAGCTGGTCAAGGATCTAGGTGATGAAATATTATTTATTATTGTGTTTATAATTATGTTTATTCTTACTCTTTTGATTTATGTATATATATACCATGATGCATACTAATTATATTTATGATTTCTATCTTGTATGGTCTGTGAGAGATTTTCAAGATCTCTATTGATAGGTAGCTATAGAGATAGTGCCTCCTTCAGTCTTCGATCAGGCTATTGGTATAGATGATGTTCCCTCACCCATAATGGAGTAGGACCCAGAGATATTCAAGCCTTATATCAGATTGAGGGTACTATACAAGGGTGCCACAAGGTGTGTTGATGGAGTCAAGGCTTCCTATGAGGAGATTTGATCATCTCGAGGTCCAACGAAGGTCAAGAGACTTCATGTAGAGGTAACCAGGCTACAAGCAAATAGAGACAACATTAAGTGATAGCACCTAAAGGCTATCAGACATGAGACCATAGTTGTTGGATGAGCATAGGGTCTATAGTATGCATTGGATTCTATCATTAGTTCATGATCACGATCACATACTACCATCTCTCAATGAACTATCTCTAGATAGATGCGATCACTAGATCCTAAGGGATCTAGTAGCCATAGGCCACACTAGCATTGTATATTTGATGACATGTACTATAAAACTTTTTGATATATATATGATCATTTATATTTGGTTATCTGTTTATGCATGTGTGTTTTAAGTTAAATGGAAATGTGATTTTTCAAACAATATTTTTAAGACTATTTAATAAATGTCTCCATGATTGAACATGTTTTATGTGATTTAATTAAAACTATCCTAGTTTCTTTTAGATGCAACATTATGATTAAGTATGTTATGTTAAATTAAATGCACCTATGATCTAATTAAGAACATTATATATATATAAGGATCTAATCTAACACAACATATAAGATGAACTTGAATAGTATGAAACCTAAAGTTACCATCTAAAAATTAATTTAAATAATTACTTTAGTATTCAAGACAAACAAATATCTGTTTTTCAAGAATGAAGCAATGCGAGAGAATATAGAATTCCATCTACTAAATATAACACCATTTCTTTATTATTCACACTATTCAAGAAGGTTAGATATAGTACCAGAAAAAATGTGTGGCATTAATAGGTTCTTTAATAGGTGTACCATCCATTTAAGTTAACATGTATGCTAAAGACCCATAACTTTCATCAATTTTGTAGGGTCCTAGCCAATTAGGGTTGAACTTTTCTTTTCAATTGGGGCAGCATAGACATTACATTGTGAATCAATGATAAAAATAAGGTGGGTGATGTGCCCACCCTATTCTCTTTTGGTCACTCAATAACATCCTAGGATCCCAAATTGGATTGACTATCAACCCAAAGGGTCAGTCAATTTTCAACAAGGAAGACCTAGAAGGGGTTCTTTTAGGCTTTGAAGGGTTCACCACCAAGCAAAAGCTTGGAAAAGACAAGTAAACATTTAACTCAAAAAACCTAGTAATGTAAGCTAAATGATGGATGCAATAATGAACTAAGCAATAAAAATTTATGATGTATGTACCTAGGAAGTCTAAAAATCTAATGAGGATACTGGAAATGCAAAAATGTTGTCAAAATGTGCTATGGAGGACTAATATGCCCTTACCATTGTCTTAGTTTGATGTTTTTTGGGGAAGATGTGGAATCTTCAGATGTCGGAATAAGATGCCCTAGGTGGTGACTTAGTCCCATTTGAAATTTCTAAAATCTCTAAATGTGGTCCTGAGGCTCAAAGTTTGCACTTCCTTCTTCTTGGATCTTAGGTCCTAAAACTTCCAGATCTAGCCTATAAAGATGAAAACTTTGCAACTTTTCACTTCAAATGATCTTCAAGTCTTCAAGCTAAATCTACAATCACAAACACACAAGAGGGAAAAACTTGTTGATTGTTAGTAAATTGGGGTTTTCCTTGGTCAAACCCCTTGTTGGTAATTAAACCTTGAAATGAAATAGAAATAATGAAGGAAAATGATGAATGAACAAAGTGCTATGTTGCAACTCACCAAACCCTTGTTATAGAGTCTACAAATATGCTTGAAATGGTTGCAATGGATGTGGCTTTTGACTCTTGCTTGAAATATGTTGATCTTGAATGAAACACTTACTTGAATCATAAACCCTACATCACAATTGTTAGCATAATACAAACATGATGCAACAATATCCTTGATATGATGCTTGAATATTGAATGTTTGAATCCTTAGATTGTTGGATATATATGAAAAATGAGTGAAAGAACCTTTTATTTATACTTATCTATGCTTAATATCTTGAAATTATGTACCACAATAAGCTGACATATGAATTCATTAATTAAAGGAGGCTAAATCTTGCCAAGATTTGAAATTAAATCCTAAAAATAACCTAAGGGGGACTAAGATGCTTTAGGTGGCATCTTAGTCCCAAGGCCTGAAACTTGAGGCATAGACTCCAAAAAGGTGCCTTTGAAATCAGGGTGCCAAGACCTTTGGGGGACAAAGACACGCTAGGTGGCATCTTACTTCCAACCCAAAAATTAGGGACACATAGCCAAAATCATTAAATTATAATTTCTTGTTTGATGTTTGTTTGGATTAGCCATAAAAAATTTATAGCTCATTAGGATTTTGGATGCAAGATAGGACCAATTAAGACATAAATAAGGATAAACAAAGCAAGGTAGGCCCAAAAAAGTGTGAAAATGCAAGTGTATGCATTTTCCTACACTACATTTAGCCCCCACTTTAGTGAGAGGATGAACTTGCTTCAAACTCACACTAATGTAGCCAACCACGCAATCAAGAGGGGTTCAAATGTACGAATGCTAGTAAGATAGGATGAAAATGACCAAGAGGGTGGCCAAGCCCCTAGGATCAAAATCCTATGGAAAACCAACATAGGCACAAAGGAACACACTTGCGGATGATATATGAAGTCATGACCCTATTGCAAGCATACACCATCAAAGATAGAAAAAGGAAAAATGGAAAAAAAAATGCAATTGATTAAGCTTCGACTGGCCGTCCAACTCATTATGGACCAGGTCTAAGTTGTTTGTCCAAAAAAGGGTTTACAAGTGAAACACGTTGTCCACTATGCAAACAAAACACATGCTCACAAGGGCTAGTGGAGCTAGTTTTCCACTAGGTGAGCCCTGAGAGGTCCATATCAATGTCATACCCCATGACTATGATAAGGAAAAAAATAAAATGAATTCTCACACCGGCTAGTGAAGCTAGTTGTTCACTAGGTGAGCCCTAGGGACCATATCAAAGTCATACCTCCATGAATTTAATAAGGGAAAAAAATAAAATGCATGCTCATAAGGGCTAGTGAAGCTAGTTGTTCACAAGGTGAGCCCCAAGGGACCATATTAAAGCCATACCTCCATGACTTTAATAAGGTACAAAAATAAAATGCACACTCACAAGGGCTAGTGAAGCTAGTTGTTCACTAGGTGAGCCCCAGGGGACCATATCAAAGCCATACTTCCATGACTTTATTAAGGTACAAAATGAAAATACAATGCAACAAGCAAGAGGGATGTTTGAATGGATTTTCCTAGTTCATGTGAGGTCTTAATCCTAGGGGACATCATTCCTAATGTCTCTAACAGAGGACCAATCAAAGGATAAAATATTCACAACTTAGGGAATGTGGTGTGTCACATCGCCACTAAGAGGAATGTAATATACTAAGATAGATCAAGCTATTGAAGGACATTACTCCCAATGTCAACTTAAAGAGAAAAACACATCACATGAAGTAAGAAAATCACATCAAGAAACATGAAAATGCAAATGAAATCATGCCAAAATAATGCCAATGTATGCCCCCACTTTAAGGGAATTGCTAACACCATGATGTGAGCAATTACTTAAAAAGTAGCCAAACATAAAAAAAGGAAAAGAGGGTTGCCCCAAAAAAACACATAAGAGATATATGGATTCAGGGTCAATATCTATCTTTACTGCAATGATATTAGAGAACTTGAAACTGTCATCATTTCCCAAATACACAAAGAACTAGAAGAATGACACAAAGAGAGTAAAAAAAAGGGAAATTATTTTGGGTCAACATGGAAGAGACATGAATGTCTCAATGCCTTGCATCATCCCCAAGAGGAAAACACAAGATAAAAATGAAATGAAAAATAAAAGGAAAAATATTTTGGGTCAAGATGGAAGAGACATAGGGTGTCTCAATGCCTTGTGATGAGTCCAATTAATGGCTCAATTTTAATAGGGTTTATCATAGATTTTGTGTTTTTACTATAGCATTTAGCACCTGGTTGTTTACACTCTCCATGATATTTCCTTAAATCTATAAACCCTTGGGCATAAACTTATCTTTGTGACTTTTGATGACATTAACATGCTATGTGAATTATCTATGTTAATTTTACATGTGGTTGAATGGATGTTACTTTAAGGTAATTATGGATATGTAATTATTTCTGCATGCTAATGTCATTATGTAGGTTTACATTAAGATGTTGATGTGAATGAAGCTTGCAAAGTGGAAGAAACTCCTGCCAACTAGTCAGTTGCTAAGGAAGTCAAAAGATGGTCATTAAGAGGTCAAAGGAGGGAAAAATCTCAATGGAGGGAAATTCCTAGCTTGAATGAAATATTGTAACTACCTTTTAAATGATCATGTTTGTTACTTGAGAAAATATAGGAAGTGTGTCGTGTTGGATCCTCGTTGGGGCAAGTCTACTTTGACCAAATCTAGTGCATGCATAACTTCCTCCCTCTCTTTTCTATTCTTTCAATAAATGGAATCCTCCTATTTTGTTGGAGTCAACTACCTAGTTAGTTAGGGTTAATTAGAAGTTTTTCCCTCTATAAATAATGGTCATATGCCCTTTTTCATAAGGTTGGATGTTCTGAGATTGTATTTGCATTTCCAATTTAAGTAATACAACCATATTGTTGATATGTTGTAATCATGTTTTCAAGGAATAAAATGATATTCTGATTTGTTGTATCTAAGTTAGCTTAAGGAAGACTCACTCAAGGGGACCCACTTGGTGAGAATTCCACCTATTTGAATTTCCAATTTAAGTAATACAACCATATTGTTGATATGTTGTAATCATGTTTTCAAGGAATAAAATGATATTATGATTTGTTGCATCTAAGTTAGCTTAAGGAAGACTCACTCAAGGGGCACCACTTGGTGAGAATTCCACCCATTTAGTTTAAAATTTATTTTTTTGTTCAGTAATTAGTTTTGGTTTCAACAGTTGTTTGTTCCTACAACCATTGGAACTCTATTTTGTCTATTCCTACACCCAAGGAAGATAGAGTAGTTTCCTATTTGTTTGCTGAAATTTTTATTTTTGTCATCCATTTCCAGTCCAATTGTTGATGCTTAGTGTAGTTGATTCATGTTCAATGCTTATGTTAATTTCTTTCTAGAATTTTATTTTAAGTATTGTTTCTTTTCTAGTTTAAGGAGGACTGGAGTGGAGTCCTAGTACACATATAGTGCTGACCCATTTCAAGTTTACATCCCTGGGTTGACAATCAAATGAACCTTCATGATGAGTAAGATAGCTACTTAGTACAAATGTCTAATCTCTAAGACTCGGCTCTAAGGGCTTAGTTATTGAACCATTAGAGGAGGCCAACATTTTTTGCATTATTTCCATGGATTGTGTCAAACCATGAAGTTATTTGGAGTCATTTATAGTTTCTTTCTTATTGTAGTATCTCTAAAGTTTGTTCTTAGCATACCCTTCATTTAGAAAAGTAATGGTCTATTATTCTTTCACCAATTTTTTGTGTGAGTTGGTTGATTATGATTTAATACTTCATGCATAGAGGCAAGAGAAGAGATGCTCATGGGAGATTCCTTCCTAATGATCCTAATCCTGATAACCAGCTAGTTGAGTTTCAAAATATTTCAAGAGACAAAGAAGAAGAGTCACATCCTTTTACTGGTGCATTTCCCAATTTGACCAATTCGGAAACTTCCTCTGAAGACCAAGCTACCCAAAAAATGATTAAGAATCCATTTTCTTTGGCACTCCATCAAGCATGGTTGATGCAAATTGAAATAGACCTAACCAACCATCGTTTCCATTCCCTATCACTCATGAGAATGAATTTGATAATCTCAAGAACATCCCTACTTTAGTTCTTCCCAAGTTCTATGGGCTTGTCACAGAAGACCCTAACACTTTCTTGTTTGAGTTTGATATTCTCTACAAAAGCTATGATTATACTACTGATGCTCATAGGCTTAAATTGTTTCCTACCACCTTGAAAAAAGTTGCATTAAGATGGTTTATGAGCTTAGGTAGGAATACTATAGAGACTTGGGATGATATGAAAACAAAGTTTCTTGAGAAGTACAAAGAATATTGTAGGGACAATGATATGAGAGGATATGATATCTTTAGGATACAACAGAAGGAAGATGAGAGTTTGGAGGACTATATTTCAAGGTTTATATTTTTCCTATAGAAATCCCCACATCATACACTCAATGAAGAATCTCAAAATTTTCTCTTCCTTACAAGGACCAATGGAAATTACATTGATGCTGTGGACCTAATGTGAGGAGATATCACCCAAGTTCCTTGGGATGATATTAAGAAGACATGTCAGAATTATTCTAGGGAAACTCTAAAGAAAGGAAGAGGTTACCAATCCTCTATGGGTAAATCATCCACCAATGGAGTTTCAAGGATGGAGATTACTCACTTGTTGGCATATTTTAAGCAAGACGTCATAAACAATTTGTCTACTCAGCTAGATACAGTTCAAGCAAAGAAGAAACATGAGGAGGTAGAGGGAATGCTGGTAGAATTTTGCCCTCATTGCAGACAAAAGAAGGATTGTAGATGCAAAATGGTAGCAACATTGACAACAAGAAGATCCCACCTGAGTTCAATCCAATTCAAGGTGATGATTATCAAGTCTACTACATTGCACAAAGGACACCATGGGCCCCAAACGAGGTATGCCACTAGATCCATTATCTTTTACTGGGCCTTATTTCAATTCTTATGTATCTAGTAATCAATGGAAACCCCAATACCCATCCAACTATGGAGGATATCCACCTTAGCCTTGGAAAAACCCTCCAAACACCTAGCCCAATCACCGAAACTCTCCACCCCAATGGTAACAATCCTAGGAGAATTGGAAACAATCCTAGGAGAATTGGAAACAATCCTAGGGGAGTTGGTAGCACTTCTAAGGGAATTGGTAGCCACCTCCAGGAAATAGGTAGCAGACATCCCAATGGAGGGGAGGACAACAATGGCCAAACCAGAGAACTAGTTACATGCAGCCACATCCATGGCCTCAACAACCAACCATAATGCCTCTTCCTACTAACTCAATTTCTAGCACACCTAAACCTACTTAATTACCAACTCAACCCACACCCAACCCAAATAACAAACTAGAACAACTAGTCTACTATGTAGATCCCAATCAATTTCTTGCATGTGTTGTGATTGTGAGTGACATTCATCTATGCTCAGGAACCACTTTTCCAACTCCTTCCACTCCTATCATCACTGAGCTTCCTTTGGAAGAATAGGAGCATCAGAATGTCCCTATTAGCAAAGTGTGCCTAAAAATCCTAAACCAATTCAACAGTCTAATCAAGACCCAACATTTCCTCAAAGGTTAGAAGTTGTTAAACAAAAGGAAGAAAAGGAAGAAACAACCTTTGATATTCTAGATCAATTGAATCACATTTTTTTAAGATACCTTTATTCTAGGCCATAAAATATGTCTATGTATTTAGCAAGGAAATCAAGGAAGCATGTCTCAAAAAGAAAGGGATGAAAAATAAAGACCCCATTACCATTCATGTGGTGGGACAGTTGGAAGATATCATGCTTAGGAAAGTTATTGTTCCTAAATACATTGACCCAGGTAGTCCTGTGGTAGGAGTTATTATAAATGGAATCCAAGTAAAGAATGCTCTAATTGACTTGGGAGTAGCAATAAATGTGATGACTAGGGATATCCTGCAACAATTGTGTTATGCCTTGCATAACCACCCCATTTTATTCTGGAACAAAATGGGTTCCCCTTTTTCTTTCATTTTCTTCACCTTTGGTTTGTCTGGTTTGGTCTTAGGAGTTCTTTTGTTTTCCTCCCAAGTTTTTCTTTTGTCCTATCCAATTTTGGTTTTGCCTCAGCCGTAGTTGGGTTTCTTTTTTTGCTAAAATTGAATCAAATGATGAAAAATGAATATTTTATATGCTTTGAGGACTAATGGAGGCATTTGTGTTGCAGGATTAAATCATGCACCTAATGATATTTCTCAGGGAACTCAGTTGGAAAGAATACCTCAATCAAGTTTGGCATAAAATTCCTCTAAGGAGAAAGTCGGTGAGACCCTCCAGATGTCTTGTCGACTAGCAGTGGTTCTATTCATTTGAAATATACTGGTTGGCCAAACATTTTAATCGCCATGGGTTTTTATATATCTCGGTGACCAAAGAAGTCTCGTCAACTATTGTACACAAGCCTGGCATCAGGGAGAGTGGTTTTCCTTCAGTGGAAGTCTCGCCGACCGGTAATGTCTCACTGAAAGAATTTGTGCTCAAAGAGAGGTCCTGCCGACTGATGAAGGTCTCACCGAAAGGTTATTTCTTCGGCATAAGGTCTCGCTGAAGGGGTGAGGTCTCGTTGAAAGGAGGTTTCATTAGGGAGATGTCTCGCTGATGGTTGCTGGTCTCAGAAAAAGGTTGTGGCTTCAGGGTAAGGTCTCATTGACGGGGTGAGGTCTCGCCGAAGTGGGATGGTTTCGGGGAGATGTCCTGCCAACACAGGGGAGTCTCACAGAAAGGTATGAGTTTGGCATAATGTCTGGCCAAATGGAGGAAGTCCCACCAAAGGATGGTGCCTTCGGTATAATGTTTCAAGCTTGGTGAAAGGCCCTACCGACAATGGGGAGTCTTGCGGATAGCAATAGACTCAGCAATGGAAGGGATATCGATATAACTCCTACTACCTGCCATAATGTATGGCCAACTCATTGGAGTCTTGCCGATAGGTGTCATCACTATGAAGTCCCACCGACTGCTGGAGGTCTCAGAGAAAGAAGGGTTGCTTGGGGATAAGTCTTCCCGACTTGCCGGATTCTCGCCGAAAGGTGGGGGCTTCGTTGTAACGTCTTGCCAACATGGAATGATATCGGTATAACATCTTGCTAATGGGATGGAGTCTCCCTGAAATAAAATGGGCTCACCAAAGGATCTTGAGTTTGGCATAATGTTTGGCCGACCTGAGGAAGTCTCACCGACTAGTGAAACTTTCACCAAAGGATGAAGGGCTCGCCGGGACTCTTGGCTCAATGGTTTGCATTTGCTATGACATCTTGTTGAATGTGGATGTCTCGCTAATGGAGGAACATAGCAGTAGGACTCCTAAGGACTCGCTATGATGTCTTCCTGATAGTGATAGCCTGGGGGACAACTTTATGTTGTGGTATAACTCTTGCACACTTGCTATGACCTCTAGCCAATAGTGATTGTCTTGCCAATGGTTTTTTGTGATATCAATATAACTTTTGCATTCGATATGAGGTCTCACCAACAGTTGTATGCTAAGTCGATGATGCTATAGAGTATAATCACATTGGGGAGACACGACAAGTGTCTCACCGACATGCGATTCCATTTGAGTAGCCTTTTACTACCTGGAAAGCCTAAGTGGTGTGTGTTCAACCAATTAAAGGGAACTAAAGGTGAACCATTGGCAATTTGACTGATTGACTACCCCTGTGAAGAAGATCAACAGAATGTGCATGACATGGGTTGGCTCAAGGAGGAAATGGTGTCTGGATCTAATAGGGGAGGTCATATGTTGCTTCTCGAAGATGGTCAACTTGCAGAAAGATCTTGAGCACAAGAAAGCTAAAACGAAGAAAAGGCCACGAATCTCAGTGACAGCTGGGATCTCTACTAACAGAAGGTAGATCAATATTAATGGCTATACTTCAGGGCATTCAAAGCAGCTCTAATGGAAGTTTGAAGGTGGAAATAGAGGCCAAAAGTTAATGCTATGGTTGTAAAATATCTGAAGGCTTCTTCTGAGGGTGATCCTTCACCGACATGGACAGTGGGGATACACATTTAATGTAGAAGTAACTTGATTCAAAAGATCTAAGGGCGGATCTTTCTAGAGGCTGATATTTTGTAAACCCTAAAAGAGGGGCCAACTTTCCTTTTGGCACGTTTTGTATAAATGACACTTTTGCCTCATTTTAGAGGGAGTTTTTAGAAAAGATAGAGAAATTTCATAAACCAGTAGTAGTAGAGAAAACTTAAGAGTAGAATAGAATAGAATAGAATAGGAGTTAGATTCAATATAAGGTAGTAATGTATCCTTCTAGTTCTCTTAGTATAGATGGAAACAATCTGAAGATATAGGTTTTCTGTACACTGGTGATTGTGCTAGATTTGTAAATGTTGCTTATCTATTTCACTAACAATAGAAGCAACCAGATTTAAATCTACTTCATATTGTGTTCCTATATGGTGTTTATCTTGGGTTAATCATTTGATTTGAAAAGCTTTCAAGGAATGAAGTTTTATTTTATGTTTTGTTTAAATAGTGATTTGCAATATGCTATTGAAATTAGCATTGTGAATGAATGAAACTGTGTGTTAATCACAAGTTAATTTTTTTTTGTAGTTTTAGATACGAATTCCTTGAAAGGTAACAAGTTTGGTTAAGCTGGATGAATTATTATTCTCTTTAGTTCCAAATCTTTGATCTATCTTTTTCTGTTTCTTTAAAAACCCCAGTTAAAGTAGGTTTGAATTTATGTTTGATCTTAGAACATTCTAGAAGCTCAACACTAGCAGGCCCCTTGAACATTATAGTTCACATCAACCATTGAGTGAAATTAGCACAGTCGAGAACCGATTAACAAGACCTTGGGAGTTAGATATCCATGTCTTATTCTTTCTCTTTCAGGAGAGCAGAATAGTAATATTCTATTTAACTGTTGTTGTGCTCATCCGAACCATCAACAAATTGAATGTTGCAAAGATGAGACCTACTCCTACTATCATATGGCTTGTTGATAGTTTCACTATCAAACCAAATGGTGTAGTAGAAGACCTTGTTGTAACTCCAAACTCTTGGGAGTACCCAATAGATTTCATGGTCCTTTCCCTTAAAGCTACATTGGGGGGTATCCCATTATTCTGGGTAGGCCATGGTTAGCCACAAAAAATGCTTACATTGGATGTCAGTCAAGGGACATGACTATTTGTAATAGAATAATTGCTAAAAATATTGTTCTCTACCCTCCTGCTCAACCATCCCATGATATGGATAACCTCATATGGCCACATGTCGAAGAAGAGACAAAGGGATTCAATTTAGTGGAACAACTCATGATCATAGGCAGAAGCCCTTTCATGCAGCTTCAAGAAGAAGACGAAGTATTGTCCCACATAATTCAGAACTATTGTGAGGTGCATCAAGAATCATCCACTCATGAATTTGGTTTTGTGGGTCCAATGAAGAAACTTTTTCCCTCTCCTCCTGCACCTGAACTTCCTGCAACAACATACATGGTTCATACATTGTTACCACATGAACTAAAAATGACAAGAATTAGTGAAACAACCATGATTTAGTTGACCACACAAGTACAAGTTTTAGAAGGAAAACATTTGAATATTAACAAGTTGAATCAAGAATAGCAGTTGTCCTTGACAAACCTATTGAAGACCCATCAACATGCATTTGCATGGGATTACCATGACATGAAAGGGTTGGATCCCAAGCTCTATTCTCATAGGATATATATCAAAGATTACTGCACACCAGTAAGGAAGCCACAAAGGAGAATCAACCTTGCATTGAGGGAGATTGTAAAAGGGGAATTACAGAAATTATTGGATGTAGGATTTATCTACCCTATCTTAGACAACCAATGGGTGTCCCCATTGGTAATTATTCCCAAAAAGGGAGGTAAATGGAGAGTTTTTGTTGACTATAGAGAAATCAACTCTGCCACCAAAAAGGATGATTTTCCCCTTCCTTTCATAGACAAAGTACTAGATTCACTTGGAAGTAAGCAGTATTTTTTTTCCTAGATGGATTCAGTGGTTATAATCAAATACAGATTGCACCTAAGGATCAAGAGAAGACAAACTTTACCTATCCTTGGCGGACTTATACCTACTCAATACTCCCATTTGGTTTGTGTAATTCACTTGCAACATTTCAAAGAGTAGTTATTAGTATATTTTTAGATATCTCACATGATTATATGGAGATCTACATGGATGATTTTACTACCTATGGTGCTGATTTTGTAGAAGCGTTAGAAAATATAAGAAAACTTTTATAGAGATGTGAAGACCATAATTTGTCCTTGAACAATGAGAAATGATTCATGATGATGCAGGAAGGAGTAGTCCTTGGCCACTACATCTCTCATAAAGGAATTCAAGTGGACCCATCCAAGCTTGAGGTGATTACTCCTATTCCTACCAAGCAAAAAGATGTTAGAAGTTTCTTGGGACATGTAGGATACTATAGGAACTTCATCAAATATTTTAGTAAGATGGCAGCACCACTGTACAATCTTCTAACTAAAGATGTTGAGTTCCAGTGGACAGAGGAGTGTGACAAAGCATTCTCTAATTTGAAAGCAACCTTAACCCATGCTCCTATACTCAAAGTCCCTAATTGGAAACCCCCTTTTCATATTCACATAGATGCATCTAATTATGCTATAGGAGATGCCTTGGGAAAAAAAAAAGGGGAGCAATTGAAAATGCAGTCTACTTTGTCAGCAAGAACCTACAACGAGTAGAGTTTAATTACACAATGACAGAGAAGGAGATGTTGGCAGTCATCTATTCCCTTAACAAGTTCAAGTATTACATAATAGGATCTCAGATCTTTGTCCATACAAACCATGTAGCCATAAGATACCTCATGAATAAGCCATTGATTTTAGGTAGGCTAGCAAGGTGGTTATTGTTGATGTAGGAATTTGGCATTGCCATTGTAGAAAAACTGGGAAAGGAAAATGTTGTAGCACACTTTCTCTCCAAATTGACTACATCAAAGGACACTCAAGTCATTGATGACTCCTTCCGTGATGAATATTTTTTCCATTAGTGTGCACACACCTTGGTATGCAAATACAGTCAATTATCTGGTTATAGGGAGAGTACCCCCTCATTTCTCTCCAAAAGAGAAAAGGGTGCTTATTGAGAAAACTTTTCCTTTCTCATGGATTGCAGGATGTTTATTCTACACTAGACCAGATCATGTAATGAGATGTGTAAGGGAGGATGAAACATATGATATACTACATACATGCCACAATGAACCCTATGGAGGGAACTTTGCATCCAAGAGGACAACAATGAAGATTCTTAATACAAGATATTACTGGACCACACTTCATAAGGATGTAGGAAATTATACTAGGAAGTGTGATAGATGTCAGAGGATGGGCCAACCAACTAAATCTGACGAGATGCCTCTATACCTTCAGGTAATCATCACACCATTTGATAAATGGGGACTTGATTTTGTAGGTCCAATTTATCCACCATCAAATGGAAAATCCTACATCCTAGTTTGCACTAACTATGTGACCAAGTGGGTTGAGGTTAAATCTATGAAACATGCTAGAGATAATAAAGTTGTAGAATTCCTCTATGAAGAAATATTCACATGCTATGGGGTTCCAAGAGAGATAGTGACAGATCAAGGGGCTCATTTTACATCAACCCTTGTCACAACATTGGTCAATGAATAGAATGTAAGGCATAGGAAATCTACCCCTATCACCCTCAGGCCAATGGCCAATCTAAGGTGACCAATAGGGAAATAGAGGCTATCTTGACCAAAATAGTGGCTATTCATAGGAAATATTGGGAAAATAGGTTGCCAAAATCTATTTGGGCTTATAGAAACACTTGGAAGACAACCACTAGTTTCACTCCTTTTGAATTACTATATGGAAAAACAACCATGATGCCTATAGAATTTGAGCATAAAACTCCTAGAATCATGCAATTGAATGCCTTGGATGAGATGAGAAATTCATCCCTTCATCATACTAAAATGGTGCAAAATCAAAGAGTCAAATGGCATGATAAATACATAAAGGGAAAGAAGTTTCAACCAGGTGACTAGGCCCTCCTTTATGATTCCAGGTATCAAGATAATGTAGGAAAACTATGGACCAAGTGGTTGGGACCATATGAAGTTACAAAAGTCTTCTCCAATGGTTTTGTTCAACTCACCACCATTGACCCTGTCAAATTCAAGCTCTTGGTCAATGGTCACCATCTCAGGTTATATCATAAGTCAGCTTCCAAACAATAATTCATGCAATAATTTATTCAACACCAAACCTTCAAACTTCCTATAGGTGAAGGAAGTGGACCTAGTGTCCCTCCTTTTGACTAGTCAAGCTATGCATCCAATCGCATCATAATAAAGATTTCCACTTTTGTGGGAATTCAACTTCTTTGCCAATAAATCCATCCATCCATCCATCTCCATCCTTTCTCTCTTCCATAACTCCACCATCACTTCATTCCATCACCACTTCATTTAATTGCTCAATTGTACTTTTAAAGTAACCCATACTTCCTTCCACATTTTTTGCAAATGGTACTCCAAATTTTTAGATGCGTGCAAAACAACTTGTTATATCTTAATTATATTAAATGCATTTATTTAATTATTGTATATGAATGTTGTTATTTCACATAGCACATATTTGTACTCTACCTTGTCACATCATAATTACCACCCAGCTTGTGTGGACACATGCTCTAATTTAGGTTGGGGGGAGTGTGAACCCACATGTCCATGTGTCATACATGTTAGCAAATTTGAAATGAGCCAATTTGAAATAATATAGTTGAAATGACAACTTACATGTGTGATATGACACTGAATTGCTGCCATTTTTCTTGATGATACCCCTCATTTATGTTTCTTTACTACCTTAGTCATAGTCATAGTGTCACCAAGAAAAGGTAAATTTCATATGAAATTGGCATTAGCACTGAAGAAGAGTTGCATGAAGAGGAAGAAATCGGGTTTTCAGAGAAGGATTGCAAGAAAGAAAATTTTGTAGAGGTGTTTGCTTGATTGTGGGTAGAGACAATGGGAGGTCAGCTTATTAGGAATGAACCTATAGTTCATGACGTGATACTGCAGGATGCACTCTCTCTAGCTGAATTCAGAAATTGTGGATGGTTGGACTACTTTATGAAACTAGACAATTTCAAGGAGGACATTGCTCTGGAATTTGCATAGACACTCTCTAACTGGAAGGCAATGGTAAAAGGGCTAGAATTTATAGCCACTAAGGAGAGAATTATTTAAGTAACAGGTTTACCTACTAAAGGAGAGCCATACTCTACATCTAGGGATGCAAGGTCAGCTAGGGAGAATTCACTGAACCTAGCGATCCTCCGCTTGTTGTAGATAAGCAAGGAATAAGGAGAACTTATCTGCCAGAAAAGTGGAAACAATTTGTTGTCTACATTGTCAAATATATTACTTGTGAGGGCTACCAATCATGCCTCCATTTTGTGCATTTTAAGCTCCTGAACCATATGAGACATGGCAAAAGCATGAGCATTCCCAATGTGTTGTACAACCTCCTTGCAATCATGGTAGCTAAAACACAAAAAGGTAGGGACAATTTTGTCTCCCATAACTGTTTGATAAAATTGTTAGTTGAAAAATCTTTACAAGAAGTGTCTAGTATGACATGGGAAGAATTTGTAAACATTGATCAATTCAGACTAGAAAATGTGTGTCCTAGAGGTTAGCTTCAAGCTCGTAGGGTTAGTAGGGGTGAGAGGGTTGCTAAAACCACTCTTAGAGTTTCAACCTCTTGCACAAACCCTAGCACAAATCCTCCTGCAGTCGAATCAACAATAGAAATTAGCTCCTCTAAATCAAATTATTCGGATGAAGAAAGTTAATCCTCAAATGCTAATGTCAATTTTCTTCCTAAAACCCCAATTTTTACTAGGGTCACCATTAGAAAAGACGAAGCACAAATAAGAGAGGTAAAAATTAGAAAATAGAAGGCCAAGAAGAAAATGTCAAAAAAGTGAAATCAAGCCCTAGGAAATGGAAAGCTAATGACACTAGTCTTACTACAATCGAAGAAAAAAATAAAATCCCTATGAGTAAATCAAAACTAGTTGAGCCAACTATTGATATGCCTCCAAAAAGAATCCCTAGACTCAGAAGAACACCTAGGAAGGAGACATAAGCTCCTAAGGGGTAGGTAAATGTTGAGGAGGATGATATTTTTTAGGAACAAGCAAACATAAGATTAGCAAAGCTTGCTACTGTTGTAGAGCAAGTTGAAAATCAAGCAACCAGGGCAAGATGAACAACAAGAACCATTGCAATTGGTGCTATTTGAATAGCATGAATTGGTGCAAGGATGGATCTTGGTATGAAAACATAAAGCTCGCACTTTTTCATGAATCTTGTACCCTAAACTTATGGGATGAAATGAAAAGGAAAGAGTAGTGGAAAAAATAAAGACACAAGCTACAGGAGGAAGTAAAAAAGAAAAATGCAAAAATTGAAGAAAAGAATGCAAAGATTGATGCATTGAAGGATAAGGTAGATAGTGTGGTGGCTCTAGTGCCACAAATAATGAAATGCAAAACTCCTCCAAGAGTGTATGCACTGCATTTGAAGGAGTGTCATCTTTCCTTCAAGCTATCAAGGGTTATTTCAGGTTTAAGCCCTTCTATTGAAACTTCACATGAGTTTTTCCAAGCCTACCAATCTTCTCTTCTTGAAGTTAAAAATATGTTGTGTGAATTATACTTGCATAATTATGTTGTTGCTAATGATCATGACTGGAACCCATTACTATACATTGGAGATATCCATTTGAGGGCATTCACGTCATGGATCTAGAATGAAATTAGCTGGGGGTAATAGTTTAAAATTTATAGGGAAATTGAACTTCATACCCCCTTGTCTCTTTAAGCTAAATCCAGTAACCCTTCAAACATTTATTATACATGGCACATAATTGTTTATCACTCAAGCTACAAAAATAGGATCATGCCTATTAGGAATATGAGCAGGTAGTTGATACCATAGGAAAAACAGTAATGGGGTACCTATCACAGAGGTGGAATAGTTTTATAGATCAGTTGAAATAGGTTGAACCCCATCCCTTGCAAAATTATGTTGTAGCATGTAAACAATGTACTAGGTACATACAGATTGGAAGGATGAGGTAGTAGTATTGGCTTCCATTGACATTTTAGCCACCTACTCTATCATGGCCAACACCATATTACAAATATTATCAGTATGACATTGCTACAGAAAGGAAAAGGTGGAGCAGATTGGAAAACAAGCAAGGATTTTATTGGGACCCCAATTCAAATAATGCATACATTGATCTAGGATAGTTGGAAGTTGGTGACTTCAAGGCTTTGACAACGAAAAGGAATAGAGCTCCCTCTGGTGGAGGACCAACAAAAAATTAGGTTGGGGGGAGATGATGAGTCCAATTAATGGCTCAATTTTGATAGGGTTTATCATATATTTGTTGTTTTTACTATAGACTTTGGCATTGGTTGTTCACACTCTCCATGTTATTTCCTTAAATCCATAAACCCTTGGGCATAAACTTATCCTTGTGAATTTTTATTACATTAACATGCTATGTGAATTTTCTATGTTAATTTTACATGTGGTTGAATGGATGTTACTTTAAGGTAATTATAGATATGCAATTGTTTGTGCATGCTAATGTCATTATGTAGGTTCACATTAAGATGATGATGTAAACAAAGCTTACAAAGTGGAAGAAACTCTTTCCAATTGGTTGGTTGCTAAGGAAGTAAAAATGATGGTCATTAAGAGGTCAAAGGGAAAACTCTCAATGGAGGGAAATTTCTAGCTCAAATGAAAGATTGTAACTACCTTTTAAATGATCATGTTTGTTAGTTGAGAAAATCTAGGAAGTTTTTTGTGATGGATCCTCATTGGGGAAAGTCTGCTTTGACCAAATATGGCACATGCATAACTTTCTCCATGTCTTTTCTATGCTTTCAATAAATGGAATCCTCCTATTTTTTTGGATTCGACTACCTAGTTAGTTAGGGTTGATTAGAAGTTTTTCCCTCTATAAATAATGTTCAAATGCCCCTTTTCATAAGGTTGGATGTTTTGAGATTTTACTTGCATTTCCAGTTTAAGTAATACAACCTATGTTGTAATCATGTTTTCAAGGAATAAAATGATATTCTAATTTGTTGCATCTGAGTTAGCTTAAGGAAGACTCACTGAAGGGGGCCCACTTGGTGAGAATTCCACCCATTTAGTTTTAAAGTTATTTTTATGTTCAGTGATTAGTTTTAGTTTTAGCAGTTGTTTGTTCCTACAGCCACTGGAACTCTGTTATGTGACTGTTCCTGTAGCCAAAGTAGACAGGGTAGTTTCCTGTCTGTTTGCTGAGATTTCTATTTTGTCATCCATTTCTAGTCTAGTTGTTGTTGAATCATTCTCAGTGCTTATGTTAATTTCTCTCCAAAATTTTATTTTTAGTATTGTTTATGTTCTAGTTTAAGGATGATTGCAGTGGAGTCCTAGTGCACATATAGTGTTGACCCATTTCACGTTTTTGTCCCTATGTTGACAATGAAATGTACCTTCACAATGAGTAAAATAGCTATTTAGTACAAATGTCTAATCTCTAGGTCACAACTTTAAGGGCTTAGTTATAGAACCATTACAGGAGGCCAACACCTTGCATCATCCCTGTTGATGATGTTTTCTGCACAACAACAACTTAGATAGAATATAATATCCTATCTCTCTTGAAAGGTAAATCTCTATCAACAAGCCTCAAGAGATAACCTCAAGGTCTCTAATGTCAGGTCTTGACAATGCATAAACAACTCAGTGATAAATGTGAAAATGTTGGTAATCACAAAGGGACCTTACTACAAGCAAATACTAAATCTTTAACTTATCAGATCTAGCAATGTAATGATACTTAAATCCTAAACCTAACTCAAATGATAAAGAAATAACAAAAGATTAGGGTTTCAGAGAAATTCCTAAATTAAAACTACTCCTAAGATTAACAATGCAAATCATGAAATACTTGAAATGGACCAATCCCTCATAAACTAATTCCTACTTAACCAAGATAAATCTACAATCTCACAGAAACAGTGCAATCTTCTAAGGTATTAAGATTTTTTAGATCATGAAAATTCATCCAAGACAACCCAATTGCAATTGAAATGAATAAATCTCCACAATTGAACTAAGCAAAATGAATATAAAGGTCCAGGCTAACTTTGCAAAGCAACTAACAATCACCTAGTTGCAAAAAGTATGGACTAGGGATTGTTGCAAACACTTCAAGCATCGAATCATAAACACTATTGAATCAGATCTAAATCTAAATCTAACATATATCTAATAACCCTGAGAAATTTGAAAGATAGAATCATAAGAACCATGCAAGATAAGTCAACACAAAAGAGATCACCAGAAAATCACAATGTCCTCAATTGTATTGAATCACCAAATTTCAGCAACAATTCCAATGTTCTGTTACAACACTTGCTCATAAATTAACTAACTTCTAACTCTGATCTACTACCCAATTCACTCTTGCATCAAACTAGCTATCTATGTATGTATCTATCTCTTACAAATGAGGCGAAATGCCCAATTTATAGGAACCCCAAAGCATGCCGGCCAAGAAAGGGATTTACAATCATAAAAATAGCCAAAAATAAGTTGGCCCAATTAATGTTTACAATAATAAATGGCCATAAACAGGTCGGCCCAAGGAGAATTCAAAATAATATGAATTAGCATTAAATGCTTGAACTCAATCCAGGTCAGCCTGGGAGACCCAATGCAATTCGAACCAAGGCAAGGAAAATGAGAGGGAAATACAAAATTTGATGCTGCCTTGCATTAACTCCCCCTCTCCAGCCTAAGTGTACCTCACCAAGTCAGCCAAGGGATGGAGTATATAATATTTGAATTTCCTTCATAGATTCGACTTCATCTCTAGAATTTCCTTGACGACTCAGCAAAATTCAACCTGCACTCAACAAAACCACCATTAATATTCATTCAACATGAAAATCAAGATTAGCACATCATTAGTAATGTATTCGTAATCCAAATAAACTCAAACACAAATCAAAATCAACCCAGAAACCTCGTTCAATCACAAACTACACAATCCAGGATTTTGAGCCAGCCACAAAATCCAGGCTAGAAAGGAATTTCGAGGAAACCCAGGCCAAGCAAATTCTGGTGAGATAAGCACGAAAACACCCATAAGATCATTAAAAATGAATAAAGAATGCATAATCACTGTGTAATTTACCAATCTAGAACATGGAACCATAATAATTTATCATTAGAATCATCAATTTCACCAAATTTTTGAGTTCCACAATGCCTCCCAGAAAATCCAAAAAAATTTGTCCAGTCCAGATTTCTGCAAAAACAATAATCATAGCATGAATTCCAAGGAAATGAGGAGAAAAAGGAGGAATCGAGAAAATCCAAGACCGACGGAAAATCCTGAAGCTGGAGAAAAATGTGAACATCAGCCACGAATTCACTCAAATTGATCAAAGATCATGAATTTGAGGACCCCGCGCACAGAACCAGCTTAACTTGAACCTTCAATAGATCTTTCCTTGAATTCTAGGTTCAATTGAAAGCAAATTAAGATGCAATGGCAATTCCCTAGGCATGAAACCCTAAATTTGACCATGAATGCACAAAACAAGCCATGAAATGCCCAAACATACAAGGATTCAAACTCCAAGATAGTCCAAAATGCCAAAGCATCACAGGATTGAACATCCCAACTCAGGAGAGCGCAAACAATAAAGCAGAATAACAAGGACCCCAAAAATTAGTTAAACTCAAAAATCTAACGGCAGGACAAAATTCAAGAAAAATCTGACCCAAGAGGAATTTCACGAAGGCCAAAAATCTCTGAACCATGATGTAAAATAGGCCTAGCCAGACTTCGAGTGCAATCTAGGAAAATTCAGATGGGGCAGAAAATCTTGAACCAGGGCAAAAAACTGAACTTGGCCCAAAACTTAAGATTTTCAAATTTTAACTTTGGGAAAACACATGGGCAAGTAAAATAAACATTTTAATCTCATGCCAAGGAAATACAAATCCACAAAATCCAAGGGCCAAAAGAACAAGAGCGAAAGAAAAAGAGGGTCCCTGCTTTCAGCGGGGCGTGTGTGCAAAAACTGCACAACAAATGGTGACTCTGCTAGGGAAATGCTCTAGAGTATTTCGATGATGAACAAGAATCATGAACCAAAAATCTCAGGTTTTGATCCCACTATCAGACAAATAAATCAAAATGCAAGATTAAAGCATCAGAACCAAAGGCAAACTAATCTTTCCATAAACTGAAAATCCAAGTGTGTGCACATGAGTTCATTTCCTTCCTTAGGCTACTGCAAAAACCAAGTTCAATCAGGTTAGGCTACATAAAGATTCTAACTCCAAAAGCAACCTGGATAGAGCCTCGTTGCTAGTTAGGTGTCCATAGCCCTAACAAGGTTATCGTTGTGACTCTCCCGAACATAGCTCTATTGCCAGCTAGGCGTCCATAGCCCCGATAGAGATATTCGGATACCCCTGATAAGTTGAATTCATTTGATTTTCAATATTTTCTCTTTCTTCTTTTGATATTCTTTTCATTTCATTTCAACTTGTGAACAATGAAGTTCGCACTTAGGGCTGAGAACCATAGTGGCATTGAAGCAAAAATAATATTTTTCACCTGACAAGGCCTCAGAAGGATCCTACCGCAACTTCAAGATTTTTAAGATGTATAAGAGATATAAGATTTTAGAATACTTCAAACTCAAATCAAACTAGTGACCCATCCTCTTTAAATTAGACATTTAGATTGCATGATGATAATAAAGACCTCAACCATCCATTCAAGACACAGGATTAAAGTTCATCAGGGAAATACTCATAACAGTCCCAGACAAAAGAATATTTGCTATGTAGGTGCAACACATCTAGAAGAAAACAAGAAGACCTCCAAAGCAAGAGCAGAGAAAAAACAAACCAGACTGAAAGAAAACCTAAACTAACCAAAATAGAACAAAAACAAATTAGAACGGGAAACCTATTCTAACCAAAGCAAGGTAAAGCAAAGCATAAATGAAATGAAAATCTACTCTAACTATGTACAAGGAAAGAGCTGAAAGAAGCTCACAACTAGAAATAATGCTTCAAATACTGCCCATTGACAGGCAGTGGGATATCCTCCCCAGTGAGAGTTTTCAATCAGAAAGCATTATCTCCTAGGATTTCTGAAATCTGGTAAGGGCCAAGCCAAAGTTTGTCAAATTTACCATGTTCTCCCTTACGGTCATGGGCTTTATCCTAGTATAGAACCAAGTCAGAAATCCAAAAGGATTTTACCTTGGCTCTTTTATCAAACCACCTTTTCACTACACCTTGATGTTTAGCAAAGTTCTCTAAGGCTTCATCTCTTCTTTCTTCAAGGTGTAATAGCTCCTGTAAGCAGGCCTCACACCTATTTTCTTCATCATAATACTCATTAATGAACTGTAAAGTAGGGATCCTCAATTGGATTGGAAATATAAGTTCCTGGCCATATACAAGATGATAAGGGGAGGTCCCTATGGAAGTCTTTTGTCTTGTATGATCTACCCATAAAGCAAATCGAAGTTGAGTGTGCCAATCCTTGGGATTCTTTTCTAGTAACTTACCGATGACTATTAAGAGGTTTTTATTAGAAGACTCAACCAACCCATTACCCTGCGGATAGTAATTAGATGCAAACTTTATTATAATCCCATGATCAAAGGCCCAAATGGAAAATTTCAATGATGCAAATGCAGGACCATTATCACAAACTAAAGATAAAGGACATCCAAAGTGATTGATAATACATGATTCAATGAAATCAATTACTACCTCAGAAGTATATTGTTTGCATGCAAGAGCTTCAATCCATCGTGTAAAGTAATCAGTAATGGTGAGAATATACCTGTGACTAGCAGAAGAAGGTGGATTGATGGGACCTATGAAGTCCATCCCCCATTGTGCAAAAGGTTTTACCTCAAAGAATGGTTGGAGTGGAAGAGCTGCATACTTCTCTCTGGTTGTTGTAGTCTGGCATATGTGGCAAGTTTTAACATGGCTATGTGTATCCTTGAACAATGTAGGCCAATAATAATCAGCCCTTAGAATCTAGTTTGCAGTAGAATGTGCAGATCCATGACTAGTACCATATCTATCATGAAATTCATCCATGACTCTTTCAGCTTCCTGTCTTCCTAAGCACCTCAGGTATATGCCTTCATAATTTTTCTTATATAGAATAGCTCCCTTCAGCATGAAACTATCACTCTTGAAGTGCAATTCTCTTCTCTATACTGCATTCAGATGGTCAGGACACCTTTGAGTCAGGAGATAATGAACAATATCATTATACCATTCACCAGGAGAAACATCTTCTAGATTGTAATGTTGAGCTGCAAGATCAGGGCCCATTTCTGCCATTGTCCTTGTAAGTCCTTGCCCTCTTACCAGCTTCATGGGTTGAATATCAATCTCATATTCTTGTAACATGGTTACCCACTTATCTCTGCACTCTCCTAGCTCATTCTACATCAACAATAGCTTGACTACATGATCATGAACTATTGCAAACACTTTGTTTCCTGAGAATGTAATGCCTAAATTTCTTCACAACTCTGACCAAGGCATAGGCCTACTTTTCCACACTTGGGTACCTCAATTCAACATCTTTCAATGGTGCACTCATGAATGCTATGGGATTTTCATTTCCTTGATCAGACTTTTGAGTCAACATAGCAGCACAAGAGTGATCAAAAGCAAACAAATATATATAGAATGGCTTAGCATAGTCTAGACTCAACATGACCGGAGCTTCAGCAATAGCCCTCTTTATCTCTGCAAATGCTTCCTTTGCTTCTACATTCCATTCAACTTTGGCCTCTTGCTTCAACATTGCATTTAGTGGCTTGAAAATTTCTGAAAATCTAGTGATGAACTTCCTTACAAAGTTGATTTTGCCAAAGAATGACTTCATTTCCTTCTTGCTAGTAGGTGGTGGGATCTTGAGTATAGCTTCCACTCATTGTGGTTCAATGGAAATTCCTTTCTCAAAGTTAACATGCCCCAGCAATTTTCCCTCTGTAACTCCAAAGATGCATTTCTTTGGATTGAGAGATATACCAAATTTCATGCACTTCTGGAACACCTTACAAAAATCTGCTATATGATCACCTCTCTTCTTGGAAAAGACTGTCAGATCATCCAGATAAATGATTATGCACTTACCAATTATGACCTTAAATGCAATGTCCATGGCCCTCTGAAATGTAGCTCTAGCATTAATCAAACTGAAGGGAATTCTTTTGTATGCAAAAGTTCCCCACTTGGTAGTAAAAGTAGTCTTATTCCTATCTTCATACTGCACCATGACCTGATTGTATCCTGAATAGCCATCCAAGAAAGCCATCATCTGTGATCCATTGACAATATGAAGTACTTAACCCAGTGAAGGTTCTGGATAATAATCATTTTTTGATGCTCTGTTAAGGTTCCTAAAATCTACACACAACCTAATTTCACCATTCTTCTTTTGCACTCGAACCAAGTTTGCAACCCAAGTTGAATGTCTAACTGGAAATATGATTCTTGTGAACAATAGTTTCTACACTTCCTTCTGTATTATAGGTTCTAGTAAGGCATTGATGGGCCTTTGCCTCTGTCTGAAAGGCTTTGCTCCTAGATTGAGAGAGATAGTATGAGTTATGATTGATGTGTCATAGGTCTTTAAGTCTTCATAACTCCAAGCTATCACATCTGGACATCAATGTAATGCATCAATTATTCCTTTCCTCTCTTTTGGAGTGCATACTTTTCCAATGAAGACATTCTTGGCATCATCCTGAGTTCCCATCTTATACTTTTCACATTGTCCACTGATGGACTCCTTCTTGGCATCCTGTTCCTAATCTCTGGCCTTATTGAGATCAAAAATCCTCTCTAATTGCACCATTCTCCTTGGAATAGTATTGGTCTTCAAATTAATTACCCCTTGCAAATCCATCTCTACTTCTTGGAGTTCAGTTTCATCTATAATTTGAGAAGCAAAAACATCTGTGCTTGTGATAAAATCTAAAATATGCTTATCATCTTCAAATACCTAGAAGTTGGTGACATTGTCAGGTATTGAAGGCACTAGAGTTAACTTGACTACAAACTTCTTCAATCCAGATAGAGACAAAGATTGCAATGTACTGGCTTGCTGAGCAAGGGAGTCAGTTGACCGATTTTTACTTCATGGTATCAACTGAATGTTGAAGGCATAAAATCCTTCAATGAGGTCCCATACTCTGTCTATAATTGGTTATTCTTCTATCATGACAAGAGTATTGTCTCCTAACTTGCTTGACTACTAACTCAAAATCACCAAAAACTTGCAGGATCTTAACCTTTTTCTTTAATGCCATTAACAATCCATAGACCAAAGCCTCATTCTCTGCTACATTATTCGTACAATGAAATTGAATTCTATGAGTAGCAAAGAATGTCTTACCTCTTGGACTAATTAACTCAAATCTTTCCCCAACTCCTTGCTTTGATTTGGATCCATCAAACCTTAAAATCCAATAGTCAGCAACTACAGATTTCCTTGATGTATCTTTTGCACTGTTGCTACTTGAAGATTCTTTAGAAAGCATCACTTTTTTCTCCTTAGGTTCTTCTTGGACATTTTGTATATCAATTTGGACTGCTGGAGTGGGGTTGATACACTTCTGCACTTGTTCCATTGCAGTCTGGCATAAGCAACAATCCAATTCAGAATGGGAAGCATTATGAACCATACACCAATTTGGCAAGAGAAATTTTCTGAAATTCATCTTCCTACCCAACTGAATCTAATCCTCAATGCACTTCTGAATGAATTCCTGGAAATTATCTAGTAAATTGAGTTTATTATCTTCAAGATCATCTTCATTTTCAACTAGTTCCACCAAGGCTTTAGCACTACTGGATTCTATTGACAGGTCAACAGGCGATGTGTGGAACATAAGAACTTCCTCTGCATCTGACTCCTCAAAAGGGGCTGCAAGCACCTAATTTCCCATACTTACTTCTAATATCATAATTTCATTGGAGGTATTTTGATATTCTGTGATCATATACTTCATCCTAGGTTCTCTTCAAATTCTAATCTGGTTTGGCAGTCCCTTCCAGGGAAGCCACTTATGAGAGTTATCAATTGATACATATCCATTCAAGGCCCTAGTAAAGTCTCTTCCTAGAATCAAGCCATAAGCATCAGGTATATCAGCCACCTGTATATTGATAACTTGTTGAATCCTAGGATCAGAAGTAACCTACATATGAATCATGTTTAATTCTCCTACAACATTAACTTCAGTTCTATCCAATTGTGCAACTTTCTTTTGGGAATCAGCAAGAGTAATACCCAAAGCTCTATAGACACCAAAGGTTGTTACATTGGTGGAAGCACCAAAATCCAGCAAACAGTTGTGCAAGTGTTTACCAAATATACAAACAGAAATCAGGAATGGAGGAGTCTCTATTTTCCCTTGAAATAGAGTTAAGGGAGTATCTACTTGAGTGACTTGAGTTCTATCCTTCTCTTTTCCCTTATATCTAGTAGGCACATGAACTTGATTTTGAGTCTGATTTTTCCTTCCTACTGTTTGAGAGCTAGATGCTTTATTGATACTTTCACTAACTGATCTATCTTGTGATATGGAACTTGCATTGTAAGCTCCTAGAACTGCATTCCTAATGGTTGGAACTCCCAATAACTCAAATCCAGATAGACTTACCTTAAGTTTCTTGAGTTCTTCTGCAACATATATGGCTAGTTGTTCTTCACTTAGATCAGTAGGAGTCTCTTTTGGATAGTCCACCATCCTGTCTTTGCTTGCTTCAAGACTCCTTTTTGACATGCACATCTGTGTTTGTCCTTCATTTGATAGATACTGCTTAGACACATGAGGATACAATAGATTATTGTTGGCATTAGGATTTGGAGTGGTGAAGTTGTTTGGCGGAATGGAGGTGGTGAAGGGGCCTCCAGCTAGTGGATGTCTATGTGGCATGTATCTCAAATAATATTTCTTTACAGGCCTCTAGAAAGTATGTACTATTGTGCAGTTTTTGCACACACACCTCGTCAAAAGCAGGGACCCTCTTTCGCTTTGGTTTTGATCTCTTGGCCCTTTCATTTTGAGGTTTTATCTTATGTAGGCATGTGGTTAAATTTTTATTTTGATTGCCTAAGTGTCTCCCCTGGGTTATTCATTGAATATCTTTGGTTTTGAGCTAATTTTGTGTTTTAACTAAAGTTCGGGACTTTCCACCCTGGTCGGATTTTCTCAAAGCTTGCTTGGTTTCCAGATTCCACACTATTGTCTGGAGATTTCTGGTATTTGCGGATTTCCACATGGGTTGGTTTTTTTGGATTCCACCTTATCGTTGGATTCCCGAGTTTTCTGACTATCTTATCGATTGCATTAATGACTTCGTACGTGCTTTGAAGGATGTATTTAACTTGATTTTTGAGGTCTTTTATGCCATCATGCTTATTATTTTCCATCATTTGAGCTAAGGAGTTCTTTCTTGTGAATGATTGGTTGGGTTTTTTGGGGTGTTTGGGTTTGAATTGATCCATTTATTGGCGATTTCTTGCACATTCTTTCCCCTATTCTTTGCAGACACCATTCTCTTCACATTTGTTGATTCTAGGATCGATTTCCACTTTATAATGGTATGTGTTTGATTGCTTTTCTTTGAATTAATGATTATGGATAGCGCGTTGATGTTATAAGAGCTTCTAGGACTTGAATTCTTGAATATTTAATCACTTCATGACTAGGGTTGCGTAGCATGGATTAATTTATGATCTCCCAAGTAATTTATGAGTTTGTTGGTCTATTTGCATTTTGGTGATTTTACCTGAGAATCATGATTTTTTCCACTATTATGGTGTCAAAATTTGAATTACTTGAGTCATAGGTTTTCCTGTGAGTTAGTGGCGGATGTATAGGGTTTAAACCTAGGGCATCACCATTCATCTTTAGTTTGCTCTCAAACGGGCCTAGAATGTAAAGAAAATCTTTTGAAGGTCCATGCATAACTTCCCTAAGATTAAATCATTGAAATTCATGATTAATGTGATGTTATGTTTGAAATAACGATTTCATGTCACAATCTGGCTTTTGGCCTTACTCCAGGATAATCCATCTCCGGTAGATTTTTCCCAAAATTTGGTGAGGTGCAATAAAATTATCGCTATCATATACACCATCGACAAGACAAACATTCATCGGCAAGAGGTCATAGCGAGCTCCATTAGTCTTACCAATATTCTTTTCCATTGCTGAGACCTCCATCCTTCGGTGAGACCTTTCACCGAGAGCATTCCACTCTAGTCGAGCTCCCTTCATTTCAGTCGGGGAGACCCTACTTGGTTGGTGAGACCTTTCGGTGAGCTCACAACTCTTGCCGAGACCTTTGCTTTCGGTGAGACTTTACTCCGACGCTAGCCACATCGTTGAGACTTCATAACGAAGCCTTCCTTTCTTGGTGAGCTCGGATCTTCTTTCGGGGAGATCACATGTTGTCTACCAGAGGTTATACCAATGAGACTCCATGTCGGAGAAGCATTACATAGTCAACAAGACCTCTAGCCAAATTCAAAACCTATCGCCGAGACATTCATTTGCTTTAATGAGACTCCCCCTCATCAGTGAGATGTTACACCAAAACTACCCAATTTTAACGAAACCTCATCCGATGACATCCACCTTCGTGTGACCTCCTAGCAGTCACCAAGACTTCTCAATGAGATGACAGACTTTTGGTGAGCTGAGACGATTCCACGGATTTCTGCTGAATTCAGATTTTCCCGAAGTCCTTAGTTCCTTGTTTTCTCTGGATTTTGCGTAGGGTCTATGCCTTTGCAGAAATCCGCCTTTGAAGGATTTTCCCGAAATTTGGTGAAGTGCAATGAAATATAGAGTAGCATGATGTGTTAGTGGTTTTCAATGCATTTTATTATTAATTCATGCTATTTTATGATCTCCTATTAATTTTATTGGCTAGTGATAATCTGATTTAATTGATAGTAGGTGTTTTCATGACTATTCCGCTGGAATCTGTCTAGCCTAGAATTTTTCAAAATTCCTCTCTAGCTCAGATTTTTTGGATGGTTCTGAAACCCAAAGTTTAGTAGGATCATTTTATACGAATTGTAATAACACCTTGATTGCATGAGGTTTATTCCAATGGTGTTTCGATGGATTAACATCTCCCTCCTATGGTTTTTACTGTGTTTTTCATGTTGAGTGCGGGTTGAGTCTAGCAAGGTAGCAGTTGGGTTTTCGATGTCTAATACATAAAGGATTAAGTTGAACATTAAGAGAAAGATCCCTAAGAGTAAAATCACTTTTTTCTAGTCAGAAGTGACTGATACCAATGTTGGCCTCTGGGACTATGAGGAATTTAAAGGAAAAATGGCAACAGAGGATTCTCCTTTGGTGGCTAGAAGGATGATGGAATCAAGCTTGTCATATGTTCTTGGTTTCCCTTCTACAGTGCAGTGTTATAAGCTAGTTCTTGAGTGTGCCAAACACTATGATCAGGATACATAGAGGATAATTGGTGCTCAAGGGAGAGTTGTAGTGAATCTCAACCCGGTCTCTATTTCCCAAACATTTGATATGCCAAACAGGTCTCATGTAGTGGGATTCAGCATGAAGGCAGCTCAGGAATTCTACAATGAGCAGACTGTGAAGTCACAACAGTTTATCAATTCTTGGTTGGAGAAGCCCAAGTCTCACTACTCCAAGTTGCCTAAGTAGTTATTCAGAGCAAAGTTCAAGAAGGAGTATTATGATGCCATCACCCTTCTCAGCAGGGTAGTGGGATTGAAGAGTGCTGGAATGTTTGAGAATTGGATGTGCCCTGTGATTGTGAGGATGGAGCAAGAGAAGATTAACTACCATTGGGAAGGAGTCATTAGTGGAGTAATTCACGAACAATTGTCTAATGTGTTGCAAACAAGGTCCTTCACAATGACCTCATATTTGTTCTACGTGCTTGCAATATTCCACCCCTACAAAGGATTGAGTACAAGGCAGACCTTTGGACAGGATATCATCTTTGAGGTTTACCCGCAGTTGCATCTAGGAAGCTCGAGCTATAGGAGGGTGAATGATGCATTCACCATGCATATCACTAGATTGATTTAGGGTGTAGAGCATGTTAGGATTTCAGATCAAACAAAAGAACTCATCAAGAAGTATGGGGCATGGTTTATTTAGTTCCCAACTTTCTCCTACATTCAGATTCATGGCTGCTAGAGAGCTCCATACAAACTTCCAAGATACCCTACTGATCACATTCTACTGTTGGAGGCCACTAGGCAAATTTGTGACTTTGATGCCATTTTCAAGAGAGACAAGCACAAGACTGCATTTGGTGGAGACTTCCCCTTGAGCATTGGTACTAGAGAGGCTTCTCCTTCCATTGGTTCTACCCAAGCTTCAGAAGAAGAAATGAGTACTCTTGGCTTCTCTTTCCACTCCAAGAGGTCCAGATTTGATATTAAAGGAGAAGCTCAAAAGAAGGCCAACAAAGAGTATAGCCATAAGGTAAATTTGGAGGACTACTCAGCCAACTACAGTGATGAATTTGAGGTCAAAAAGAAGAAATTCTTTGAGCTTCCAGTTGAGTCAGTTCGATTGTATAATGTAAAGTCAGTTCCTAATCAATTGGAAGATGATGGAAACTTGATCCACAATCATGCTTATGAGGCCATAAAAGATAGACCAAATGGTGATGTGGATTGGTTAGAAGAGGAAAAGATAGAATTAAAACTGGTGGATCAAGTTATCAAATTTACTAGGATGTGGCTAAAGCATAAGCTATGGGAGCTGGAAAATAATGGTGTACAGTGCACCTATGCACTAATGGGAGATTTGAGTCCCCACTCCACCTCTGAAGAATCTACCAAGCAAGATCCTAAGGGCAAGGGTAAGTTGGATTCTCCATTCAAAATCAAAATTAAAGGTGCTCCAGAAAAAGAGGCCAAAGAAGTAGAAAAATAGAGAAAGCCAAAGGCCAAGAAGAGGACAAGGACTAGGAAGTCTAAACAAAAAGAGACTGAAGGGCAGAATCCTGAGGCTGATGATCTTGTACCCAAAAGGAGGAGAATCATAAAATTGTCTGAGAAGGAAAGCTCCAAGGAAGGGGAGGAAGAAGTTACCTCACTAGTGGTAAATGTTGAAAGTTTGGAGGAGAAGGCCAAGGTGTATACAAGGAGGTCTAGGACTCCTCCCAGGGAAAGTGTGCCCAAGTTTGATCTCCCTCTAGTGGTTTCTCATGAGGAGCAGCATGATTATGTGCCTTCTGCTTATGAAGCTCAAAGCAAACTAGGTGAGTCAAAGGATGTTGAGGATCATCTAGATATTGAGGGAGAGGAGTTTCATGTGGATGATCTTCATAGTGCAGAGGCAGAAATTGAAAAGGTAATGCAGTCTCCTTTGGTGGCTTATGTCGAGTCACCTATTGGAACTGAGGAGGTTAAGTCACCTCCAAAAGAAGAGGAAACAATGAAGGATCCATCACCTCAACAAGAGGAAGAGCATGCTGAGGAGAAGGAAAGCGAGATAGATGAGACTCTTGATAAACAAAATTTGAGTGAGGAAGCACCTAAAGGTCAACAAGAAGAGGAAAAATAGGCTGAGGTGCAATTGGAATCCACTATCCCTGGTTGGTTGGACAAGGAGATAAGGAGAAAACAAGTTGTTGTCGAAGATAGTCCATCGAATTGGGATGCACTACTAGCCAAGATTGGAAAAGACAAAGGTAAGAAGAAGGCTAGGGTGATCTCGAGGATTCAAAGAGATGAAGCTCATAATAGGGTTGTTCACATTGCAACCCCTGCTCCAAATAAAAATAGAGACGAAGTGGCTAGAAAACATTATAATGTTCATACTTTCAATCTTGTGCCTACATCTGTTGAGCAGGATATTGAGGATTACTAGGGTTCTAGTCTGGTTATCTTGGGTAGATTGAAAAAGGAAATAAAGACCAAGCAAGAGCTAAAGAAAGAAAATGAGAATCTCAAGAAATGCTTGGAAGATTTGATGAGGCCCCTGCAATCTATAAATCCCTCAGTTTCTACTACAAAGCCTTTACCTTTGGAGACCATCAACGAGCTTGAAAAGATGAAAGCTTCAAATCTTACCACAGTGAATTGGCTACAAGGGGTGTGGACCAAAGGTAATGAGGCCATTAAGGAGATTATGTCAACTGGGAAGGATGCTATAAGGGTAACTAATTGGTTGAAGGTGGTATTGGCACAAGATAAGGAAGACACAGATCTCCTGTTGTAGAAAACCAGAACTATCATGGAGTACACCTGGGATAGGATGGTAAGTGATGGAATTCTTCCTTCCTCCAGAGCTATTGAACAATGGGAGTGGTATGAGGCATTGCAGATTAGGCAGAAAGTGTTGAAGAAGATTTACAAACAAAGGAGGGAGATTGATGATACCCTAGCCGATGTTTACAATGGATCCATTGCCTTCTTTGAAATTATGATAGGAAGAAGGAAGATCGCGCCCAAGTACCTGAGCTTGGAATAGTTGAGGATGTGGTGGCATGATGTTTATGCCCCAACTAATGATGATTCTATTTCTAAGAATCATTTAGATGATGCGGCCGCATACATTGTTATCATTGACAAATACCTAACAAATAAGGTGGATTGGGATAGGTCGGTAAAAAAATCAAGGGAGGAGATTGCATCAATTGAAAGATGACTTAGGGTTTTTCCTTTACCACCTATGGCTGACTTGGATGGGGCACTCTTTGAGGTCCATGAGGGGTTGGATTGGAATGAAGACAAAGGGGATGGTAGTTAATGCCTAGTTACATCGAGATTTTTGCTTCCCCATTATCCCGCCCTGCATTGGTCTGACTACATTGGGAATCCCGGGCTGACCTGGGTATAGTTCATGCATTTATTGCATTCCTTTATTTCACTTGACTTTCTCTTGGCCGACTGGTGGTGCCTAATTAATGCTGCAAAACCCTTGCTTGGCCGACAGGTTTTTTGAGGGGGATCCTATATATTTGGCATTTTGCCTTATTTATAAGGGTTAGAATATAGAGATTGATATAGAGCAGAGATAGTTAGAAGTGAATTAAGTAGAGCAAGTTAGCCAGTAGTTGTTCTCAAGCAAATATTGTAACAAAAAGTTTGAATTGTTGCTACAATGGATAATTCAAATGTAAGTAATGACATTGTGATTTGGTGCCATACTTGTATTCTCTTGTCTTGCATGGTTCTTGTTATTCTATCTTTAAAATTTTTTTGAGGAGGTTAACATTTAGATTAGATTTGATTTAATAATGTTTATGATTTGATACTTGAATGTTGCAGTAATTCCTCAGTCCATACTTTTCACAACCAACTGATTGTTAGTTGCTTTGCAAAGTTAGCCTGGACTTCATATTCATTGTGCTTAGTTCAATTGTGAGGATCTGTTCATTTCAATTGCAATAGGGTTGTTTGAATGAATGTTCATGATTTGAAAATCCTAACACCTTAGAAGATTTCACTATTTCTATAAGATTGCAGATTTATTTTGGTCAAGTGGAGATCATTTTTGAGGGATTGGTCTGTTTTGAGTGTCGGTCATTTTCATTGTTAATCTTAGGTTTAGTATCAAGTTTAGAAATCTCTTTGAAACCCTTATCTTTTGTTATTTCTTTGGGTTATTGGGTTAGATCTAGGATTGAAGTATCATCATATTGTTAGATCTGATGAGTTGAGATTCAGTATTTTGCTTGTAGTAAGGTCCTATTGTGATTACCAGCATTTTCACATTTATCACTGAGTTGTTCATGCATTTTCTAGACCTGACATTAGAGACCTTGGGGTTATCTCTTGAGGCTTACTGATAGGGATTTACCTTTCAAGAGAGATAGAATTTCATATTTTGTCTGAGTTGTTGCTGTGCAGAAAACATCATCAATAGATTGGCACTAGAAGGAGGGCTTGAATAAGCAAGCTGGATCAATTTTTGAATGCCATCTCTCTTGAGAGATTCAGAAGAAGTACAAGATCTACTCTAGGAGAGGATGAATTTTAGGAATTACCAGACCCTACTAGGTCAAGAAGGACCAACAGAAGGGGAAATTCATCATCATCCCATCCACCTCCCACATCTCGATCATCCCCATCTTCATCAGTTTCATCTGATTCTGAGGGAATTCCCAGTCCACAACCTTAGCTAATCATAAATCATTCATTACCACCCCCACCTTCACCAATGGCTTTCCTACCAACCAACCCATCTCCATTAATTTTTTCCATTTATAATGTCATGCCCAAAAACCCTGAACACTTTTGTTCAAAATTCCATGTCAATGATCCAAATAGGACCGCTGAGGAACACATTAGGATCTTTCAGACTAGCCTTAAGGATAGAGAGATAAACCATGAGGATGTAGCATGTAGATTGTTTCCTTATTCATTGGGCCAAGATGCATTCTATTGGTACAACCATTTGCGTGTTGGGTCTATTGAGCATTGGACTGAGCTAAAGGCTGCCTTTTTGCAAAAGTTTCCAATCCCCATTAGTTCTAATGAGCTTTACCGTAAGTTCACTAATGTGAAGAGGGAGGTCAATGAGCCTATAGGATATTTTAACAATAGGTTTCATCATGCTTATACCAAACTACAGGCCCCTTATGTTGTCGATGAGCCCACTTCCTTAGAAGTTTATTATGAGGGACTTGATAGTTTGACAGCTACCTTTATGAAGTGGAGTAATAACCCCCCTGCTAGTCTACTTGATGCATATGTAGAGGCTATGAAAATTAGCACTAACCTAAGGCAACATTTTTCTGGGCCTTTACCCTCATTAGGACCCATTGCTCACCCTAGACAAGTTCCAGTTCTCAATCAAGCTCTGGAAAACCATACTCCAATCATGAATCTAGTACCTCAGTTGCCTCTGGTCCCTCACCCAGGACCTCCTGTGGGACAAGTGTTATCCACAATTAGTTACCCCAAGAAAAATGTGAATCAACCCTTGTATACCCAGCTATAGGCTAGTTATCCTTCATACCTACAAAATTATGAAGTCTTGAACCAATCACTAAATGTCAATGCTACAGTAGGGTATTCCCAGAATAATGTGAATCAGCCTCCACACAGTAATCCTGACAAGGAGAGACTGGATGAACTACTGAGCAAATATAGAAGCTGAATATGGAGGTGACTTACTTGAGGAACCAAAACATTTAGTTGTAATTTTCTCAGAGAAATATGCAGTCCAATCAGAACAGAGAGAATCCACAAGGGTAGAACTTTGATAGAGGGAAATGTTATGAAAGAGGATACAATAATGAAAGAGGATACAACAATGATAGAGGATATAACTAAGACAGAGGGTATAACAATGGTTGGGGATTTAATAATGACATAGGGTATAATAATGATAGAAGACAAAACTATGACAAGGGGCAATCCTCAGGTCAGAACTTTGACATAGGACCAGGTGGTGGACCAAGGTTCAATAGGAGGCAGCCATCAAGACAAAATAGGACATTGAACATAGGGCCCAACAATGGAGGAGTCCCCACTCCACTGGATCAACCAATTAATCAATTTTTTAATCAGTCTGCCAATCAACCAGTCAATCAAGAGAAGCCTCCTAGCAGTGTATATCTAGTTGAGACTGCTTTATCAGGATGGTGTAGGCTCCACAAAATGAGTCAGCATTCTAAGTTAGATTGTCAAGAGTTCCAAACAGTAGCCTCAATCTTTTAGTACGAAGTGGAGAACAATGCAAGCGGTTAGGAAATAGTACCGTCCAATCCTTATGAGTCACCGGTGTTGGTGCTAAAGCATGCTCCTTTTCCTCAAAGTAAGGAGAATGTACCTGAAGAGGAATCTAACTAGTTGAAGGAAAAGGCAGACCAAGTATGCAATGGGGATGAAATGACACAGTTATTTGATGAGATTCTAGTGAATGATAATGGTCCTAAAGATGAAGAAGAGGCTTATGTCGAGGAGGAAACTTACATTGAAGAAGTGTAGACCTTCTAGAGACCTGTCAAGAAGTATGACTTGAGGGAGTTGCCACGCAGGCGCCCACAGGCCGGAGGTCCCTTTACTACTTCCATTCCACTGAACAATTTCAACACACCTCCAGACCCTACTACTAGCAATAATCCATCACTATCTCAGGTCTCCAAGCAATATTTATCTCAAGATCCAAGACATGCTGATGTACCAAAAGGGAGAAATGCTAATGAAAATAAGGAAAATATGGTGGAATACCCAAGGGAGACCCCTGATGATTTGAGTGAGGGACAGTTGGCCCTGTATGTTGTTGAAGAACTCAGAAAATTAACGATAAGTTTATTTGCATTTGAGTTATTAAGAGTTCCAACCGTTAGGAATGCAGTCTTAGGATCTTATAATGCAAATTCCATGTTACAAAATAAATCAGTTAGTGAGAATGTCAATAGAGTATCTAGTCCTCAGTCAGTAGGAAGACAAAATCAGCCCCATAATCAAGTCCATATGCCCCTTGGAGATACTGGGAAAGAAAAGGACAAATCTCAAGCTGCTCAAGTAGATACTCCCTTAACTCTGTTTCAAGGGAAAATAGAAACACCTCCATTCTTGATTTCTGTTTGAATATCGGTAAGAATTTGCATAATTGTCTGCTAGATTCTGGTGCTTCAACCAATGTTATGTCTTTCGGTGTATGTAGAGCTATGGGTATTACTCCTGCTGATTCACAAAAGAAATTCACACAATTGGATAGGACTGAAGTCAATGTTGTAGGAGAGTTAAATATTTCATATGTAGATTATTTTTTATCCTAGGATTCAACAAGTTATCAATATACAGGTGGCTGACATATCAGACACTTATGGCTTAATCCTGGGAAGAGACTTTACCAGGGCTTTGAATGGGTATGTTTCGATTGACCACTCCCATATGTGGCTTCCCTAGAAGGGAGTTCCAAACTAGATTAGGATTGAAAAGGAACCCAGAATGAAGTACATGATTAAAGAATATTAGAAAACTTCTATTGAAATTCTGGTATCAGAAGTAAATATGGGTAACTATATGCTTGATGCTCCTCTTGAAGAGCCAGATATGGAGGAAGTTCTTATGTTCCACATGGCACCTGTCGACCTTATAGTAGAATCTAGTGGTACTGAAGTCCTAATCGAACCAGCTGAAGATGATAATGATCTGGAAGATAGTCAGCTTGGTTTGCTAGATAATTTTCAAGATTTCATTCAGAAGTGCATTGAAGATCAAGTTCAGCTAGGAAGAGGAATGAAATTTGGAGAGCTACGCTTGCCCAATTGGTGCAGGGTGCATAGTGCTTCTCATTCAGAATTGGACTGCTGCTTATGGTAGGCTGCAGTGGAACAAATACAAAAATGTATCAACCCCATTCTTGTAGCCAAAATTGATATCCAAAATGTCCAAGAAGATTCCAAAGGGAAAAGAGTAATTCCTTCTAAAGAGCCATCCAGTAGTAATAGTGCAAGTGAAAAAGCAAGACTTTTTACAGTTACTGGTTGTTGGACTTTAAGATTCGATGGGTCCAAATCTAATAATGGAGCCGAGGTAGGCTTCGAGCTAATTAGTCAAAGAGGTAAGACATTTTTTGCTACTTATAGACTTCAATTCCACTGTACGAATAATGTAGCAGAATATGAAGCCTTGGTGCATGGACTGTTAATGGCATTGAAGAAAAAGGTTAAAATCTTGCAAGTTTTTGGAGATTTTGAGTTAGTAGTCAAGAAAATTTGGAGACAATACTCTTGTCATGATAGGAGAATGACCAACTATAGACACAGAGTGTGGGACCTCATTGAAGAATTTGATGCCTTCAACATTCAGTTGATTCCATGAAATAAGAACCAGACAGCTGATTATCTTGCTTAGGTGGCTAGTACCTTGCAGCCCCTGTCTCTTTCTGGACTAAAGAAGTTTAATGTGGAGCTAACCCTTGTACCCTCAGTATCTGATAATATCACCAACTTCCAGGTATTTGAAGATGACAAGCATATCTTAGATTTTATTACTAGTACTGATGTCATTGCTTCTCAAATCATTTACAAAACTGAACTTAAAGAAGCTAAGATGGACTTGGAAGGGGTAATTAATCTGAAGACCAACACAATTCCTAGGGGAATGGTGCAACTAGAGAGGATCTTTGATATGGACAAGATCAGATATCAGGAACAAGATACCAAGAAAGAGTCCATTAGTGGACAGTGTGACAAATATAATATGGTATCTCAGGAGTAGGTCAAAAGTGTCTTTATTGGTAAAGTATGCACTCCTAAGGAAAGGCAAGGAATCATCAATGCACTACATAGATATCTAGATGTGATAGCCTGGAGTTATGAAGACGTAAAGACTTGTGATACATCAATCATAAACCATACTATTCCTCTCAATCTAGGAGTAAAGCCTTTTAGACAGAGGCAAAGACCCATTAATGCTTTACTGGAACCCATAATACAGAAGGAAGTGCAGAAACTATTGTCTGCAAGGATAAAATTTCTAGTTAGACACTTTACTTGGGTTGCAAACCTGGTTCCAGTACGGAAGAAAAATGGTGAAATCCGGCTATGCATGGATTTCAGGAACCTAAACAATGCATCAAAGAACTATAATTATCTGATACCCTCATTGGATGAAGTGCTCCAGATCGTCAATGGATCTCAGATGATGTCCTTCTTGGATGGTTATTCAGGATACAACCAGGTCATGATGCAGTATGAGGACAGGCACAAGACTACTTTTACCACCAAGTGGGGCACTTTTTCTTACAGGAGGATGCCCTTTGGCTTAATTAATGCTGGAGCAACATTCCAACGAGATATGGACATTTCCTTTACAGATATAATTGGTAAGTGCATAATCATTTATATGGATGATCTAATAGTTTTTTCCAAGAGGAGAGGTGATCACATCTCAGATTTATGCAATTTTTTTCAAAAATGTAGAGGTTGGGATATCTCTCAACCTAAAGAAATGCATCTTTGGAGTAGTAGAAGGAAAATTTTTGGGGCATGTTCTCTCTAAAAAGGGAATTTCCATTGATCATAACACATAGAAGCCATTCTTAAGATCCCACCGCCTACCAGTAAGAAAGAAATGAAATCATTCTTTGGTAAGATCAACTTCGTGAGGAAGTTCATCACTAGATTCGTAGAAATAGTTAAACCATTGAATGCAATGTTGAAGCAGGAGGCCAAGGTTGAATGGAATGTAGAAGTAAAAGAAGCATTTGCAAAGACAAAGAGGGCTATTGCTAAAGCTCCTATTTTGGTAAGCCCAGACTATGCTAAGCCATTCTATATATATTTGTTTGCCTCTTATCATTCATGTGCTACAATGTTAACCCAAAAATCAGATCAAATGACCGAGCATCCCATAGCATTCATGAGTGCACCATTGAAGGATGCAGAGCTGAGATATTCGTGTGTGGAAAAGCAGGCCTATGTCTTAGTCAGAGCTATAAAGAAATTCAAGAATTGCATCCTCTAAAACAAAACTTTTACAATAGTTTTTGATCTTGCGGTTAAGCTGTTATTGATATAGAATGAGCTGGGGGAATGTAGAGCCAAATGGGTAACTATGTTACAAGAGTATGATATGGAAATTCAATCCATGAAGTTGGTAAGAGGGAAAAGTCTTACACGGACAATGGCAGGGACAGGCCCTGACCTTATAGCTCAGAGTTACAATTTGGAGGATGTTTCTCCTAGAGAGTGGTATGATGATATTGTTCATTACCTCCTGACCCAGAGATGCCCTGATCATCTCAATTTAGTACAAAGAAGGGAATTGCACTTAAAGAGTGAAAGTTTCATGTTGAAAGGAGCTATCCTGTATAAGAGAAATCATGAGAGTGTTTATTTGAGATGCCTAGGAAAGGCAGAGTCTGAAAGAGTGATGTTGGAGTTTCACAGTAGATATGGTACAAGCCATGGATCAACACCTTCCACAGCCAACCAGATTCTGAGAGCTGGTTACTATTGGCCTACACTATTCAAAGATATACACAACCACGTTCGAACTTGTCATGTGTGTCAGACTGCGGCCACTAGAGAGAAGTATGCAGTACTCCCACTCTAGTCGGTCTTCAAGGTAAAACCTTTCATACAGCGGGGAATGGACTTCATAGGTCCCATCAATCCACCTTCCTCTGTAAGTCACAGGTATATCCTTACTGTCACTAATTATTTTACAAGATGGACTAAGGCCCTTGCTTGCAAGCAATGCACTTCAAAGGTAGTTATTAACTTCATCGAATCAGGTATCATTAATCATTTTGGGTGTCCTATGTCTTTGGTTTGTGATAATGGTTATACGTTTTCATCATTAAAGTTTTCTAATTGGGCTTTCGATCATGGGATTATCATTAAATTTGCATCTAACTATTACCCTTAGGGAAATGGGTTAGCTAAGTCATCCAACAAAAATCTCTTGACTGTTATCTACAAACTGTTAGAAATAAATCCCAAGGATTGGCATACCCAACTTAGATTTTCTCTTTGGGAAGATCACACCAGACATAAGACTTCCATATGAATATCACCTTATCACCTAGTTTATGGATTAGAGCTTGTGTTTCCCATTCAGTTAAAGATCCCTACCTTGCAATTCACTAATGACTATTATGATGAGGGAGATAAACATGAGGCTAGACTTGCTAAATTACTATATCTTGAGGAAAAGAGAGACGAAGCCCTGGAAAGCTTTGCTAAACATCAGGGGGTTGTCAAGAGATGGTTTGATAAAAGAGCCAAGGTTAAAGCTTTTAGGATTTCTGACTTGGTTCTTTACTAGGATAAAGCCCATGACCATAAGGGAGAGCATAGAAAATTTGATAAACAGTGGCTTGGTCCTTATCAGATTTTAGAAATTCTAGGAGATAATACTTTCTATTTGAAAACTCTCATAGGAGAGGATATCCCACTGCCTGTCAATGGGCAGTATCTAAAGCATTATTTCTAGTCTTGAGCTTTTTCAGCTCTTGTCTTGTATATAGTTAGAGTAGGCTTTCCTTTATGCTTTGCTTTTGTTTGGTTTGGTTAGTGTAGGGTTGCTTTTGGGTTTGGTTCATTTTTGCTTTGCTCTTGCTTTGGGGTTTTTCTCTGTTTTCTCCTAGGTGTGTTGCACTTGTATGGCAAGTTTATCATTATTTGGAATTGTTCTAAGTATTTTATTGATGGACTAGAGTCTTGTATCTTGAAAGGATGGTTGAAGTCTTTTCTACTGTTAACAGTCTTAATGTCTGATTTATAGAAGATAGGTCACTGGTTTTGATTTGAATTTGAAGTATTCTAAAATCTTATAATCTCTTATATATCTTAAGAATCCTGATGTTACTATAGGAATCCTTGTGAAGTTTTGTCAGATGAAAAATCCTATTTTTGTGTCAGTGCCACTGTGGTTCTGTGCCCTGAGTGTGAACTTCATTATTCACAAGTTGAAATGAAAAGTGACACAGAAAGAATATCAAAAGAAAGCAAAGTGAAAGACTAAAAATCAAAAGAATAAATTCAACTTATCAGGGGTACCTGAATATCTCTACCAGGGCTATAGATGCCTGGTTGGTAGTAGAGCTATGTTCAGGAGAGTCACAGCGATAACCTCATCGAGGCTATGGATGCCTGACTAGTAGTGAGGCCCTATCTAGGTTGCTTTTGAAGTTAGAATCCTTACGTAGCCTGACTTGATTGAACTTGGTTTCTGCAGTAGCTTAAGGAGGGAAATGAACTCATATGCACACACTTGGATTTTTAGTTTATGGAAGCTTTGGTCTATCCTTTAGTTCTGATTCTTTAAATATTTTCATTCTGATTTGTTTGTTGGTAGTGAGGCTGAAACTAGAGATTTTGGGTTCTCGATTCCTATTTGTCATCAAATGCTCTGGAGCATTTTCCCAGCAGCAATCGCCATTTGTTGTGCATTTTTTGCACACATGCCCCGCTAAAAGCAGGGACCCTCTTTTGCTTTGGTTTTCATCTCTTGGCCCTTTCATTTTGAGGATTTATCTTATTTAGGCATGTGCTTAAATGTTTATTTTGATTTCCTAAGTGTCTCCCCTAGGTTATTCATTGAAGATCTTTGGTTTTGAGCTAATTTTGGGTTTTAACTAAAGTTCGGGACTTTCCACCCTGGTCGGATTTTTTCGAAGCTTGTTTGGTTTCCGAATTCTACACTGTTGTCCGGAGATTTCTGGTATTCATGGATTTCTGCCTGGGCCAGATTTTTTTGGATTCTGCCTTGTCATCAGATTCTTGGGTTTTTTGACTATCTTATTGATTGCACTAATGACTTCGTACGTGCTTTGAAGGATGTATTTAACTTGATTGTTAAGGTCTTTTATGCCATCATGCTAATTATTTGCCATTGTTTGAGCTAAGGAGTGCTTTCTTATGAATGATTGGTTGGGTTTTTGGGGGCGTTTGGGTTTGAATTGATCAATTTAGTGGTGATTTTTTGTGCATTCTTGCCCCTGTTCTTTGTGGACACCATTCTCTTCACATTTGTTGATTCTGGGATCAATCTCCACTTTATAATGGTATGTGTTTGATTTCTTTTCTTTGAATTAATGATTATGGATAGTGCGTTGATGTTATAAGAGCTTCTGAGACTTGAATTCCTGAATATTTGATCGCTTCATGACTAGGGTTGCGTAGCATGGATTAATTTATGATCTCCCAAGTAATTTCTGAGTTTGTTGGTCTGTTTGCATTTTGGTGAACTTACCTAACAATCATGATTTTTTCCCCTAGTATGGTGTCGGCATTTGAATTACCTGAGTCATAGGTTTTCTTGTGGGTTAGTGATAGATGTAAAGGGTTTAAACCTAGGGCATCACCATTCATCTTTAGTTTTCTCTCAAACGAGCCTAGAACGCAAAGAAAATATTT